>CM053514.1:53915873-53956067 GCA_028627145.1 Eidolon dupreanum | reverse complement strand
CTGTATGTCATTCACTAAGGCTCCAGGATTTTTGCAACAGCTACTTTAAATTAAAATGGAATACCTAGTGGATATAATTACAAAACAAGTCAAGTTTTATTCTAAACTGTAGTAATTGATCCTACAGTGAGATTTATTCTGTAATCATAGTAGTCAATGGCATTTACAACTAGAATAAATTAAGGTAAATGAAGAGGAAAATTGTATTCCGTGTAACATTTAGTTCATTATAGCCCTAAACTACTATGTCAATCCGTGTTCATCGATAGAAGTTAGGGTGCTTGAAGACATAATTGAATCAAAATATTATCTCCAAGAAACAGACTATGTTACACGAGCACAGAAATTATTCTGTTGTTTTTTTTTTTTAACTGATTTGCTTTTCAAGCCCTTATTAAAATGGATTTTTAAAAGTGGATAATTTACAACACTATTGCATATTATCTCTTTTGTATTTTAATATTAAAGAAAGAATTTGAAATTGTACTCTGTAGCTCCAGGGGAACTTGCTCCTTTAGGATTCTTTTTAGAAATTGTGCTTATCTCTACCAGTCAGTTTAATTGGAATTCCCATGATTAATTCAAAAGATTAAATACAGATTCTTGAGGAAACTATTCCAGTGAGATTTAAAGATTCTAATTCTGAATGCAAGATTATTACTTACTAAAAGGTGAACATTATGTTTACAGAAACATAATATTAATCGTAGTAGTGGTAGTGTGGTAATATTGTCAATATTTTGAAAAATCTCCCATAAAGCAGATGAAGGAATTTCTTTTTTAAGGAAAGGCAGGATGGCTAAATAACTAACTGGAAATTACTCCAGTGTTAAGTTATGATATTATTATCAATAGAATAATTATTTAATATTTAACACATATTCTCATTAGGTGACTGTAGAATAACTATCGAGAATTTTCCCACTTCACTTTAAGAATATACTTCTTTTAGTATTTTTAATTTCTAGAAGTTATATTTGATTTTTTATCAAGCATATTTGACTATTCTATACCGGCTACAATTCCATGTAAAAATAGTTAAGCTTGTCTATGGCAATGTGACTTGTAAACTAATTTCTCTGAACTATTTTCTCTTTTCGTTTTGTCAAGCTTTTTCTTGCTGTAAGGCAGGAAGGACAACTTGCAAGATCTTTACACGTTAGAACTGAAACCAGAGTATTGCTTTACTTTTGAAAAAATGCTGATATTAGTTTAAATAACAGGGTAGAAGAGTATTAAAATATTAAATATTATAAATTCTTGGGCCCTTTAAGAGTCCGGTTTTCTACAATTACATATCGTGCCATTTAAATTATTTAAAAATTTTACTTTGTCCCGGATCATAAAAACCTTGAAATTCAGATGTTATCTACTACTTTTATTTGCATGAAAGAAGCATGATAGCCAAAAGATGAATAATTGAGCTATTTATTTATATTTATATAAATATTTATATTTATGACACTAAAAAAGTCTCTACTCTTCTAATAACACACAAAATATGATATAATATAGTTTATTTAAAAGGTTTAATTCTAAAAATTTGTTGAAAATGTATATTATGTATTCTCAGTATTTACAATTATTATTAGTAGTGTCATTAAGGGTATGGGTTGGGTTACAGTATATCTCTATGTAGGATAATTTAGATAGTCAATTAAAATACAACATGCTATCTACAATAGGCTCAATAAACTATTTGATTAATCTTATAATTTAAAAATTAATTTATAAAATTTCTATATTTAAGATAATAATTTCTATGTTTTCATCACTAGGAAACATTCTGCCAATTTGTGTGCAAATTTATGTTGAAATTTCTGAAATATACTTGATACTGTGGAACAAATAGCTGATTATATCATTTAGAAAAGTGTATTATTTTATTTAGAGAATAGAGGAAAAAAGAGTAAAAATGAAATGTTATATACAATTTATAATATTTTATTAGTATAGCTAAATAACTAAATTCTTACCACAAACCCCAAAAGACAATGATGGACATTTTATTTTAAGAAAATTAATAATGGCTTTAAAAAAGTTATTTATTTATTTTAATTAGTTTCATGTATACAGTACATTGGTTAGACTTCTATATAGTTCATGAAATGATCCCCCAATTGCTCCCTCCCTCTCCTGACCCTCCACCTAGCCAACATATTAATGCTAGCTACATTCCCTATGCAGTGCTCCTCATGCCCGTGATCAACCATCAACTACGAATTTGTACTTCTTTAACCCTTCACTCCATTCTCCCAGCCCTCCAACCTCCCTCCCTCTGTCTGTCACCAAACTGTCCACTATATTTGTGAATCAGTTTTTGATTAGTTTGTTCTTTTCGTTCCTTAGATTTCACATATAGTGAAATCATATGGCATTTATCTTTCTCTATCTGACTTAAATACCTTCTAGTTCCATCAAGGCAATATCTTTTTTCATCTCGTTCCTTTTAGTCTATGTGTGTCTTTTAATCTGAAGTGAGTCCCTTGTAGGCAGCACATAGGGGTATTGTTTTCTTATCCATTCATCCATTCTATCATTTAGTTGGAGCACTTAATTCTTTTCCATTTGAGGTACTTATTGATAAGAATGTAGTTGTTACCATTCTTTATTCCTGTTTTTGATACAAGTTTTTCTTCTTAAAGAAGTCCCTCCAACATTTCCTGTAATACTGGCTTGGTGGTGATAAATGCCTTTAGCTTATTTTTGTCTGGAAAGCTCTTTATCTCTCCTTCATTCCTAAATGATAGCTTGCTGAATAAAGTATTTTGGATGTAGATCCTGGGTCTTCATTATGTTAAATATTTTGTGCCAAGCCCTTCTGTCCTGCAAAGTATCTTTTGAGAAATCAGCTGCCAGTCTTATGGGTACTCCCTTGTAGGTAACTATCTGCTTTTCTCTTGCTTCTTTTAAGATTCTCTCTTTATATTTAACCTTTTAATTATGATGTGTCTTGGTGTGGGCCTCTTTGGATTCCTGGTATTTGGGATTCTCTAGGCTTCCTGGGATTGTATCTTTATTTTCTTCACCAGGATAGGGAAATTTTCCATCATTATTTCTTCAAATAGCTGTTCAACATCTTGTTTTCCTTCCAATACACTGATGAGATGAATATTTTTACCTTTAATAGTATCCCATAGGCTCCTTAAATTATTATTATATTCTTGGCTTCTTTTTCCTTGCTATTCTGATTGAGTGTCTTTGGCTTTCACATCCTATATATAGGTCATTTGATCCTCTTATTTATTCACTTTGTTTATTCTATTTAATATACTTCTGATCTCAGATAATGTGTTCTTCATTTCAGACTGGTTCCCTTTTATAATTTTTATTTCCATTTTTATCTTTTTGTTGAAGTTCGCATTGAATTTATCTACACTTCCCATAAGTTTATTGAGTAACTTTATAACCAGTGTTTTGAACTCTGCATCTGTTAAATTGCTCTACTCCTTTATTTCTGGATCTCTGTTCTGTTCTCTCATATGGTTTCTGTTTCTCTGTATTCTCATTTTGTCTGCCTTTCTGTGTCTGTTTCCATGTACTAAACATAGCTCCTAAGTCTCCTGGTCTTATTAGTACAGCTTTGTGTAGTAGGTGTCCAGTGCCACCGTCCTGAGAAGGGTTCAATTGCAAACCAAATTTAGCCCAATCCTGTGCCCCTCTGGGGCCCCCGTTAAGATTCAATTCACAGATGCTGTGCTTATAGTTGCCTCAAAAGGTCACACCAGAAACCAAGGTCAGTCTAGGCGCTGCTCAGCAAGGAACACCTGACTCATTGAGGCTATACCTAGATGTGGCTTGAATGGGGCCACAAATTGGGGGAGGCAGGGTTTCCAGGAATCCTCTGGGCTCAGCAACCTCTATTATCCAGTTTCATGATATCTCCACTATGGAGTCGCTGCATCCAGGCACTGGGAGCAGGGAGGGATCAACAGAGGAGCAATGGATACCGCCAGCACTTCTATACAGAGCAAGTCTCCCTTTGGTCTTCACTATGACAACTCAGTGTCTCAGTGTCCCTGTAAGTCCCTGGTTCCACCTGCGTGCAGCTGACCTGGCACTGGTATTCAGAGCGAGCAGGTCCATCACCTGAAAAGTCTGCTTGTGGGCACAGCCCCTTTAAGAGGCATCTGCAGCTGCCCACTGGCGTTTTTGCCTCCACAATCCCATTCAGCTGCTCAGGACCAAGTAGCCTCATGTCTTTGCCCTGTCCAGCCTTCTGCTGTTGCAGGGTGATTTCTTAGATTTCTCCCGATTTGTATGGCTTATTCATCTAGATCCCAGGCAATTTTTCTTTGCTGTTTGCTCCTTGTTTCTATCACAACTTTGATCTGGTCACCAGAGAGATGAACTGAACCTCTATCATCTATGCCATTTCTTTCTCCCTCAATAATAGCTTTTCTTTTAAATAAAATATTTGAGCTTATTAATAACTTAAATGGACTATATATTGAGGGTATAATTTCTATATTCTTATTATAAAGTGTAAATTCTCATGTTAATTATTTTTAAAATATGTGAAAGTTGCTGTTTACTCTTCATAGAAAATGTATTTTAAGTGCTATACAATTCACTATGAGGCAGAAAATTATTAAGTACAATGAATTACAATAAATAGAAGACTAAGAAACTACTTATCAATAGTAGACCACGTATATGTAGAGGGGAAGAAGTCCTGCTGAATTAAAGTCTTTTAACAAGCCATGGTCAACATGCAATGATTTATATTCAAATGTCTACTGTAAGTTGATGACAAAATAATAAGTATGATAGAAAAATAAATATGATATAAATTTCAGCAACCAAAAAAGGATAACAGAATACATATGAATAAAATAACTATTCAAATACTTCAGCATTTTGAATTTGACTTTATGGGGCACATTTTGAAAGTTCATTTATAATTTTGTTATCTGTACTTATAAAATTAGAGCCATTGCTCCCTCTTACCCTTTTTTCCACTAAGAAAAACCACTTAAAAATTGATGCAGCTCTTTGTGACTTTGGTAGGCCTCTGTAACTGTAAAGGAGAAAGAAACAAAATCCATCTCTAAGATCTCTCTGACCATAAGGACTAGGTGGGCATCTTGCTGTTGCAGAAAAAAAAATGTCTTTAAACAAAACAGATTTATTGTAGAGGCTTCAAGAAAAAGAATGGGAAGATACTTGGGAGAAGAGTTTTTTTAATAGAGTGATTGGTAAGGAAACTGGGAGATCTTCAACCGTTAGAACACTGTAAAGAAATTGGGGAGTTTGGTAGTTTAACTAAAGACTTAATGAAAATAGCCCAAGTAAAAGTTAGAGGAACTTGCTTGTAGTAATAGGAAAGTGAAAATTTGTCCCTAAAATGAGGGACTATTACTTATTTTTTTCTAGCGAATTGATACTATCTGACAAACAATGAGTAAATGCCTAGAATTAGGTAGCTCATTCTGTGGTCTTTACAAGAAGATGGTCACTTAATCTTCTCTCATATAGGAATCTCCTGTATCCCTTTACCGGAGGCAGTAATGAACTATCCCTCTAGTCCACAATTTGATATCATCTTCTTTCCCACACAAAGGCCAAGAAGGTGTAAGGGGTAGGGAATTAAGCATACTTTATATTGTTCTATTATAATAAAACACTAAGTTATTAGCCTAGTCATGCTACAATTCTGCTCAAATAAAAAGAGAATTTTATGACAAATTACATGTATTTGAAATAAAACTAACTATTCTTATTTTAAAAAACCTGTCTGAAATATTGGAACTATTGTAAATCTATACTCTGCATTTCCTGAATAAAATACTAACAGTCTGTTTCACCTGCAGACAGTTTTTCCAATCTGTAGTCTAATGCCTCTCACTAATGCCATGACTCTAGGCATAAGTACTAGTAGAAAGTTCTGACGCTAAGGAAGAGTCAATGTAAATTTATTAATAGCACAACACCAACTCTTTTCTATCCTTATTCATCTCTATCAAGTTGATTTAAGTTTCTTTATGGGCACGATTTACTATTTTTTTTCACAATTGCCAACATCCTTTAAAAAATGTGTGCCAAGTTATGTTATCCTCTGCTCAGAGTTATACAGTGGCATCCAATCTCCTCAACTTGAAACACGTTCTTATAAGAATATAGAAGGTACTATGTGACCTAGCCCCTGCGTTTGCTCTGAAGTCATTTCCTACTGCCTGTTCACTCTGCTTTGGCTATCCGGATCTTCATGCTCTTTCTCAAATATTCTAGCCGCACTTCCCTAAAAGGCCTTAGCACTTGCTGTTTCTCCTTCCTTGAATGCCCTTTCCTCAGACAGCCACATGGCTCAATCTCTCACTTCTTTTTTTCTTAAATATCACTTTCTCAGTGAGGAACTCAACATTTCTATTCTCTCTTTTTAGCAATATCCAATAGATGATGATAATGATAGGTAGGTAGGTAGGGAGAGAGAGAGAAGAGAGAGAGAGAGAAAAATGATAGGTAGAAGATACTAGATAGATAGATGATGATAGATATTTAGATAGATAGAAAGATAGATGATAGATAGATGATAGATAGATAGATAGATAGATAGATGTTAGATAGATAGATAGATAGATAGATAGATAGATAGATAGATAGATGATAGACAGATAGACAGATAGATAGATAGATGATAGATAGGGTTTGTATATTTTATCTCTCCTCAGAGGAATATAAATTCTACAAGGAAAGAGAAATTTGCCTCTTTCCTTTTTTTTTTTTTTTTTTTTTTTGCCGTATCTCAAGCACACAAACCAATGCCTAGAATATGGTAAGAACTCAAGAATTATTTGATGAGTAAGTGAATTTCAGACAGCATAACTCAAAGGTTTGGGAAAAGTTATTCTTTGGAGTATAGGGAGAAAGCTATAATCTCTAGTGATTTTATAGTAAATAGAAACAGTTTCACTTGCTAACAAAAATCTATTGAATTTTTATTTTAGGAGACATCTAATTAAAAACAGGAATCTATTAGTTTTATTTTTTCTTCATAATTTAGTGATAGTTTACATTTATTATAAAAACAATTCTAGCACATCAAAAATGAAGTCAAAATTTTAAAAATGTAAAAAAAAAGTAAGAGTAAAATGCTAGCATGTACTCCATTATATTTCTGACCTCAGCCTGTTGTTTCCCACTCCCCAGAAGTAATCACATTAAAAATATAAAGGACAGCATCATGGCTACTTTCCAAGCATATACAATTATATATTTAAACATTGCAATAGTGTAGCAATGGTCAGCTTTATTTTTATTTTTCTTTTATTAGTCTCAAAATTTTCCACTTTCACTGTATTCTTTATAAAATCTGCATAGTATTCCACAAATTTACCTATAGTATCTCATAATGATTTTAACTAGCCCTTAAGAGATATTATTTTCATTGTGAATCTTTTCTTAATGCTAGAATTAATATTTTGGATCTTATATATCTCAAATAAATGAATGCTAAAATATATCTTCGTTTAAGTTTACCTTAAAGTTTAATTCTCAGTATTACAACTGTGGAGAGAAAAGATGTGCTTTTTCATAGATACTGCAGATTTACAGTTATACCTATGTATAAATATTTTCTTTTATGTGTTTTGCATGTCATATTTTATAAGGTGTTATATGTTGAATTGTGTTTATCAAACATATGTTGAAGTCCTAACCCCTAATACTTCAGAAATAGAAATTGATTTAGAAATAGAAAATAAGAAATAAAAAATATTTTACGGAGGTAATCAAGTTAAAATAAAATAATTAGAGTGGACAATATGTTCATTAAGACCGGAGTCCTTATAAAAAAGAAAAATCTGGACACAGAGACAGACATGTACACAGGAGAATGCCATGTGAAGATGAAGGCAGAGATCAAGGTGATGTATTTACAAGCCAATGAACACCAAAGATTGATAGAAAATCACCAAAAGCTAGGACAGAAGCATGGAAGGGAGGTTTCCTTGTAACCCTCAGAAGCAACCAACCTTGCTGACATCTTGATTTCACACTTCTAGACTCCAGATCTATAAGACAATAAATTCCTCTGGTTTAAGCCACCCAGTTTGTGGTACTTGTTATGGCGGCCCTGGGAAACTAATACTAGGGTTTTATGCTAGAAAGCATAAAGCTATAGCTATAAAAATAATCACCTATGGTTACTTCTTAGCCACATAAATTTGTAATCTTTAATGTAATAAAAAAATATTTTCCATTTTTTTTTTTTACAGAGACATGATTATAAAGCAGGTAGGTTTTATAAGTTTGCAGAAGAAAACAGATGCAGATGGCTTACTCAATCTGGGTTATTTGAGGACAGTATAATAAAAAGTTTATTTATTTATAAGTGTGTGGGGACAGTTTAAGGAAACCAACAAGGGAAAATACAGTTACAACAAAGCTGGTAACTGCAATCCAGATAGCATAGCAAGATCTTTACAATGTAGTCAAGAAAGAAAAACTGGGTCTCAATTTGAGACGCAAAATCTTAACCTCTGAGGGGTGAGTCTGAACTGTTTTCTTCATGCCCTCATTTAATGTTCTAAAAAAAGTCAGAATGGTAAGAAATATACTTTATACTGTGGTTTAACAATTTATACCACTACTGTTTTAAATATCCCTGCTCAAGATGTTTCTGAAACTAGACAGGTAGCATTTCAACAGAGAACAGCTTCAGACATAATACTGGCCTTTTAAGTCAGATCATGGGCTGCCTTAGGTAAAGAATATTGCTCCTATGTCCCAACAGATTTTCTGAGATTTTCAATATGTGTAGTTTCCTCAGGCTACTGTAACAAATTACCACAAACCTACTGACTTCAAATAACAGAAATTTATTCTTTTATAGTCCTGGAGATCAGCATCCAAAATCAAGGTATAGGCAGGGCTGCCTTCTTTATAGAAACTTTAGAGGAAAATTTGTTTTATGCCTCTTATCACTTCTGGTGGTTGCTGGCTTAGGTTTGTGGCCAAATACTCCAACTTCTGCCTCTGTTCTCATAACACCTTCTCTTTTGTTTGTCTTCTCTGTGTGTTTCTTATAAAGTCAATTGTCATTGGAGACAGGGTCTACCTGGATAACCCAGGATAGTCTCATCTCAAAATCATTAACTTAATTACATCTGCAAAAACACTTGATTTGATTAAGACAAGAGTCACAAATTTCCAGGGATTAAGATGAGGCTACCATCAAGTCACTAGAGAATGTTACTAAAAATTTTGATAAAGAAAATTTTAAAAATTAGTAATTTGGCTGACTCATATCTGATACTGCAGGCTCTATAGACTAAGGCTTGGATTTAGTCACTCCCCCCATCTTTTTTTTTTTTTTTTTGAGTTATCATAGACATGGAACATTCTGTAGCTGTTTAATTATATTGAAATATAATTGACATTAATAATTTCGAACATTTCTCAAAGGAATTTTTTCTTAGACAAAGAATATAGAATTTCTGAATTATATAGAAACAATAAATGTAAATATAGTTATCTACTTCAGATAGTTTTGCAAGTCAGCATCTGTTTCTCTTCAAAAAGTCCCTGGCTTTCGTTTGGACTCTATTCTTTTCCATTGAACCAAGACTTCAGGTACTGGTCAGCAGAAAGTAACTGGCTTTGCTTGAGAAAGCAGCATGTCTGTGTCTGAGAATAAGCTAATCAGATTCTCAAACCTTCAAATTTGAAACTACAGTAGAGTAACATGAAGACAAATATAATTATTTCAGCTAATTTTTCCATTATATCTCCCATCTGATCGAACTATCTGTTAATTCTTACACCAATGCTGGCATACCTTCCATCCTTGCTAAATTTGATTCTTCTGGATTTTTAATTTTTTAGTAGGCTACTCGATAATGAAAATTTTAATACACTCTTCCCTTATATTAGATAGCTACCATGCAGATTAGTTGATATTAACTTCATTCCCATCTTTGGGGTTAGCATCTAGTTTTTACAACTATAGAAATTCCCTCCCATTGTCCCAATGACTTGTTGATTTATCCAGGCCTATGTCCATCAGTGCATAGAAACTCTCCAGCCATAGAAATTGTCACTGGGGTTATCCCAGTCCATAAAAGCTAAGGACTTTAGTTAAGAAATAATAAGAGTGTGTGCTTTGTCTCCTTCTGGGTGGTATCATGTGAGAATGTGAAGCTTCAAGCCCGATCTTGTCCGATCTCAGAAGCTAAGCAGGATCACACCTGGTTAGTACTTGGATGGAAGACCACTTAGGAAGACCAGGTGCTATAGGCATAAAAAAAAAAAAATGTGAAGCTTAAAAATTCTGTATACAATTTTTTAAGCTCCAGTTCCAGGACAAAGCTAACACATAAAAATAAACAAATGTACTCAAATTCTTCAATATTTTTTGGTATGTTTTAAATTTATTTCTGTGGGTTCCATAAGTCTCTTCCATATAAACTTTATACTTAAAATATTTTATATGTTTTGCTTAGCAATTTCACTGGAAACCCCACTTCGAGCTGTAATAATCTATAATATTATTGGAAATAAATCCAGATGTTAAATGTAAAATAAAAATAAAATTATAAAAGTTATCTGAAAATTAATAAATATTTGTTATAACTGCGACATGAAAAAATTATTCAAATTTGAAGCAATAGACAATGACAAAAAAGATTGTAAGACTCTACTATATGAATTACAAAACTTTAGTGAATCACAAAATATGCCATAACTAAGATAAAACTAAGTGAAATATTAATAAGTAACTCATATTTGAATACTGTATATTGTTTATAAGTAATTCATTTAGTTTCTATTTAAAAATTAGAATCCCAAATGGTAATTGAGAAAATTAAATGAAAATTTTACTTCACATAAAGAAAGGTGAACAAACATGGAAAAATGTTCATCTCATGTTAATCAAAGAGGTGTATATTAAAACCATATTGTTTTACCTAATATATAAAGTGACATTTTATATTAATAAATAGTAAGGCTTAAAGGAAGTAAAGGAATAATTGTAAATTGATATATAGCATTCCATTTGGAAAACATAGCAATATAAATCAGGAGACATAAAAGTGCTCAGAAACTTTGTCCTAGTAATCCAACTTTTATGGGATTATTTTGAAATAAAAAATCCTATACAAATTGAAAACATTAGAATATACATATTCTAATCTATTTATAATTTAGATTACCCTAATAAAAATTAGAAATTATCTACATATTCAGTATAATAAACTGACCTAACCAGTGGGCATTGAGTAAATGTCATGCTCATTTTTGGTGTATATCAACTGTCTTTTCAATGTTCACGGTGGAGAGAATAGGGTCCATAAATTCCTTGCTTTAGGTAAGTACATCATGAGGAAAACAAATTCAAGATAGAGTCAATCTCCTCAAAAAAAGGAGAAAAAAAAGATACTTATAAGCAAACAAAGTCATTCAAGCTATTGAAGTTTCTGGTACTCAGAAAAAAATGTCCCTTTCTGCCCTCTGATACAGTGATAGAGAAGTTACTATTTCTGCCTTCCAATACACTCATGAGAACACTGCAGAAAAGTCTTCCAGTGAAGAATACACAGTTCACATGATGGGAATTATGTGGTGGTTTCTCTGTTAAATCTTTGAGGTTTGACCACTGGCATAAGTTGTTGACTTGCTGAACTCTTAGACGTTGGTTTTATCACACCACTGCCAATCAAGTATATATAAAAACACAATAAAATTTCCACTCAAAACCTGTTTTAAAATTCAGTAAGCTAATTTGTCAGTGACATTGCATTACAATAGAAAATGATACTTATAATAATGTTAATTTACAAATTTAGTTAAGATTTTGTATATACACATGGCATTAATCATGTAAATTTTTTAAGTAAATCACACAAATTCATAACTAAGGAAATTATTATTTTAATACTAAATATTCTACATAATAATATATGCACTTATATGTTAATTATGAGTCTTAATTTTCTCTAAATATTTTTATCCCTTAAGTGAAAAAGCAAAGTGCAAAAAACAAACTGATCATGATACTAAAATATAATTTCAAAGAGTCACTAAAGTGAAAAATAGTTTTGATAGTGCAGTAGTATTTTCTGAATGAAAATTTATATTTAAAACACTTTTTTAGTGTAGTTATGCTGAACAGATGATGAAAAGTAAAAAAGTAAACACCCTAATACACAGTTATATTAATATGGTTAAAAATATCCTCCTGACATAGAGATATGAGGTATAGGGTAATACTTTTGAGGAAAGTTTCAGGTTAACAATGATTTTAGTGCTATGTGTTTTAGCATTTAATCTGATTCTACTGGACTGAATCCTTCATATTTTTAGTTTAGATCATTAGTTATTTAGTTGTGTCTATAGACATTTGACCAGTGGCAGAATCAAGTAGCAGCCACAATAAATACACCGAATAGGTGTACATACCATTGTAATCTCATGAATGAGAATATTTTCAAAACATATTCAAAGTATATTTGGTAGGTTTTAATATTTCCCTATTTTTTACCTTTAATACATAGCATTTCCCAAGATTATGTTAACCAAAATCACTTATTAGAGATATAGTAAATGATAAGTTTTGGTTCAGTCAAAATTGCATGCAGTTTACCAACAATTTTACTACTGAATTCCAAAGACAAAGGGTGATTCATAAACTCTTCTCCAACTAAAAAACTATTTCTTTGATTTATTTGCCTGTTGACTTTTCCACTGTAAATCTGTCTAGTAAAAAGATTTATTTGGCATCCCTAGTAGGTCATTACTTTGTACATTAATAAATACTTATACTGTCAAAGATTAGTGATGATTATTTTAGGAAGTAATCAACTTGGTTTTAAAAAGTTCTAAATATACAGAACAGATGGGAGAATATTAAATGTTACTACTTATAAAACTTCTGTAAAGAAGAAAAATTAAATAAAACAACACAGAGAAATAGATTGCTTCTTAATACATATGGTTACCTATTAATAAACTGGGACATGTTACTATATATGTAAAAATAAGTGAAGCAATAATGTCAATTATTAATGACCATGTAACAGAAAACATACAAATACTAATGTTTCAACACATTTTCTTAAAAGAAAATACATGAAAACCAGGTTAATATAAGGAGCATATACAGTTTAGTATTTTACTAAAATATTTTTAATATAGACTTTTCACTTTGTTTAAATATAACACTTTAGAGTAAGTGAAGTGTCCTAGTATCCCAATTTTACCTACTCTCTCAACTTTATAATTAAATATGTGCTACACATAATTAATTTTTTCTAAGATTAGAAACTAAGTTGTTAACAATAGAAATCTTATACAAATGATTCCTCAAGTTCTATCTTGCAAATATTAAGGACAACTTTTAAGACTTCTGTGAGGTGAAAGGCACTCAAATAAAGGCAGTAAGATTTTTAAGTATATTCACATTTTTGGTGCTTTTGACTAAATGAGATTTATTTATTATATGAAAGAACAGAGGTCTCCTTAAATTCTGTTAGAGTTAGTTAGATGTGATTTTTATGAATTAAAAAAATGTAACAACTGCTCCAAATTTGTTGATTTTCCCCCTTCAGATGTGATTAGTAAATAACATTTACTGTATAATGGTATTTATAAAGATAGTGTGTATAGATACACTCCACTTAACTGTCGTTGATCTATTGTAGTGAAGTAAGAAAACATCTCAACTCTATAAGTTGCTTATTTAGAGTAATAATAAGTTTCTGATAGCAGCACAAAAAACTTTGAAGGAAATACATGGGAAATAAGCCTAACTGGTTTGGAATAAGAAAAAAAATATATCAGAAAAAGCTTTAACATTTTATTTTTGAAAAAAAAAACATGAAATAAAACTATGTGAGAAAAGACTGAAGTAGAAAATAAAAAGTAGGTTTCTAGATCTGTCTTTTTTTCTACGGGAAAAGAAGAAGTATTAATGAAGGAAAGAAAACAAAAAAATAATGTCTTTTGTTTTCTATTGTGATTGGAAATGGAAAAGGGAAAATTTCAGAAGGCATCAGATAACACAGTGGGGTTTGCAAAGCATTTGTCTCTGCATCTTGTGAGGGCTTGTTGAAAATGTAAGTAGAGAGGTTCGGGTCTCACTCCAAGCCTACTGAATCAGAAATTCTAGGATTTTCAGACTAAAATTTGCATTTCAACAAGATTGCTTTGTGTTTTATATGCACACTAAATTTGAGTAACAGTACTTTAGGCAGAAATTTGTAAGAGAAATCATTTCACAAGGGAAAATTGGTCTCCCTTCAAGAGATTTTTTTTTGGTAGGGGCCTGGTTATTAATTCAATTGGGACGAACCCTGGGGACATAGTGGAAGTTAAATCCTGCAAAGTAAGGAGTTTGATGTGTGCTGCAGATCAGCACACGGGTTTAATTTATTTTAGATAGCATCAAGACAAAAAGGAACAGAATTCATGAGAAAAATTTTTCTATTTTCTTTAAATTGGCTGAGCTAAAGTAACATTTTTCTTTAGAATAAGACAGACAAGAGGAATTGTTTTGTTCTGCTTAAGAATTTACTAGAATAAACTAATAATGTACATAAAAATAGTGCATTGACCTGTGGATTGGATTAAGCAATGAGAACTTTTACTGAAGCAAGAAAGGCATTATGAGATATGAAATACGGGCTAACATAGTCACTTTCCAAATGTGGATACCGGTTCAAAGTCCCAATGACTCTCAGCCTAAACCCTCTTTTAGTTATGTTTCATCAGCCCAAGAATGATTTAATCCCTACATGGGCATGGCTACCGAATACTCCCCCACTGCCACCCCCGCTGCTCCCCGACTCCTTTATAGCACAGTCTGATATGGAAGGGTCCACAGAATGCCCAATCCTGCACTTTCCTACTGAGCCTGAACAAATTCAGAGACTCTTAGTTTTAGATACTAGTAACTATATGAGACCCAGAAATGTTTAAAAAATAACAAATGATTGATAATTTGAAGAGCTATGAGAAATAATAAAACTATTAGATTTATTCTCTCTAGATGCCACCTCAATTAAAATGGAATTAGGATTTTTCTTCATAGTTAAACATCTCATTGACTTCATTCTCATTGATTTCACAAAGATTCCCTGAGTGTGCAGCAGGGTGATTTATTAAGGTGTTTCTAGTTTTTTGTTCCTGTACATGTTTCCTCACATTCCCCCAACATACTCCACTTCAATCATGTAACCAGCTTTTGTAGTGTCTCGATGAAAGAGAAGTTAGAGGCCGGAGACAAAAGGAAGGTTCCTGAAGGACATCTCCTTCCAGGAAAGGGGTCCTCAACCCCTGGGTCATGGACTGATATCAGTCCATGGCCTTTTAGGAACCAAGTCTCACAGCAGGAGGTGAGCGCCAGGTGAGCAAGCAAGGGAAGCTTCATCTGTATTTGCATTCACTCCCCAGAGCTAGCATCACAGCCTCAGCTCCATCTCAGATCATCAGGCATTAGATTCTCATAGGAGCACTGGTCCCTGGTACCAAAAATGTTGAGGACCGCTGTTCTAGAATACCTGTTATGCTTAGTTCTGGGACCCTGAAATAGGGTTATTTTAAATAAATAAGGGTGATGAAATGAAAAGAAAAAAAAAGCAAGAAAGAGAAACAAAGTAGATATCTCCAATTGGGAAGGAAAAAGAGTTCCATGAGTTTTATGATTACTATCCCTACATGCCTCTTTTCATATATAGCATGTCTTAGGTAAGTAGAAGTAGGTAAAGTGGCAAGGGGAAATAGATCAATGGAGATCTTATTAGACTGGACTTTGAGCAACGTGTTTCCCTCTTCAGCCTCCAAGCACAGCATAGGAATCTCACGTCTAAGCAATTTAAAGGTTTATGTGTACTAGTATCACAGGATTCTCAGAGGCAAGAATATAGCCCAAATTTGGAGGCATCAATCTAAGTTTTGCTGTGAATATTAGGTGGGTTTAAGTAAAGAGTGAACTATTAGATATTTTGTAAATATGTTTCTAGTCAATCAATTAACGAGAGTTCAGAGTAAAATTAATTTTACTTAACAGAAAAAAATGTCATGTTTTTGCACACCCCAACTATTGGTTACAATTCCACACCTTTGAACATCATTCAAAGTTGTATGTAAGGTGATACACAGAATAGTATAACATACTCCTTATTCTCAAGTAATTAATATACAAACAAGTAAATAAGTTCATTATGACATGGTAAGAATTATTTTTAAAATATAAGAAAAATTTTATAGGAGCACAGTAAGGGAGTATTTTCTATTACAACCACTACCTCAACCAGAACCACCAATATTAATATTTTCACCACCACTACCACTACCACCATCACTGTCAGCACTGTTATCACTCTTATCATCACAACTGCTACCAACACCACCATTACCCCAAACCACACCAACACCCTGACTACAGACGATTCTGCAATTTCATAATTAAAATAATACAGAAGTTTTAGATGCTACCATGACTTTTATTTCCAGTCTATGAGAAACTTTTAAGATTAGTCTGAAAATTTTTCTTCTTTTTGCCTCAATATTTGTGCTACAAATCTAAGTTAGCTTACCTAAATGTTTCTATAAACTAGCAGACCTAGAAGACAATTATCTCCCTTGCTCAGTCTTACTGTAGCATAGTCACTATGTCATTGTTCTTACCAGGTTATTTATGTAGCTAATATAATGTTCTGAATTTTATTAGTTCACAAATTTAGATGTTGCAACAAGAAACTTATACAACTTTTATATTTCACTATGATGAACTATGACAATATTGGAATATGCCCTGCAGAAAAACAACTATAGAATTGGAACATAATATTAAAGCAACTATCTGAAAGTACTGGAAAGTATGCAAAAGCAAACTGCCTGTTGAGCAATGAGTACATGAAGGAGAGAATCAAAGAAGTTATAAAAGTCAGTCACCTTCTCCACAGTATTAGCCTGTAGCTAGGCCATGAGGTGTGCACAAACATGGTGGAGACACATGTGGAAAAATTTACAATGTTCTTACAGGGGGGAAAAAAGTTTGGACATGATGGGCACTGAACAGAGTAAAGGAATCCTGAGTAGAAAGAACTAGAGAAGAGATTATCAAACTCAGCCAAAAAAAAAAAAAAAAAAAAATCCTTCTGAAAAAGAAAACAGCATTGTTGAAGAAATACAACAATCCAGAGTATCCCTAATCTAATATTCGTAATGTCTGGGATACAATCCAAAAATACATTCTCAAGGAAAAATAAAATCTATAAAGTGTAGCTATGTGATGAAACAGATGTTTTAGCTATCTGACAAGGATTTAAAAGCATCTATTATAACTATCCCCCAGTGCAGGAAAATAAAACATGTTTAATAAAGGATAACTTCAACAAAAAGAGAGAAGGTTTCAGCTGATAATTAGAAACAATAAAAATGGAAATTTTATAACTGACATTTAAAAAAAAAAGTAGGTGATTTTATAGCCACACTGAAATGACAGAGTAAAGAGTATATTTGAAGATATATTAATAGAAAGTATCAAAATGAACTCTAGCCAAAAGAAATGAAAATAAATAAATAAATGAATAAAGACCAGAGCCTCAGGGACCTACCAGATTATAACAAATAAACATTGACTATTCTATACACATATAATCATTACACAATACATGTAACTGAAAATCCACAAAGAAAAGAGCAAGAGAAAATGGGGCAAAACAATTTGAAGATATTATTCTCTAAACTTTTCCAAATTTGACAAGAAACTTCCATTGAAATAAACCAACATTAATCATAATAAACAAAAAGAAGCTTAGGCTTGGCAACACCATAGTCACACTGTTGCAAGCCAGAAATTAAGAGCAAATATTGAACGAAACAAATGAAGCCCTACTGTCCAGTACCTCAGAATGTGACTACATTTAGAAATTTTTTTTTAAAGAGGTAATTAATTTAAAATAGGATCATTAGGATGGGCCCTGATCCAATATGAATGTTGTCCTTATAAGAAGAAGAGGAAAGCATCAAAACAAAGGAAATTTTTTGACACCTTGATCTTGGACTTTCCACTTCCAGAATTGTGGGGGAAAAAAAAAAAAAGTCTGTTCTTTAAGCCATTTAGTCTGTAGTATTTTGTTATGGCCATAGCCCTAGCAAACCAAAGCCTCCTCATTTACAGAAGAGTAAATATAAGAATATCAAGTGTACATGTTCAGAAAATGTCTATTTTCACCTTCTAATCCACATATGAGATTTCAGAAACAGTATTTATTTTACTATACTGCACTGCTACCCTTCTTCATTCCTTCTTTCATAATATCAGTATTAAAATTTTACACTTATGTGATATGTGTGCAATTCTTTGTTCAATAAAAATGATATAATATATAATATGCCCCATTCAACCTATACTGCCTCCCTTTCCCTCCATACTAGACTATAAGGCTATGTCACATGTAATGGAATAGTTACTGAGAAATTAATTTATGATTTGTTCACAGTACTCTAGGTGGATGGAAGGAATAGATGACATATTCGGTTTCCTTTTTTCAGGATCTAGTTAATGTCCTTAATCCCCAAAAGAAACAGTCTAACTTAAAACATTAATGTCCTAAAAGGTAAATTTAGGTTTGAATTTGCAGAAACAGGAAGAAGGATGTCGACAGTGTCCAAAAGGAATTGGGAAAGGAATTATGATTCCATGAGCTACACTTCCTCATGAGTCTCAGGATGGTTATGCAGTACTACCTCCTGGGTTTCTGGCACCTGTCATACTACAGCCATCAGCCCTGCAAAGATCACTGGTTTTAAGTCAGGGAAAATGGCAGCAGAGAAAACATTTTACAGGTGGCCAGTATCAGTGGGCACATTGTGTGGGATTTGTGCGGGATTTGTGCGGCCAATCACAGGAAAGTCTCTCCACTGGAGTAGGATTCTAAAAAAAAGAAAGTCCTCCTCACTTCATCCAACGTTATGACCCAAAATGAGTTTCTCTTAGCCTGGAAAATGGACGCATGGAGCAATCTAACAGGGTTTCAAGAAATAAACAGTTATGATGTTTGTTTTTTTTTTCACATTGTATATTTATTGCATATATACATACTGCATGATTAAGTTTTAATTCATTTGACTTGTAATATCCTTCTCTCTGACTCACCCACATGGCATTGTATACTAACGTTGTAGGGAAAAAAGTAGAAGTCGGTAGAATAAAGTGCAGTTTCTTTATATTACCTTTCCCTTGGTCCTCTACAGAAGATAAGATAGACATTTCTAAATAAATGATGACCAGGGTGGGCCATGGGTCACAGCAGAGAAGGACACAAATAAGATTAGAAACTGAGGTACAACTTCAGATCAACAGAATGATTTAAAAGATAATGTTTGTTTTCTATGTTTATTGTAGAAGAGAGAATATTTGACTCATCAAAATGTATGTGGGAAGATTAGATGGCAGAAAAAACAACATTTTCTTGAGATATGAAAATGAGTCATTACTATTAAAATAATTTTAACCAGGATATCTTACTGTCTGTCCATGATTTATGGATTTATGCTTAAATTTTCTATAAAATAAATACAGTTTTCTATATTTCACTGAACAATAAAATCAGGCAGTAACCTTATGTACCAGAGGTATTCAGGTAGAGCTTTTTCAAACCAACCTCAAAGCTTCTAATTTTTTTTTTTCTATTTTATCACTTTGGAAAATGTATACTTAGCCATTTAAACATTAAGGCCAAGAATTTGATTATATAATGTAGTTCACTGTGTGATTCTATTAGCCCGTCACTTACTAAATTAGAGCCATGTAACATTTGGCTAATTAAGAAAAAAAATGAATTAAAATACTTTAATAGATGAGATTTAATTACAGCTTTCAAAAGTAATTTAAGTATTTCTACAAATCTACTTTTACTTTTATAATATCAAAAATGCATTGATTCACATTATATATCTCTGGAAAGTTTATATTGATCATTTAGTCAAACTCTCTCATTTTATAGTTGCAGAAATTGAAACATAATAAATAATAAGGCTATATTCAATGACTACTATAAATTTCTTATGACAAATCTCTACATTTTATTTTAATAAAAAGTATGCATATAAACATTATTGTAAAGAGTTTAAATACTATATGCAAGTTAGGCATTATAAATTAGAAGAATTTTTAATTAAACCTTAGCAAAGAATTTGATACTTTATATTATATTTGAATTTTATTTTGTTACCGTAGCAGCGATATCTGAGACATTCACCAAAAATCTTTATTATAGGAAGATAAGTGGAAGAAAGATAAGGAGACTGGACAAGAGAAGCTTTAGGCCCTCTACTTGTATTCTAAAAACAAAACAAAATAAAACAAAACAAAACACAACATATAACAGCTATATAGATATCTAGATACAGATTTATATTAAAACACTGATTATTAATTTTTTTAACCTTATTCAGCTTGAATTTTCCATCTTTGAAACTCTTGTTCCACTTTGTTTTCTAAAATAAATTTTCTTCTGTATTTCTCCATGTAATTTTTAACACCTGGAAGTTTCACACTGTTTAAATTTGAACAAAGTTTCATAATCGAGGCAAAAGTTCTCAGTTCTTTTTAACCCGTTTTATTATTATAAACACCTGTGTTCTTACACATTTTATAACTTTCTTATAATATTAACATCTGATATTAATAAGATAAATTGTTTGCCCTCCCCAAGAAAGCCATTCTCTTTTGTACTTCTGTGTTAGGCTGTCTCCACTCTTTCCTTAGAATTGATGCACCTCTTGTTAACACAAAGATCACTGCCTCTACCATGATTTTCCCAATGTCTTGAGGTATAAGTATCCACTGCTTCATCCAGTAGTATTTCTTTTCTATTTGCTCTCATATTTAACATCACAGCAAATTACCATACTGTGTGACAAAGTCACTCATGGCACAGTGTTTGAAACAAAGACACTTAATATTTATTTATTATAAGATGTCAACACTTGATTATTATTACAAATTCAAAAATTATATGGTGTCTCTACTATGCATTACTCTTTTGATTATGCTGTCTTTTCTGTGCTGATAGGTTTATTTTGAAGGTAAAAGAAGAACGAAGTAAAAACAAATTAAGTCCATTGAATAAATATACATTTAAAAGTAGTAGAAAAAAGAGAAAATGATCAAAATGTTTTCTTTACAAAATAATAGCATTTATAAACTTTTATCATGATGGATTAAGAAAAATTAGATATAACACTAACAACATAAGTGATAATACCCCTGAAAATATAAGTAATAATATAAAAATAATACTCCTGACTAATTGACCATGACCATCAGGAAACGTAACTCTGATGCTACATAATTTAGGGAGGAGAAATATATTTGTTACTCAGGTGTTTATCTGGGGATTTTCTTGGTATTCTTCAATCTACTTTAGACCAAAAGTGGACAAGTGCCACAGCTACAGCTAGGGGAGAAATGAGTGGCTCGGACCCCTAATTTATTAGGGTATAAATCACCCTATTAAGTAAGCCATCTAGATCAGAAGAGTGCCAGCCTAGGGCAAGAGAAATCTTGAATGTATAATGGTTGAGGAAAAAATAAACACTTGTTGGGAATATGACATGGGCTTCAGTGATGAGGGCCTCAAGTAGTCCCACTAACCTAAAGTTTTCAAGAAAATTTATAAGGTCCTACCTTCATTGCTCTAAGAAGCAAATGCATATAAAGAGTACAATGAATGAATTGTAGCGGATATTGTATGATGCCAAAAACATCTCCTTTCAGGACTCAAATATTCAGTTCTAAGCTGTCATCAGTGTGAATGTTGACAGTTCATAGTGAAAGCCCTCTTAGAAATAACCCTCTGCCAAATGGTGTTGCTTCATCTAAGTTTACACACCATCTCTGTGTCTGAAGTCATTAATGACTGGACAATATAGAATATGTGAGGGCACAAGATGCCTTACCTCAATTTTGGACAATTCTTAGTGCTCATGCCAACTTTACGGCTTCCCCTGTATCATCACCTCTACTGGGACCTTTCAGTTTTACTGATTCCTGTACCACTGTTTCCTTCACTCTCCTATAGGTATTGTTCCCAAGAAATTCCTCAGTCAACTCCCTGCTTACATACTTAAAGATCATCATCTCAAAGGCTGTTTCCCAGGAAACCAGACTTTACTGGACCAAAACACTTTATGAAAGAATGTGTCCATTTCCAATACCTTCTGAGCCCAAAGAATGCCAACATCTCCTCAGGATGATATTATCCAAAAAGAATCCTTTGAGATTACATTCGCATTTTCTTCTTTTCTCCAGTTAGCCCTGTGGCATCCTGGAATTAGCAAACTTAGGAGATAAGGTAGAACTTCTGGTTAAAAACTAAAAAAAAAAAAAAGAAATAGAAAGTTTCTCTCATCTCCTATTGTAGGAAACATCCTAAAGACCTTGGAAACAATAATTATGACTTTGTAAATGTGTGCTGTTATCCTAAACTTTTTACCATGTGACCATTGAAGTGATAGATTCCTTGATATTCAACCTAGGCAGAAGTAACAAACAAATTGTCAAATAACATAAAACAATCAAATTGTGTTGTGTTGTATTCATCACACAACATGTTGAACCTTGTGAATGCATACAGAAATGAAAGCAAGCTAGTGATAGTGTGTTTGGAAATTATACCAGTCTCTTTGCTTAGACACTATTTATTAAGGACTTTATATTTTCCTGCCCAATTACTGAATATAGTAAGTAAAAATGGTTTTCAAAGTTCTTGAGTAGTGAAGGAAAACCTTCCAATTTGTAACTAAATGAAGAAAATAGAGAATGTACTTTCAAATATAAACTGTGAAGGAACGGTTTTAATAGACAGTGCAATGGAAAATGAGACCTGTTCACAGATTTTTAAGTGATGTTTATAATAAGAATTTCTTCAGAAAAATTGTTTAATTCTCCTACATAATATAATAGTCTTTGTGTTCAGAGAACTGTGACTATGTCAGTATTTTACGTGAACACATTTCTAAGACTTACAGACCCCAAATAAAATATTTATCGAGAACCCATGAGGCAAGGCAAACTAAGTTGCTGTTAAGTTCCTCCGAAGTATAGGAACATGCGTTGGCAACGTACTTGCAACCCTCATAGCGTGCTAAAGTAGACTCTGAAATAGACAGCAAATTCAAATTAATGCCTAATACTTAGTAGGGGATTATTCTCACTCTGTTAACACATGCTTATACCCTTCCATTTTCTTCTGGGTTTATAACAATAGGACCAGGTGTAAATCATCAGTTTGGGGAAGATTGGCCACACTGAAATTTTAGATCTAAATTACGTTTTCTTGCTTCTTCAATTTTCTCCTATTAAAATGGCAATTATTAGTTGCAGACATAAAAACTGAGGCAAAGAATCATGATTATATCAGTGTTAACACAAGCCCTATTCTGATACTTGAGTAAGATAGGATATTTGACAATAGTTTATTGTAAATACTTGAGAGTGATCTCAAAATCCCCATTATTATAGAACTTTAAGGGAAAACTGTATTTTTTTGGGAAAGCAGTCCTTCTTTACATACCCAAAACTTCACTCTTATTCATTGGTACAAAAGAAAAAATCATAAAAAGACACTAAAGCAAAAGGAAGTAAGTGGCTTATCTGCATTTACACTCTAAGAATCAACCCTTCTCCCTCACTTTCTCTTGAATTCTATACCCAAGAACATGAAATCCTGGCAGAAAAGTGAACCCCAGATAGTTTATCATCTATCTATCTATTATCTATCTATCTATCTATCTATCTATCTATCTATCTATCTATCTATCTATTTATCTATCATCTATCTATCTATCTATCATCTATCATCTATCTATCTATTATCTATCTATCATCTGTAACATATACATATATATATATATATATATATATATATATATATATATATATATGTGGTTTATTCAGTTCAAAGATAAAGTTAAAATGCCTAATATTTTACTTATAATATGTGATAGTTAAAATTTCTAAATAACAAAATCAACTATTTATAAATCTGTTTTTAATCCATCATTCTGGCTTTAAAAGGAGAAGGTGGTAAAGTTAAGGAAGATAAATGCTGCAGGTGTTGACTCAACAGTACGGTCCCCTTTGTAATCTGTGCTTTGGCTCTTCTTTTCATCATATATCATCATAAGAGGTGGACTGAATTGGAAACTTGCTTTTGACAATCTCAGATCATTATTGAAGAGGATGGTATAACCAAAGTGTTTTCTCAGGATGAACCTCGGCGCTGGTGTACTCTTCCCCTTCCACCTCATCAGCTCTACTCAGGCTGAATTCCTTGACCTTTAAGGCATGGTGCCAGCTCCATCTCTGTACTCACACATTTCTGAGATTTTGGGTAAAATTTGTTTATTTATAGGTTTATCTACTGAAAGATTACCTTTTAGTTGCTGATGCTCATCACTAGTGCATGGTGTTCAACACTAATTGTGTTCTGAATGTGCATATTCATATATTTAAAGAATGAAAAATAAAATATATGTTTTTTTAAAAAAAGTAATATAATTTACACTAATTAATTTGACATATGGCCTCAGAGTCCAGCCAAAGCCAGGGTTTCACTGAACAGCACAATTTCTACCTAATGCCAAGGAAGGAAATGAGAAAATCTGTTATTGAGTATCTTACCAACTTATAAAAAAAAGTGTTATTGTTTCTTAGTAAGAAGTAAGCTTTATATGTTTCATAACTCTATAGCTTTTTAAAATATAATCATGATACTTTCCTTTCATATAGTACTTTCAATAAAGTATATTCCCTTTTAAAAATAAGTCTGCAATATGTAATGATCTAGCCACTTGTTAATATTAATATTTACAACAAAAATAACTGACTCTCATAATTCCTGAGATAATTTCAAAGTGTGTACTGTGCTCATATGCATACACACATCCATCCTCCAGTCTTTTTTATAAATAAAAATGTTTTAAAATTACATTAAATACATTAGTAAGGAAGAAAGGCAAGATTAAATTAGAAAATGCTAAGAGAAAGGCTTTAATGACAACAGCACTACAGCTGAACTTCTCCTGAATTAAAGCTGACAGTCAGATGGCAATCTCTCTGTGTTGGTATTAGTGGTACTTATGTAGCAGCAGCCATGCTACCAACAGGAAGGGGTTCACTCTTAATACTTAAATTTTAGTGCTCTGTTATAGTATTAAATAAGAAGTACCTAAAATATTAAAGAAAATCACAATAAGTAGATGATTAGATGTTGGATGTAATTATTTTCTATAGTTCTGAAAATAAGTTAGAGTTAAAAAAGAAGAAAATAGGTCAACCAACCTGGTTCATAGCTATTCTTGCGATGGTACAATCTAATATGATCTAATTACAGTATCCCCTTTATCTGCAAGGGATGGTTTCTAAGACCCCCGGTGGATGCCTGAAACCACAGATAGTAGGAACGCCATATATATTGTGTTTTTTCCTTTACATGCATACTTATGATAAAGTTTAATTTATAAATTAGGCACAGAATGAAATTAACAATAACTAACAAAATAAAAAAATTATAAAAATATACTGTAATAAAAGTTATGTGCATGTGATCTCTCAAAATATTTTCTTATATAGTACTCACTATTTCACTTAAAGGAAGCAGTTTGTGGCTTTTTTTAAACACATCCTAATTGCCAGCATCATGACTCTTGTGCTTTGGGGGCCATTATTAAGTAAAATAAGGGTTAGTCGAACATAAGCACTGTAATACTGCCACAGTGGATCTGATAACCAAAATGGTTACTATGTGACTATTGTGAGTGACTAATGGGTGGGAGTATGTAACCCAGAGACCCTGGACAAAGGGGTAATTCACACCCTGGGCAGAATGTTTGGAAATGTCATCTCACTACTCGAAAAAACTTGGAATTTAAAACTTATGAATTTCTTAATATTTTTGGACAGCAGTTGACCTATAGTTAACTGATTGAGAAAAGCAAAACCACCGATAAAAGGGGCTATTACATTTTATAATCATATTTTCTATTCTAACTATTGCACTTCTAAACAAAAGTATGCTGTTTTTGTTTTCTTTGCAGAGCTCGAACAACTGGAAAATGTCAAACAATGAAATTCTCACCTAAAATATTAAAAATGTAACCATACATATTGGTACAGAGTAAATTTTAGAAATCAAAAATATTTCTCCAACTCTCAAGTATTTTAATTTAATAGCATTTGTATTATGATATAAATCAAATATTCCTATTGTAAAATTTATAAATATATTTATATATCTACTATTATTTCTATCTAAATACATGAAAGGTAGGGTGTCATAATTTCACTACTTCTTCTACTTAGCTCTTCCTAAATATCTACTTGTACTAAGGTAAGCCCTTTAATATTTTCATATATGTTCACCTTCAAAATAGGAGATTGGCAAAATGTATTTTAAGGTCCTTTTAAGTCTAAATTTGAATGGTGTTAGATGACAAAATATGGTGTTTAGATGTCTATTTATTTAATTTGGATGTTGGAAACAACATCATTCAGCCAACAACATTCAGCCAACAACATCAAACACAAGATTTCTTCAAGCTTTTTGCAGCATCAAATGATTTGATAACATCAAATCCTTCATTTATTAAATTAATCTGATGTAACAGATTAATTTATTGGTCATTCACCCCTTAGTTGACTTTTTTTCTTCATAGACTGATTATGAAACTCCATAGTTTACTTTTATTATTCTTTCCATAGCGACTGGATGAAGTTAAAACAAAAATTATTACAAAAGTCATTTTAAATCCGGCCCTCCCCAAAGTTGAGAAAAACAATCAATGCACTTTCGTTGGAAGAGAAAATTTCCATTCCAATAAAATAAAAACTTTCATACATATTAAAATTCTCTTGACAATATTTAAAAATTCAACATTTGTAGTGTGGGTGTGGGGATCTTTTCTTAGATTATTCTTAATTTTTTTTATTTTTAATCACTGTGAATGCTGTGAATCTAGTTTACTTTTTCCCTTACAGTAGGATACCCTGAAACAGATATTTTTTTAAAATATCATATATAACTACTCTGTTTACCTCAAATTGTTGTGCTTTCTTTTTTTCTGTTTTTATTGATTCTGTCAACCTAGCAGGAGTCTTATTATTCCTTGGTTAGTAATTCAATGACTCATCATATAAATTACTCTATAAATTTGTTTGTAGAGTCTATCTATACCCTATCTAGATATTTCACTTATTAGGGATGAAAAATGAACACTATCACAAAAATAATGATTCTAAACCAAAATTAAAATTCTTCTAAATAAACTTTATTTCAAAAAATAAGCTTAGGAGAGTTAAGATAATTAAATATTTCCAAGTTCACAGTTATCTGAAAAATGGAAGGTTTAAATCAAATTTTAGTTAAAGTCTTTTGACTCTTAACCTTGAATCAATGGATTACTCCATTTCAATGCTAGAATTCGAGGACTAGACCATTTAAAAATAAATTCAAACTAATTAGTTTTCTAAAATTTTATTTTTTTATATTTTTATTTTTCTTTGTATCTAAAATATTTTAATATATGAATACTAAAGATATTTGGGTAGAATCAAGATAGAAGTCATGATAATTGGATAGCATCAACCATAGATCACACTTCTAAAAGAATCTAGACATGTTCAATGTCACTAATCATCAGAGAAATGAAAATTAAAACCACAATGAGATATCACCTTACATCTGTCAGAATGACTATCATCAATAAATCAACCAACAACAAGAATTGGTGAGGATGTGGAGAAAAGAAACCCACATGTATTGGTGGGATTTAAATTGGTGCAGCTACTATGGAAAACAGTATGGAGAGTCCTCAAAAAATTAAAATTAGAACTATGTTATGACCCATAAATTCCATGTCTAGGTATTTAATGAAAGCACTAATTTTAAAAATTATATGAACCCCTATGTTCATTGCAGAATTATTCACAATAGTCAAGATATAAAAGCAACCTAAGTGACCATCAATAGACAATTGGCTGAAAAAAACAAAAGTAGTGGTACATATACACAATAGAATATTCCTCAGCCATAAAAAAATAATGAAATCTTGTCATTTGTGACAACATGGATGGACCAACATGGTATTATGCCAAATGAAATAAGTTAGACAGAGAAAGACAAATATCTTAGGATTCCACTTATATGTAGAACATAAAGGACAAAATAAACAAACAGAAAAGCTAACAGAAACAGACTCATAGATAAAAAGAACAAACTGATGGTTGCCAGATGAGAGAGGGTTGGGAGCTGGCATAAAAGGTAAAGAGATTAAAAAATACAAATTGGTAGTTACAAAACAGTCATGGGATATAAAGTAGCATAATGAGTACAGTCAATAATATTGTAATAACTATGTATGGTGGCAGGTGGTTGCTAGACTTACTGGGGGATTATACTGTAAATTATATAAATGTCTAACTACTATGCTGTATTCCTGAAAGTAATGTAAAATAATACTGAATGTCAACTTTAATAAAAAATAAAAATTTTAAAAAATTAAAAAAATAAAAAGACAGACTATACCGAGTAGGCAAGGATGTGGAGCAACTAGAACTATCATACACTGTTAGTAACAATGTAAAATGGAATAACCACACTGTACCATACGATACAGCTATTCTCTTCCAGGTATCTGCCCAAGAGAAAAGGAAATATATGTCCATACAAAGACTTGTACACTAATATGCATGGCAGCTTTATTTGTAATAGCCAGAAATGTGTAATATCCAAACTGTCTATCAAAAGATAAAATGATAAGCAAACTGTTGTATATTCAAATAATGGAAAACTAATCAGAAGTTGTTTGAGAGAAACTATAAAATCACAACAACCTTGATGAAGATCAAATGTGGTCACTTGACCAGCATCATCCACATCATCTAGGAATTTGTTAAAAATGCAAATTCTCAGGTCTTACTCCAGACCTACTAAGTCAGAAACTCTGGGGTTGATAAAAGAAAAAATGAAAATTTAGTTCATGTTAAACTATATTAAGATAAAGAATGTCTGTCTCTAACTATTAACAGAGTGAAAAGGCATCCAACCGAGTGAGAGAAGATATTTATAATATAGTTTCTAACAAAGGCTTCCTTAAAAAAAAGACAATCCCCCCAAAATGAAAAAAGGCTCAACTCAATTGATTAGGATAAGCAAATAATCAATAAATATATAAAAAGATCCTCAAGCTAATTAATTTTAAAAGAAATGCAAAACCACAATGCAATACAACTTCTTACCCAGCAAAATGTCTAAAATGAAAAACACAAAAAATATCAAATTTTGATTCTGTGCAAAAACTAGAGCTCTCATACAATGTTTGGGGAGAGAGACATTAAACTGTTGCAAATACTTTGGAAAATTCTTTAGCAGTTATCTACCAAAAGCAAACAAATCTATTGGCCCAGCGGTTCTACTCTTAGGATTTACCCAACAAAACTGTATGTACATAGTCACCTATAGATACATGCTATGTTAAAAAATAAAGTTATTTTAAAAGATATATACCATAATGTTTAAAGTAGCACAATTTATAATCATGTTAAACTGGAAATCATTTAATATCTATCAATTGATAAATTATAAATATATTGTCTTATATTTACAATAAGAAATACTACACAGCTATTAGTGATATGTAATTACAAACAATATGAATGACTCTTATGATTCAATGTTGAATGATAGACATCAAACACAAACAGCCCATTATGCCACTATTAATGTCAAGGATAAAAAGGCAAAAATAATCAATGAATCTGGAAGTTAGGATAGTGTTTACTTTGGGGGTGGTAGTGACTGGAAGGTAACAAAGAGGAACTTTTATGTGTTCTTATATTTATATTTGTTAATCCAATTACTCATTACATGAATGTATTCTATTTCTATTTCTAAAACTTACTGAGCTGTATGCAAGGAAATATGTAAGTTTCTTTATGTACATTACACTTCTGTAAACATTAACTTACAAGGAAATAAAATAAATGATAGGGACTTAAACAATTGACTAATGTTGCAGGAGCCTTTCACTTTAGTTTTTATGTTTTACATGGGGATAAGAGCCATGTCTGTGAGAACACTCTACAATAGGATATTGGGTGAAAATGAGCGGATGGGAATTGGGTGGGTGGAAATTGTTGAAGCCACTTTATTCACAATACTCTGGCAAATAGAACTTTTGTTCTATCATTGTCTGTGGTACAAACAGTCCTCAAAAATTCAAATAAGCATTCTGACCATTATGTTATACTAGAAAATATTCTGCAACAGTGTTCATAAGAGAAATATGGTACTTACTGAGAGGAGGGAAGAGAAATTTTAGGCATCCTAGTCCATATAAAATCTTTAGGAATAGTCAGAAGATGACAGGGAAAGGGATTTTTCCCTGTCTCTCAAGAATAGTTCTATTAAGGAGACAAGGGTAGTCAAATCTTAATTAAGTAAGATCCTATTATATAGATGTCCAAAAGGACTGCTAATATAATTAACCATCAGAAAAAAGAAAATAATGGAGGACATCCTTTGATTTTATGTTCTTGTTTATATGTTCTTCTTTGTTTCCATATTTCCATGCATCATCTATCTTAGAACTCTTTAAACTCATCCTAAGTAAACCAACTTCAGTGCCCACACACCAACATACACACAAAACATACATTTTATATTATAGCTTTCATTCTCTATCTGCTTTAATTTGTTTAGTATCTTCATATCATCTTCATCAAGGCCTATTTTATATATTCCGAAGTGAAACGTGTAAAATGATCTAGATTTAGGAAACCGAATGGCAAACGTATAGAAAGAAAGAAAACCAGAGGAATAGGTTAGTGAAACTAAGTATAGGGTCATTTGAATAATGATAAGGCAGAAAAAAGCTAGGTATTACTGTATATGTAGCCAGGTAGTTTTGGCTTTCTACATTAGGGACTAGAGTGTGAACAAGGAAGGCAATTAATCACCTCTGGGTCTAGGAGTTTAGGAAATTAGTATTACTCATTATAAGCTTACATAACATAAGACAACTCTCAGGGTCTAAGACATCTGTCCAATAATATACCCAGCAGTTGCTCAGTCAGCCAGGGAGACCATTAGTAATGTTTTCAATTAATATATTTTTAAAGCTAAGGCTGGTGTCTGACCTTTTAAAAATGTATTTGATATTTTTTAAGTTCTTATTTAATATATTTGAGAAATAATGATCTCAGATTATTGTGGTTTGGAAACTCTAGTATTTTTACACAAAATTCTGATATTGTTTTATCATGACAAAAAAAGAATTAAAATTTACAGATATCTGCTGCAAAAAACATCAGTGGCAACCATTTCCAATAAATCAGTATTACAAAACAAAATGATTTGTTAGTAATAGATTTGCTCTATGCCTCTTTTAAATATCTGGTAATTATAATGACATTTCATTAAAAATATATTCTCAAATAATTTTCTGAATATTTTATTTAAAACTTATTATATAAAGTAACCCACTGGTCAGTATGTATGTTGGATACATATGACCATTAAGACTTAATTCTATAAGAGATGCTAATTAATTAACATTGTTTCTTAAGTATTGTATGCAAGCAACAGAAAGCTGAATCAAGAATATGGAATCACTTCAATGGCACGAAGAGCCATATACATAATTAACTAAATAATTAAGTTACTTTAGAAAATACATAAAGTTATGAATTATATATGAGCATATTAAATATAATAGGTGTGCATATATATTTACACACACACACATAAACATGTATGCACACACATATATATATGTACATATGTGGCTCTGTTCTATTTCTGGCTCTTCTTGCACCCTCAGAGTTCCCCTTTTTTATACATTTGTGCTTGTCAAATTCTTTCTCTTTATCTGTTGCTAATATGGATCAGAGTTCTTATTTCTGTATTTAAAATTCTCTCAATATCTATATGTCATACTTAAAATTTTGCTTTGAAGCAACAAGTTTTTTAACAGTATTTTTTCTACTTTTTTTTTTTTTGCTTTTTTAAAAGTTATACTTTTACTTTCAAGTATACAGTACTTTGGTTAGATATTTATATAGTTTATAAAATGATCCACCTAATTGCTCTTTCTCTTCTCTGGCTCTCTACCTAGTCTTTACATTAATGCTAGCTGCAGTCCCTATGTTGTGGTCCTCATCCTTTGACCATCTAAAAACTAATTTGTACTTCTTTAACACTTTACCTCTTTCTCCTAACCCCCCCAGCCCTCCTCCCCTCTGGCCAGCACCAGATTGTCCTCTATGTTTGTGAGTCTGTTTTTGATATCAACTGTATTCTTAAAAAAAAAAAAATTATGCCAGTATGCTCTGCAAATGACAGCTGTTAATCTATCACTTTTGGAATGGCTGTTTTCTCCAGTTTCTTTAAGCTCTAGGTCTCTAGCACTTTTTCTCCTGAAGAGTTTGCACTTTTCCCAATGATAATCTCTCTCTGTGACAATGACAGATTTGTCAAGAAAGAGATGTAGCATAGTGTATTCAAAAGGTAACATTTGCTGAAGGTTGAAGAGTGTCAAATACTTTTTTTATCCTTTAAATATAGTTTTTGAATGTTTCAATTATAGTCAATATTCAATATTATATTAGTTTCAGGTGTACAGCATAGTGATTAGACATTTATATAACTTACAAAGTGATCCCCTGATTAAGTGTAGTACCAGCATGGTACCATACATAGTTATACTTATGACTGACTATATTCCTTATGCTACTTTATATTGCTGTGACTATTTTGTAACTACCAATTTGTACTTCATCCCTTCACCTTTTCACTGAGTCCCCAACCCCCATCCCATCTGGCAATCTGGCAACCATCAGTTTGTTCTTTGTATCTGAGTCTGTTTCTGTTTGGTTTGTTTATTTTGTTCTTTAGGTTCCACATATGGTATTTGTCTTTGTCTTATTTCACTTAGAATAATACTCTCTGGGTCCATCCATGTTGTAAAAAATGGCAAGATTTCAATATTTTTTATGGCTGAGTAATATTCCATTGTGAATATATACCATTACATTTTTATCCAATTGTCTATTGATGGATACAGTTTGCTTCCATACCTTGTCTATTGTAAATAATACTGCAATAACAAAGGGATGCATATATGTTTTTGAATTAGTAGTTTGGATTTCTTTAGATAAATAACCAGGCATGGAATTGCTGGGTCTTATGGTAGTTCAATTTTAAATTGTTTGAGAGATCTCAATAGTGTTTTTCATAGTGGCTGTACCAATTTGTAATCTCACCAACAATGCATTAGGGTTTATTTTTCTCCACATCCTTGGTAACACTTGTTGTTGGTTGATTTATTTATTATTGATGACAGCCATTCTGACATGTGTGAGGTGATATCTCATTGTGGTTTTAATTTATATTTCTCCAATCATGAATGACATTGAACAATTTTTTCATATGTCTATTGGTTTTCTGTATGCCCTCTTTGGAGAAATGTTTATTTTGGTCCTCTACCCATTTCTTAATCAAATTGTTGGTGTTTTTGGTGTTAAGTTCATGAGTTCTTTATATGTTTTGGATATTAATCCCTTATTGGATGGATCATTGATGAATATCTTCTCCCATTCAGTAGATTGTCTTTTCATTTTGTTAACGATTTCCTTTCCCGTGCAAAAACTTTTTAGTTTTATCTAATTCTATTTGTTTATTTTTTTTCTTTTGCATCCCCTGCCCAAGGAGATATATCCAAATATATATTTTTTTTTTACGTCTTTGAGTAATGTCAAAGATGTTACTGCTTATAGAAGGGAGGGGATTTGGCAAGCTGAGAAAATGGGATGAAGGGTTAAAGAAGTACAAATTAGTAGTTGATAGATGGTCACAGGGATGGGGAATATAGCATAGAGAATGCAGTTAGCATTAATATATTGGCTAGGTGGAAAACCAGAGAAGAGAAGGAGTAATTAGGAGGATCGTTCCATAAACTATATAAATGTCTAACCAATGGACTGTAGACTTGAAACTAATTAAAATAAATAAATAAATAAATAAATAAATAAATAAATAAATAAATATATTTTTTAAAAGAGATGTTAAAGCTTATGTTTTCTTCTAGAAGTTTTAGGGTTTTTGATCTTATATTTAAGCCTTTAATCCATTTCGAGTTTATTATTGTGTATGGTTTAAAAAATGATCTAGTTTAATTTTTTTACATGTATTTGTCCAGTTTTGCCAACACCATTTATTGAACAGATTTTTTTTCTTACCCTGTTACATAGTCTTGTCTCCTTTGTCATGGATTAATTGACCATATTTGCATAAATTTATTTCTAAGCTCTCTATTTGGTTTTTGATCTATGTGTCTGTTTTTCTGCCACTACTGTGCTATTTTGATTATTATAGCCTTGTAATATAGTTTGATGTCAGGTAGCATGATGCCTCCAACTTTGTTATTCTTTCTCAAGATTGCCATAACCATTCAGGCTCTTCTCGGGTTCCATGTAAATTTTAGGATTATTTGTTCTAGTTCTGAGAAAAATGGCATTAGTATTTTGATAGGGATACAGTGACTCTATAGATTGCTTTGGGAAACATGGACAATTTAACAATATTAATTCTTCTCATCCATGAATATAGTATACGCTTCCATTTATTGGCATCTTCTTCAATTTCTTTCTTCAATGTCTTGTAAGTTTCTGATTAGAGGTCAAATTTATTTTATTTAAATTTATTTGTTTAAATTTATTTCTAAGTTTTTTTTTGTGATGCAATTGTAAATATGATTATTTTCTTAATTTCTCTTTCTGATAGTTAATCATCGGTGTATAAAAATGCAACCAATTTCTGAATATTAATTTTGTATCTTGCTATTTTATTGAATTCATTTATCGGTTCAAACAGTTTTTTGATGGAGTTTTTAGGGTTCCCTATATACACTGTCACATTATCTTCAAATAATAACAGCTTTACTACATCCTTTCTAATCTAAATATTTTTACTTCTTTTTCTTGTCTGATATCTGTGCCTAGGGCTTCCAATACTATGTTAAATAAAAATGGTATAAGCGGACGTCCTTGATCTTAAGAAAAATGATTTTAACTTTCTCCCACTGAGTATGATGTTAGCTGCGGTTTTGTCATAAATGTCTTTTATTATGTTGAGATAGATTCCCTCTCTTCCCACTTTGCTGAGAGTTGTTATTATAAATGGATGCTGGATGTTGTTGAAGGCTTTTTTTCTGCATCTATTTATATGATTCTATGATTTTTATCCTTCATTTTATGTGGTGTATCACATTAATTGATATGTAGATATTGAACCATCCTTGCATCCCCAAAATAATTCTCATTTGATCACGGTGCATGATTTTTTTAATGAATTTGCTAATATTTTGTTGAGGATTTTTGCATCTATTTTCAGCAGAGTTATGGGCCTATAAATTTCTTTCTTTTCTTTTCTTTTCTTTCCTTTTTTTTTTTTTTTTTTTTTTTTTTGTGATGTCCTTACCTGGTTTTGGAACCAGGGTTACACTGGCCTCATAAAATGAGCTTGGGAGCCTTCCCTCCTCTTGAAATTTTTGAAATAGCTTGAGAAGAACAGGTGTTAATTCTTCTTTGAATGTTTGATAAAATTAATCTGTAAAGCTATTTAGTCCAGGACTTTTATTTGTTGGGTGTTTTTTGATTACTGATTCGATTTCATTAGTAGTAGTAGGTCTATTCAGATTTCGTTTCTTCTTGATTCAGTCTTGGAAGATTGTATGTTTCTAGGAGTGTATCCCTTTCTTCCAATTGTCCAATTTGTTGGCATATAGTTGTCCATAGTACTTTCTTTAATCATTTCTGCGGTGTCAGTTATCACTTCTTTTTCATTTCTGATTTTATTTTTTAGAGTTCTCTTTCTTTTTTTCTTGATGAGTCTGGTTATAGGTTTATCAATTTTTTTTATCTTTAAAAGAACCAGCTCTTGATTTAATTTTCTTTTGTTTTTTTAGACTCTACTCCATTTATTTTTTTGTTTTGTTTTGTTTTTTTTAGACTGAACTCCATTTATTTTCACTCTGATCTTTATTATTTCCTTCCTTCTATTTCCTTTTGGCTTTGTTTGTTATTCTTTTTCTATTTCCCCTAGGTGTAAAGTCATATTGTTTATTTGAGATTTTTCTTGTTTCCAGAAGTAGGTCTCTTTGCTATAAATTTCCCTCTTAATATTGCTTTCATTGTGTCCCATAGATTTTATGTTGTTGTGCTTTCATTTTAATTTGTCTCAAGGTAGCTTTTGATTTCTTCCTTGGTTTCATTGTTAACTCACTCATTGTTTAATAGCATTTTATTTAGCCTCCATGTGTTCGTGTGTTTTTCGATATTTTTTTTCTTATAATTATTTCTAGTTTTATATCCTTGATTTGGAGAAGACAATTTCAATCTTCTTAAATGTATTGAGACTTTTTTTGTGACCTAGCATGTGTTCTACTTTAGAAAATGTCCCACGTGCACTTGAAAAAAAAATGTATATTCTGCTGCTTTGAGGTGAAATGCTCTAATAATATCATTTAAATCCATCTGGTCTAGTCTTTCCTGGACTCGTATGTTTATTTCCTTTGCCAAGTTAGGGAAGTTTTCTGTTATTATTTCTTTAAATAGATTGCCAAGCCCTTTCTTTCTTCTTTCTTTCTTCTCTGTCTGGCACCCCTATTATGCAAATGTTGGTATGCTTGATGTTATCTGAGAGTTCCTTTATATTATCATTATTTTTTTGATATTTTATTTTGCTGTTATAATTGGGTGTTTTCCACTACCTTATCTTCCAAATCACTGATTTTATTCTCTGCTTTATATAATTTACTTGATTACTTCCAGTGTAGTCTTCATTTCAATTATTGTAGTCTCAATTCCTAACTGGTACTTTTTATGGTTTCTATGTCCTTTTTTATGGTTACTATCTTTTTGCTAAAGTTTTCACTGAGTTCATCTATTCTTTCCCTAAGTTTATTTAGTGCAAGTTGGGTGGGGTGTGTGGTGTTCCCAGTTTAATGTAGATTCAGGCTCTATGGGAAGAGAGCTCAACATAGAAATAATGGCACCACCAACCATCACTGTAAAGCCACATAATTCAGTTTCTCTCAGTATGTCCTTGATGTCATTTGAGTTGTTGTTTCCTTCGCTTGAGCTTAGGTTGAATATTGTGAATGAATGAGTCTGTGCTCAGACCCTTTAAGAGGAATGCCTGGGGCTCCAGCAGCCCTTCTCACCTGGATGAAATACCCAATAATTTTTACAGGCAAATGTTGTGGAAACTCATCTTCCCGGTGCTGGTGCTCCAGTCTGGGGAGCCAAATATGGGGCTGGGACTGCTTTCTTCTCAGTGGGGACCTCTGCAGCTGAGATATCCCTTCCAATTCTCAACTGCCACACATGGGTGTGGGACCAGCTCATTTCACATCTTTGCCCCTCTTATCATTCTCAAGGTGACTTCTTCTTTATATCCTTAGTTATAGAACTTCTTTTCAGGTAGTTTTCAGATGGTCCTCCAGAGTTTTTGTTTGATAATTTAGTTGTAATTTTGATTGTATAATTTAGTTGTAATTACCTACCCTACCATCTTGACAGAACTCCCCAGTCCTGTTCTTAGTACTTAAACATTAGCCTATTAAATCCTCAAAATGACCAAATAATTAGTGATCATTATTATTTTCATTTTATCCATTAAAAAAGTGAGGTATAGCAAATGTTTGAGGCACAGCCTGGTTGTGAATGCCGAAGCCTTCCTCTGGAGTACATGCTCCAGTGCCAGAAGTGCTATGCAGCTTCCAGTAGCTCCCTAATTGGATTTCCTAACCGATTACTTAGACTCACACATCATGAAGTATCTTTATTTTTCCTCTCCTGGAATTTTTACATTAAAGAATTCTTCCAGATATTTGGGCATAAAATCAAACAAAAACAAAAATTCTTCTCTCTACTGCATGTTCCACCACCTCATAAGAGGTTTATCAGTTTCCTTTACTGTCTTGTATCATGATTTATGCTTCCCATTTCTCATTTACTCTACAAAGGTTAAAGTAAACTTTTGAAAACTCAGTACATGCCACACTGTTGTTTTAAAAATATGTGTATGACTTCGCATTGCCCTTTTTGATTGGATTATTTTGGGAAATCTAAATTTTCCAGAAAAAAATAATCCTCATATCCTCCCCAAAATAAAAATAGTGATAAAAAAATATTTTTAGGTAAACTACTTTTTCATAACACTTTTTAAGCTAAAAATGACTTAAGCAAAAATAAAATATATCTAGGATCTTATTGTTCATTTTCTTATAAAATAAAATAAAAATCATTAGTTTTTATGAATATTTGTTTAACATTCACTCTCAGTTTCATTTTGCTTCTTAGTAAAAATATATCATTTGTTTTAAAACATGTAATAAAGGGTTGACAAAAAATAGTAATAAACAGTTTATTCACTCATATATTTTTCTATTTGTTAGTGGAAAAAAAACAATCTGAATAATTCAGTGTCAGTGGGACCTGTCTAAATATCTGAGGTCCAAGTGATTATATAATGATAAAAAATTCTAAACTAAATAATTTCTTGCTTAAAATTCATTCCAATGCTATTGCATTTATCTACAATGTTAAAAATAAATAATTTGAAAACTCTTATTAGTAATAGCTTCACTAGCTTTTATGTTTAACTTTTACTAAGTTGTGTAGCATGAATTCCTGATAGAAGATACACATGGTGATCATGCTGACTTTAAATTTCATTTTTCTTTGAAATATTCTTGAAGAAAACTTTAAAAGTAAATGTATTTAGCTCATATTGTGTTATGGATGCCATATCCAGTATGTATGTTTTAAAAGAAGGAATTATTTGCTCTTTTGCACACAAATGAGTTTATAATTTCAAGTGAAACAAACTAACTATTGTTCAATTGACTCCTACCAACAATGATTTCTTTATAAAGCATATATGATGGAAATTATAATAAAAAATATCTCTTAGTACATGACTATAAAAGTTTATGACGTGGTCTATGTATTATACTCCCAATGTAATGATTCATGTTTTCCTCTGAGAGTCTAATACATAGTCCACTTCATCAATGTACATAGCCATGGATATTTTTGCACCAGTGCTGCTGTAATATGTTTTACTTACTCATATAAATAGGAGTTAGAAAAAAAAATTATATATATATATATATTTATATATATAATATATATACATATATGTTGGAAAACAGATACATAAATACACATATCTTCTTTCATGCACTTCTAACAAATATGAGTTATGTATTTTTATTTCTTGTTCATGGGTAAGGGGTCAGAATCCATATGATTTCTCATATTTTATTTCTTCATAGCTAGTAATAGTGTACTAGTATCTTCCACTTATTGAAAATAATATATTTTCTTATACTGATGATATATTTTTATGTTATTTTATATTTATCATATTATATATATATACTTTATTATATGGGTTATTTATCATGCAAGTTATTTTTTTTTTGGCTTATAAAAATATTACCATAAGTGAGATAGACCAGATAACTAAATCATTAATGAAGTTTTTAAAATGAACAAGTAAGAACTCCCCAATACATATGGGTAGAAAACTCATATTACAATCCTGGTCAAGGATCTACATAAAGTTAGTTATACGAATGCTATGCTTAATCTAGGAAAGGGAATTCGTTCACACATAGAAGCGTAACCAAGTCTTTTCCACCATCAGAGAAGTAATGAAAACAAATTTAATTATAAAACTAGGAACAAGGAAAAAATATTAAATTATTATAGTTATTTATATTATGATTTATGTGCATAGGTGTGTGATAGTTGTGTTACCACATTAGCACAATAAATTCTAATAGAAACTTTAATATTATTATTATTTTACAAATGATGAAACAGATGTTCTTCATACTAAGTGATTTCCCAAAGACCTAAACAACAAAACCCATGTTATTTCAACCATACTATGATGTTTTTGCTTTAACCATTTTACTCAACTCTTCCATAAATTTCTCTTGTAACTCACACACATTAGAAATGGTGATCGGTAGTGTAAGAGAGTAGAGTCTAAGATTACTTAATATAGGAATATTAATTAGTAGACTCCATCATAAGTGTTAAGGGAGAGTCTACACAAGTAAGTAGTACACATCCTCCTAGAAGTCAACATTCCATCAATAGATTTCAAATCA
>CM053514.1:53744576-53915373 GCA_028627145.1 Eidolon dupreanum | reverse complement strand
CAAAGTAATAAGTTTGTGGTATCGGTGCAGGACAAACAGACAAGTCCACCAGAATACAGAACACAGAGATAACCTGTTTATTAAGACCTGAATGTAAGAAGTAAAATAACAAAGTTAATGGAGAAAACAAATACAAGAATACCTTTATAGTGTAGAGATAGGACAAAAAACTCAAACTTCAAAACTGTAAATTGTAAGGTAAAGAAAACGATAGATTTGATTATTTCAAAATTAAGAAACTATACTCAGTGAAGAAAACAGAAAAATTAAATGAGAGAACATATTTGCAACATCTGAATTCATTTCTAGAATATATTAGGACTTCCAACAAAACTGTAAGAAAAAGCACAAAAGATGAGCATAGGACATGGTGAGACAACTTAAAAATGGAAATTGTAAAGGACAATAATCATAGGGTGAGAAGCTCAAATCCATTAATAGTCAGAGAAATTTAAGTCAAAGCAATAAAATAAATTTCTTTACATTTATCAAACAAAATTATCAGGCAATTGTTTATTATCAAGTATTGATAAACATAAAAGTGAGAATATAGAAATCTTGTACATTGCTGATAGAAATTTCTATTTGTTCAAACTTTTTGGAGAGCAGCCTACTCTTACAAAGTAAAAATAAAATTTATTATTTTATTCCTTATAGAGCAGAAATTCTTCTTGCAGGAATATTGTAAAGAAACAAATGATGGTATGAGGGGCAGGCTTGGAGACAACCTGAGTTTTAGCTTCTACTGGATACTTAAATTTCATTCACACAAATTACCATGGAGAACTACACAGAATTTAAAAGGGAAGTGTAAGCAATAGTTATAGCAACATGGGTATCACTTGAAAAAAATGCAGTTCCAAAAACATGAAAGGGTAAGAAATACGATGGGAGTTATTATATAATATATTTTATGAAAATTAAAATATTGCATACTCAAAATAAGAGCACACACATTTCAAGAACAGACACAAATTAAAATAAGCAGATAAATGCATTAAAATTGTTACCTGGGGAGCAGAGGAAAATAGGATAGGGGTTGAGGAATACAAAGAGAATGAATGACTTAATGAACAAATGAATCAATCAGCCACTTTAAAACATTCTTAGCAAAACTAGTAATGTATCATATACACACACATTTATACAAAAAGACATTAGACATTTGTTACTAGAATCATAAATGTCTAAGACTAGGACTCTATGATTCTAATTCTAGAATATTCTATATGCATCAGTGGTTGAGTAGAAAATAACTTTTACCATCATTTTACTATTTTATTGAGTTCCTCCAATTTAGTCATTCACAAGAGAAATATCATGTTACACTGAAAACATAAAAAATATTTAGAGAAATGATGAAGAATTCACATTTTTCAAAGATTTGCTGTAACAGTTTTTTTCTTTCTTCCCTTTTTAAATTCATTGTGATTGTATTGCATATTTTAATATTATCTTCCAAAATGATTTCCATGCAGAGTTACTCAGCTCACAAAGGAATATTCTGCAGCCACTCTCCTTTCTGTATGCTAACAATTAATTTTGCTGAAGCTTGGTCTAAATATGCAAAAACCATTTAAGTAACATTTAGTTACCAAGTGTAAATTCTCCAAGTGGAAATTAATCCTTGGGAAACTGGCAAAGGTTGACACACTTGGCAAGGACACCAGGCCCAAAATGATCATTTCTCCATGCATAGTTTAGTGTTCCTTTTGTAAATAAAAATATAGACATGTTCTAATGTTTTAATATTTACTAGTGTTTTACAGCTGACTCCCAGAGACTGAGACAAAAACTGCAGGCCAAACAATGATTCTTCTCAGGTTGGCCTTAAGCAATATAATGGCAGAAAAGTAGTTCAGTTTTTGGTCCCCTACCTCATTGACTATCCCCTCTGCTTGTACCTAGAGTTTCACAGCTATTAAAATCTAGACTCAAGATATGATCAGCTGTCAGTCATTTTTATTCCCGCTTGAACATGTCATTGTGTTTCATCTCTCAAGAATATTGTCATTTTGTCTTTTCATTTGTGAAATAAAATAATTTTCCCTAATTGAAATTATATCAAATAGTAAGTTAATATAAAATTAAGACTATAGATTAATCATTTATTTAAAAGGAGACATTAAGAAAACTATAACTACAATCAATAGAAAACTATCCTTGTTTCTAGCTTAAAGCAGTCAGATTCAAATAAATTTAATTTCATGTAAATTCCTACCTCTTGTTAAAGTAATCACACTTTATGTAAAACTTATTAACTTTTTAGAGTATACATTAAATTATACTGATCTCTATCTATTTAATGTGGAAACATCTTGATTATTCAATCATAACATATTTGCTAAAAATAAGAAACTTGTTTTTACATTTTTAGTACTAAAAATATTAGTTTCAGAGTAGAATTTTGATAAATAATTAATGACTTGAGTATTTTTTTATATACTCCAACAGTTAAACAACTTCACAATACCTCTTCTACGAGATTTCTTAAAAATTTCATTCTATACAAAAAAATATATAGTTAACAAGACATGCTGTACTTTGATGGCTATGTGAATTAAGTAAATCATTTTGAAATTACCCTTTAGCTGTGTCTGTAAAAAGTCTACATTTTTAGAAAAAGTACGCAGTGAGACAACTGAATACTATCGGTATGGAAACAGAAAAAAAAATCCTATGTTATTTGAAAATATCATACTAACAAAAGTTTAATCAAGATTACAAAGTAAATTCTTATCTCTTGTTAAAGTATCACACTTTTTCTAAAATATAAAAACTTTACCTAATTTGAAAGGTAAAGCAGCACAGTTATATTGAGTTAGCAAGCAATTCTACACTGAACACTACCTGGACAGGAAGAATTTAAAGAGACTATACTAGATCACCTGTAAACATGATCAGTCTGTTCATCCAGGTCCAGAACTTTATAAAACATCATCAAATTTGCAAAACTGGATACACTGATCTGTGAACATATGTAATTTGGTCTTTGAATATACATATATATGCATGCAGGTGTGTGTGTGTGTGTATGTGTATGTATATGTGTGTGTGTGTGTGTGTGTATACAGCCAATTTAAAATGTAGATAAGGGAAACAACTGGGTAATGTATGGGGAGGTGAAAGAAAATGAGGAAGCCTGTGTGCTGCTCTAGTTTGTTATCTTTGATAAACATATGACCGACTAATAGTGAGTTAGCAATTAATCATAACAGATTTGTTTTTGTGCTCTGTTGAAGGAGTCTATATAGGATTTGTACTCAAACCTACTAAACAGCATATACTGTAGGGCAGAATTTGACAAACTATAGTTTACGAGCCAAATTCAGTCTACAATCTGTTTTTATTTGTTTGTACATTGTGGTATGTTTTTAAAAGATGTTTTAAATACCCACATCTGCTTAATATATTGTCTGTAGCTTTTTTTACACCAAGATGGCAAAGTTGAATAGTTGCTATAGAGAATATACAGCCATGAAATTCTAAAATATCTACTAACTAGCCCTTTGCACAAAATCTTTGTCAACCCTGCATCAGGTCACAGTCTTTACTCCTAAAGCATAGACTGTCTGTTTTCTCAAATAAATGCCAAATATCTCAGAGTTCTACTCCGGGAAGCCCAGAATTCCCAGCACTGTCCAGGATGTTTATTTAGCACTCAGCCCTTTAACAACTGTTATGTTTTAAGCCTCATAGTATCTCACTTTGTTTATGCACAGTCCAGCCGTTAGCCATAACTTGGAGAGGAACACCATACAAACTCTAGGCACCTCCCTCTGTGCAAATTTCTTGTTTCCAATAGATTCAACCACAAATCTTAATGAATATAGCACTCTCAAATTTAATTCTATGCCCTCATCTCAGCAAGAGAGCAATTCTCTTGGCGTCCATACCCCTGCTCTGTAGTCAGAAAATACTATAGGATGAAAGCCCAAGTTCATGTGTTTTCATTCTCTCAAGATTCTAAAACCTGTGTGACCTATTGTACAATGCCTGAAAAGTGTCATATTTTATGTTGTGTCCAGTTTTATAGTTGTTTACAATGAGAGAGTTAGCCCAACACAGTTATTCCATTGTGTCTAGAAGTGCAACCAGTAATAGCAATTCAATATTGACTTACAAAGTGAAAATGAAATAAACTTCTCTTATAGTAAATTAGTGAAATTTTGAGTATGGCATAGAAAACTGTGTGACGCAAAAAAACATGTTTGGAATTGCTAATCAATGAAGAGAAATTAAATTCTGAGTATTGTCTGTAACACAGTGGAATTTATAAGCAAAGGTTACTGAAGAGATAATACAACTATATAAATAAATATAAAAATTCACTTTGGCCTTCCTTCGCACCCAATTCCCAGTGGGATCTTTGGAAACATGGTAGAGTGAGAGATGTCTCCAGATCTTTCCCCTTAAAACAACAATAAGCTGAACATCTAAAACTTAACAAAAAACACCCAAACTGCACACCAGCATGTCTGAGCATGGGATCTGCGCATAGAGCTACCACAGGTCAGAATCCCGGGTGTCGGGCGGTGGACTGGGAGAAATAAAGAAGCTGTCTCTCCTAGCAGCCAGAGTTCCCTGTAGGAGAAGAGAGAGGGGGAAAGAAGTGGTAAATATCCTGCCTGGGATAACTATGAGTTCCCCATGTCTGGCTGGCTGCAGGGCCCAGTCATCAGCACAGAAAGCAGAGAAACAGGACAGGACTGCAGAGGAACAACAGCTGATTTTTGCTGGCCGTAGTTACAAAACTCATGCTGAGCTGCAGCCCCCACCCTCCAACCCAGAGGGCACCTCCCCCACCCATACCTTCCAAGACCGATCACTGTGGAGCCCCATGGGAATCTGAACAAACACTACCGAGACTGTCGCTGACACTGAAAGGGACTGAAACTGAGGGTAGCGAGAGTGATTAAATATCTACAAGAAAATTTAAAAAGCATTATTAAGACTTTATATAATGCAGGGATCCAAGATGCTTAGACACCACCTACTGGAAACCAAAAGAAAAGCACCTTCTCTGCAAGAGGCTAAAGAGATACCTTTATGTAATAAATCTTCTTTCTGGAAAAACAGCAGAATACACTTCCATTAATGCCCAGGAGGTGAAATAGTCCATTAAACACCAAGAACAACCAAGGTGACCAGACATCTCAGAAAAAAAGAGAAAAATTTCCCGAAATAAGCTTACAGCCATAGAAATATGCGACTTAAATGACAGAGAATTCAGTATGATACTTCTGAAAAACTTAATGAGATCCAAAATGACTCAAATCAACAATTTCAGGAATTGAAAAAACAACTAAATGAGCAGAGCAAGGAGATTAAAACTCTCAAAAAGAACAAAATATAACTTCTGGAGATGAAGAACACACAGCAAGAGTTGAAAAATGAAATAGCAAGCTTGGGAAATAGACTCGACCAAATGGCAGAAAAGATCAGTGATATTGAAGACAGAAATCTAGACATAAATCAGAAAGAAGAAGAGAGAAATTGAAGAATGAAAAATAATGAAAGAGAAATTCAAGAACTAGCTGATACCATCAGGAGAGGAAACATAATAATGGGTATTACTGAAGGCGAGGAAAAGAAGCAGGGATTAGAAAGTATTTTCAGACGAAGAGTTGATGAGAATTTTCCAAATATAAGGAATGAACTGGAGCTTGGAATTCAAGAAATCAAAAGAACACCCAATTATCTGAACCCCAAAATGCCTTCACCAAGACACATTGTATTAAAGTTATTAAAAATCAACAACAAAGAATTCTCAAGGCAGCTAGGAAGAATAAAACGGTAATTTATAAAGGTAAACCCATTAGATTATCCTCAGACTTCTCAGCGCAATCTTTACAAGCCAGAAAGGAATGGAATTAAATGTTTAAACTATTAAGTGAAAGGAAATACCAACCTAGAATAATGTATCCAGCTAATCTCTCCTTTAGATATGAAGGAGAAATTAAGACTTTTCCAGAAATACAAAAATTGAGGGAATTCTCAACTATGAGGCCTGCACTATAGGAGATACTGAAAGGAGTCAGTTCACCTAAAACAAAATGACAAAAAAAAAAAAGCCAACATAACTAGAACTCAATTGACTATAGGGCAAAGAGAAGCAGAGGAGGATAACCTTTACTAAGAACAGGGCATTATAAGCTTAAATAATAAGAAGAGAATTGTTATAACAAGATAGTAATGAATGTTCAGCATACATAGGAACAGATTAAAATAACAATGACTGAAAAGGGGGTGAATTCGAAGATCCAAATTCGCAAAGGGGAGTGGAGATAAGTCATGTGCAGAAGAAAATGGACGATTGTGTGTGTGTGCATATATATGTATGTGTATATATATATATATATATATATATATATATATATATAAACTATCCTTTATATGTCCATAATGGTAACCACATGCAAAAGATTCAGCACTGTCATATATAACACGAAACAAGGAGGGCCAGAGGGAAACCCTACAAAAGCCAATCAAAATAAAGAAAACAGAAGCACAAGGACAAGGAAGCAATAGAAATACCAAGATACCAGAAAGCAAAAGATAAAATGTCTATAAGAAGATCTCATATTTCAATAATTACCTTAAATGTAAATGGATTGAACTCACCAATAAAAAGGCACAGAGTTGCAGAATGTATCAAAAAACAAAACCCAGCCATATGCTGCCTTCAGGAGACACATCACAGCTCTAAAGACAAATATAGACTCACAGTAAAAAGGTGGAAAATGATATTTCAAGCAAATTGCAGAGAAAAGTAGCAGTACTAATATCAGATGAAATACACTTCAAAATAAAAAAGGTAAAGAAAAATGCTGAAGGATACTTCATAATGATAAAGAGAATCATGCACCAAGAAGATATAACACTTATTAATATCTATGCTGCCAATCAGGGAGCCATGAAATATATAAAGCAATTACTCACAGAACTTAAGGAGAAAGAGACAAAAACATTATCATAGTAGGGGACCTAAATACCCCACTGTTAGATATGGACAGGTCATCCAAACAGAAAATCAATAAGGAAATAACATCCTTAAATGACACATTAGACCAACTGGACATAACTGACATTTATAGAGCCTTCCACCCCAAAACAGCTGCTTATACATTCTTTAGTGCACATGGAACATTCTCAAGAATTGACCACATACCGAGACACAGAGATAGCATCAACAAATATAAGAGGGTTGAAATCATACCAACCATATTGTCTGATCATAATGCTTTGAAACTAGAGATCAACTGCAGAAAGAAATCAGGAAGAATCACAAATACATGGAGATTAAACAACATGCTACTGAAGAATAACTGAATCAGAGAAGAAATAAAAAGAGAGATCAAGAGATACATAGAAACAAATTATAATGATAGTACAACATATCAAGACTTTTGAGAAAAGGCAAAAGTGGTCATAAGAGAAAATTTCATATCATTACAGGCCTATCTCCAAAAACAAGAATGAGCCCAAATAAACAACCTAATGCTTCATCTTAAAAAACTAGAAAAGAAAAAACAAATGGAGCCTAAAGTCAGCAGAAGGAAAGAAATTATCAAAATTAGAGCAGAAATAAATGAAATTGAAAACCAAAAAAAAAAAAAAAGATAATAAATGATAAAAAAAATAAATGCAATGAAGAGGTGGTTCTTTGAGAAGGTTAATAAAATTGACAAACTCCTAGCTAAGCTCACTAAAGAAAAAAAGAGAAAGGACACAAATAAACAAAATCAGGGATGAAAGAGGGGAAATTATGACTGACATCACAGAAATACAAAGGATCATACAAGAATACTATGAAAAAGTATATAACATCAAATTTAATAACCTAGAATAAATGGACCAGTACTTAGAAAAATACAACCTTCCTAAACTGAATCAAGATCTAGAAAATCTAAATAGATCGATCAGTAGTATCAGAACTGAAGCAATCATCAAAAACCTACCAAAAAATAAAAGTACAGGACCAGATGGCTTCACCAGTGAATTCTACCAAACATTCAAAGAAGATTTAATAACAATTCTTCTCAAACTCTTCCAAAAAAATAGAAGAGGAGGCAATACATTTTTTGGAAGCCACTATTACTCTGATACCAAAACTTGGTAAAGATAACACAAAAAAAGAAAACTATAGACCAATATCTCTCATGAACACAGATGCAAAAATCCTAAATAAGATACTAGCAAACTGAATATAACAACATATTAAAAAGATTATACAGCACGATCAAGTCGGCTTCATCCCAGAAGCACAGGGATGGTTCAACATACACAAATCAATTAATGTTCTATACCACATATACAAATAGAAAAATAATAATCATATGATCATATCAATAGATGCAGAAAAGCCTTTGATGAGATACAGCATCCATTTATGATTAAAACACTTAACAAAATTGGTATAGAAAGAAAGTACCTTAATATAATAAAGACCATATATGACAAACCCTCAACCAACACTATACTTAATGGTGAAAAACTAAAAACCTTCCCTCTAAGATCAGAATTATGGCAAGCCTGTTCACTATCACCACTGTTCTTCAATATAACATTGGAGACCCTAGCGAGTGCAATCAGACAAGAGAAATATATAAAAAACACCCAAAGAGGAAACGAAGAAGTCAAACTGTCACTATTTGTGGATGACATGATTCTCCATGTAGAAAACCCTAAAGACTCCACAAGAACACTACTAGAAACAATAAGCAAATACAGTAAAGTCTCTGGATACAAAATCAACATTCAGAAATCCATAGTGTTCCTATACTTTAATAATGAAATGTCAGAAAAGAAGTGGAAAAAATAATTCTTTTTGCAATTGCAACAAAAAGATAAATTTATCAAAACAAATGAAGGACCTATATAATGAAAACTGTAAGACCCTATTAAAATTAATCAAAGAAGATACAAAAAAGTGGAAAGATATTCTGTGTTCTTCGATTGGAAGAATCAACATAGTTAGAATGAACTCAATATCTAAAGCATCATACAGATTTAATGCAATTCTCATTAAAATCCCACAGGCATTTTTAAAGAAAAAGAGCAAAAAATCATCCTATCTGTATGGAAGCACAAAAGACCCTGAATTGCCAAAGCCATCCTGAGAAAAAAGAACGAGGCTGGAGGCATCACTCTGCCCAACTTCAAATTATACTACAAAGCAACATTAATCAAATGGCAATGTATTGGCAGCAAAACAGACACATGAACCAAGGGAATGGAATCGAGAGTCCAGAAGTAAAACCATATTTATATGGGCAAAGAATTTTCAATATAAAATCTAGAACATACAGTGGAGAAAGGAAAGCCTCTTCAATAAATGGTGTTGGGAAAACTGGAAAGCCACCTGCAAAGAATGAAACTAGACTGTTGTCTATCACCGCATACATAAATTAACTCAAAATGGATTAAGGACATAAATATAAGACTGAAACAATAAAATACATAGAAGAAAACATAAGAATTAAACACAAGGACCTTGGACTTAAAGAGAATTTTATGAATTTGAACTCAAAAGCAAGATAAGTAAAAGCTAAAATAAATGAATGGGACTACATCAAACTAAAAAGCTTCTGCTCAGTAAAAGGAATCAATAACAAGGTAAAGAGAGAACTGTCCGAATGGGAAAATATATTTGCAAGCAACACCTCCAATAAGGGCCTAATATCCAAAATATACAAAAAACTCATACAACTCAATAACAACAATAACAACAACAACAGACAAACAAATGATCTAATCAAAAAATGGGCAGAGGACCTGACCAGACACTTCTCACTAGAGGACATACAGATGCCCAACAAATATATGAAAAGATGCTTAACATCGCTAGCTATTAGGCAAATGCAAATCAAAACCACTATGAGATACCATCTCACACCTGATAGAATGGCTATAATCAACAGGACAAGTAGTAACAAATGTTGGAGAGGAAGTAGAGGAAAAGGAACCCTCATACACGGCTGATGGGACTGCACATTGGTACAGCTACTACAGAAAACTGGGTATTTACTACTAACATCATTCCCTTTACTGGGTATTTACCCCAAAGACTTGAAAATTCATATCCATAAAGATATTTGCACACCGATATTCATAGCAGCATTATTCACAGTGGTCAGGACCTGGAAGCAACCGAAGTATCCTACGATAGGTGATTGGCTAAAGAAGCTGTGGTATATATATACAATGGAATATTACTCAGCCATAGGAAGAGATGAAATATTGCCATTTGTGACTACATGGATGGACTTCAAGATAATCTTGTTAAGCAAAATAAGCCAGACTGAAAAAGTTGAACATCACATGATAACACTTATATGTGGAATATAAACCTAAAAGCAACAAATGAGCAAGACAAACAGAGACTCATGGACATGGAATATAGACTAGGGGTTACCAGAGGACTATACACTAGTGGTTACTAGTAGGGTGGGGGATATAGGGGTAGTTGATAGGGTAAAAGGGGTCAAATATAGGGTTTAGGGGGAGGATGAAGTGGATAAAGGGGATCAAATAGATGATAGCTGAAGGAAACTGAACTTTAGGTGGTAAACACACAATAGAACATACAGATGTCAAATGATAATGTACACCTAAAAATTATATAATTGTATTAACCAATGTTACCCTGATAAACTTAAATAAATTAAAAAATAAATAAAAAGAAAAAATTCACTTTGGTTTAATTATATCTAAATTTGATCAGGCACTATTTTAAACTAAATACACACACACACAAAAACACAGTAGTGCTATCATATCTCTTCTAAAACCTAGGTCTTTGTCTTGATTATTACATGTAGAGACTATGAATGCATGATTAACAAATTAATTGAAAATGTTAAATCTGGCATCTCTAGTAAGATATATTTATGTTAATAACCACTTTATCATGATGAATGTCAACCCTAATCACTAATAATTATGTATAAAAAAAAGCATTGTTAATGTGCTGAAGAATTGATAACATTAAAATTATAGCTAGTGGAAACAGTTGAACAAATTAATTCTAGATTAAAATAACAGAATAGTTTATGTTTTTATTGGGAAGGCCACATTTTCAACAGTTGAATAGACTCACTTCATTTTGAGATTGCTATACTTAGGCATCATTATCCATGCATCTCAATTAAACACATTATATCTGTAATTATCTTATTGAATTAGCCTTGATACTGGGCCTCATAATTGTCGACATGTCAAAATACTAACTAGTAATAACAGCTATATTTTAGGAATCATTCAAGAGTCCTTTAAGTTCTCAGAATTATGATTTAATTGGTTTTAACCATACATGCACTAATCTAAATGTCTGATCAACTGGCACATTTTTTTCTGAACATAAATTTTACCAAATTCACTAAGCCTATTGTTGACAATTGATAAGTATTACCTAACCAATTCTGGTAAGATTAGAGGAAGGTTTTTGTTTGTTTGATTTTTTTTTCCTGATCTGTTTCTTTGGTTTAGGAACAGTAAAACTAAGCTCTAGATCAGAAGCCAGTTATTGCTTAGGTTGGTAAAGAAGCTATGCAAGTAGTATATCAAGAACTTCCTGCTTATGATAATATAGTCTGCATTTTAACATTTATATTTTAGAGTTTTGCTTTAATATTTACTTTCTCCTCCTGATACTGATTGGTACTCCTTGGTACTGATTATGTACAAATATGACAAGGCAGACCACACATGAGTCAAATTTTTATTTATTAGCTTCCTGCACAAATTATATAGGCAAAATAGTTATAAAAGCTTAATAGAAAAGCACTAGTAGCTTGCAAAAAGTTCTAGTCAAATTGAAGAGTATTCTACTTATGGTGAAAAAAGCACATTTATATAATTTGAATATTTGAAATAAATGTATAGATGCAATTTTACCAAGGAAATGATTTTTAAATGTGGAAGATAGTTAAAGTGAAAAGATTTTTCCAAAACAAAAAAACCTCTTTCAAAGTTAAATAAATGTACTAGAATATATATATATATATATTTTTTTTTAAAAAAGACAAAAAGGTTAGTTTTTAGCAAAGTGCCAGATTCCCATGAATTGGCAAGCATCTAGTGGGGAAAAGTTGGAGAGTGGGTCAACTGGTCAATCTTGAATTCTCTTGGCACTATTAGATGTATGTGTATAGGTCATAAAAATTATAACCACCAACGATGGGCCTTCAGTGTGATACATACCACTAAGAGCAGCCTTTTCATGACTTCAAATCATTTGATTCAGTCAGGGTTCTTGAGAAAGCTGCAGAGGTGAGAGTTCTAGACCTGAAGACATAGTCATTCATTTCTCATTTTCAGACAAGATTTCAGCATTGAGGTGACCACTGGGAAAAAAATAATATACCATGGATTTAAAAACAACAATAATAACAACAACAAAATAAGCAAACAAAAATCCCTCAACATTTTCTATAAAGCAACCCCAAATCAAGCCATTCCATACAAAAGTGGAAATATGTGATATTATCGAACTAATAAAATGCTTAGCAAATTAAAGTGACAACTATTTTCAATTAGAAAGACTATATTTTGTTACTCAAAATAAGATGAATGAATACAGTACCTAGAAAATTATTTTTTTCTATATACCTGCACTTAGGAATTACAGCTATGATTTTCTTTCTTTGTTGAGAAAAAGTACATTTTATATTGCATCCCACCTGCATTCAACACGAGTCTCTATAATAATCATGTAGCTGTATTTAAAAGGCAAAGAAAACATGTAATTATAACTTTAAAGAATAATTTAGAGTAATGGTGGAAGTTGGGCTTGAATTTTAACCATACATCAAATAGAAATAGAGGACAATAAATTTAACTTGTGGAATGCAAGTTTTATCTCTGGGAAAGGGAAGAAAAATTTTCAAAACCATGCGCTGTCATTGAGGCAATTAATGGTTGATCCTATTACAACTGAGAATGAGAGTTTCCAGCAGCTAACTCCATGGCTTTTCTGTGTAGTAAAATCAATAATAATATTTATATTTCATTTAGGATTTAACAAAGAAAAAAGGTAAAGAAAACTGTAGACACAGTTGAAAAGGATCTGGAAATCACAAGGAGATTTTTCCTATCTTAAGCAATAACAAAAACTATGTCAAGAAAGGTCAAACGACTTTACCAAGTTCATGCCACTAATAGTTTACTTCATTTACATTGTTAGAATAAAGTCTAATCCCCAAACTTCTGCTTCTCAACTGCAAACACTCTCCAATAAAAAAAAATCAATCTAAAAAATGTGTTTTTAACTGCAGTATAATTGACATGTAATGTTATATTAGTTTCAGGTGTAAAATGTAATGATTCAATATTTGTGCATATTGCAAAATGGTCACCACAATATCTAGTTAATATCTGTCATATACATAGTTACAAAATTTTGTGTGTGTGTGTGATGAGGACTTTTAAGTTCTACTCTCTTAAGAAATGCATTTTGATTTAAATACTAATTATAAATAGTGAGAGAAAGTGCTATGTTTATGGGGGATAGAATTCTATGGCAGAACCATATGCTGAGGATATTGATTCTTATTACCCGGTCTCAATTTCCTCTTGCTTTACCCAAATCAACACACCAAAGTACTTTTACTAAAGGCTTCTCTCCTTCAGTAAGTCTTAAAGAGCCAGGTCTCTTCCCAGAATAAATAATATAGGAATCAGAGAAAGGTAATACACATGGGTAGAGCTCTCAAAGAACTATTATATTGTTTGGGTTGGTAAGGTTTGGTTATACAGTTGCTTCAATGTCCCAAATATTTTATTCATATCTTGATAACATAAGGAATTAGGCAATTTTTTTAGTTTCCTGACAGCATTGACATTTTAAAAACTCTGTTAGTATTTAATTAATGTTACTTATTTATGGAATTACTATAATACATTTATTATTTTCAGAACTTCAAGAAGAATAATCTTTTTGAAGAAGAGTGAAACTCCACTCAACATTTAAAGTCCTCACCAATGTCAGCTTACCTGGTTCTCTTAGATAGAAGTGATTGCATCCATCAGCATTATCCTGGAGTCTGCCTTCTCACTTCTCTGGGGCACTCAGCATTTCATCCTGTGTCATGGTTATTTATTTTCATGTCTTTCCCTAATAGTTTTTAAAATCCTTGAGGGAAGAGTCTTTATTTTATTCATTTATATATCCCCTAGCACCACATTGGTGTCATGCACATAGGAGGTATACCTTGTCAAATTAATAAATGAATTGCCATTAAAAAATCAGTGCATCAAAATGCAAAGAACACAATTATAAATCAACCTGTCATACATGCAATTCTAGGGTAGCATTATCTTTTTCTATAAAACTTAAGTTATATGTAATGAATCATGTACATACTATCTATCCTTTTGGGAACATTATATCATGGTTCATTTATTCATTAAATCCTGAATTTTTATAAAAATGAAATTAAACAGAATCACTTAAACAGCCAAAAAGAAAACATGGCCATGTTTATAGATCTTTAATGTAGTCTAAATACACTAAATAGAGAATATTCAATCTACAATATTCTTAACTTTTCAATTCAATATAGAAAGAAAAAATAAAGCTTATGCAAATTATGAATAATTAATAATCATTTATATTGTGGCACTTCTGAACAATGTTTTTGGGAGAATCAGTTGATATTTTAATGACAATTTAGCAAAAACATAAACATTTTTTTATAATTTAATTCCTTCACTTTATATCTAGAAACATATAACAAGAAACCAGTATTTTTTCATTTTTTTCTTTTGAAATTTCAACAAAAAGAATAAAATATCTAGGCATAAACTTAACAAAAACTGTGAAGGACCTATAAATGAAAAACTATAAGATATTATTAAAAGAAATTGAAGAATATACAAAGAAATGGAAATATGTCCTGTGTTATTGGATTGGAAGAATCAACATAGTTAAAATGACCACATTCCCCAAAGCCATATATAGACTTAAGGCAATCCCCATTAAAAGCTCAATGGCATTTTTTAAAGAAATAGACAAAAACTCATAAGATTTGTATGGAATCACAAAAGACCCCAAAATAGTCAATGCAATTCTGAGGAAAAAGAGTAAGGGCTGGAAGTATCATACTATCTGATTTAAAATTATACTAAAAAGTGACAATAATTGAAACAGCATGGTACTGGCAGAAAAACAGGCACACAGACCAATGAAACAAAATTGAGAGCCAAGAAATAAACCCACATATATATGGCAAATAATTTTCTACAAAGAAGCAAAAAACTTACAATGGAGAAAAGAAAGCCTCTTCAATAAATGATGCTGGGACCAATAAATGGTGCTCGACCACCCCAATGTTGATACAACAGGTGCATGAAGGAAATAGTTATGATGGCAGAGATGGAGGCTATACATGGGATAACTTATATGTTTCCTAACTGCTACTATCAAATGTACAACTTGCTAGCAACAGTAGTCTACGCTGATTCTGAATATTGTACTATTCCTTAAAGACTTGTCTGGACAACTGATAGAACACTGATGATACTGGAGCCCTTTCACCATGTAAAGTAAAGTAATCACTTTGCCACACACACACACACACACACACACACACACACAAACACACATTTGTGTGTACACTCACAAAAGTGTACATCTGGGATCAAATATGAACAGGACTGAAGAACACAAGCAAGTTGCAAGAGCAGGTAGTCCAGATACCTAGGTCATTCAATATTGAAAAAGAGGCCCTCCTTCAGTGCATTTATGGCCCCTTGAGGACATCTTTTATAACTAGGTAACAGATAAGGAAAAATTCCAATTTGGTATGTGTGTGTGTATATATATATATATATATATATATATATTCTCACAAACACAATTTGTGTTCCCTGATGCCACAGTTCCAGCTTATATGTGTTAAGAAGCTCTGGTATTCGAAAGGGATTTGCTCCCATCATGGGGTAACAGCATTGAGCTATAAGCTATGGCTGCCATCTGGATACTTCAGACTCTTCCAGGAACTAGCAGACAAGAAGATGAAGAGTCATCATCTTGGCAGCAATAACTGTCTCTACTTATCAAGAGGAAATGAGAGCTTTCATATATAATGGAACCCTAAAGGACTATGTTTGGCACCCAGGAGATACACTTGGGTACAACAGTGTTGGTGAAATTTTCAAGTGCAGCAGTCTGAGTCTGAGAAAGGGTTTGAAAGTCTGGGTAGTGCCAACAAATAAGTCCCTGATATCAGAATGGTTAGTGAGGGTGAGGGAAAACTAAAATATAAAATAGAAGAGAAAACTAAAATAGCAAGTATGGCCCCAAAACCAACTGCATCCCTGAAAATTATACTTTATCCCACTAATCATTCTTTTCTAAGATTTCCCTAGGAATCCCTGAGGATCTAATTACAGAACATATGCAAAGAAATGAATCCAAGCACTTCAAAGAATGGTCTGTGGTGGATGTTGTGTGTGCCACCCAAATCTCATCTCTCTTCAGCAATGAATGGCTTATTCCACTAAGCATTGGAAGCACTGCTGGGAGATGCCTCACACTCCTAGACTTCTCTGGTGACTGCAATGGCTGAAGAAAACTTCTTTACCTTGTTTTACCTCCTTCCATGGGTAGCCCATATCTAATTATTTAGCAGTAGGAAGAAATAAATACCCAGCCTTTTTTCTCCCAACTCTAAAAAGATATTAAGGCTCATTTAGCTCCAGTCCTCATTGAATTGGCAAAGTCCTATCTGAGGACAGCATTGCAGTTAAACATTTTCCTCTTCCCCATCATGCTTCTTTCCTCTAATTTTCACAGGTATTTATCCCAAGGACCCTCTCTAGGAAATATCTTGCATACTAATCTCTTCTGAATAGCTTTAGCTATTCTGTATACGTAATTGAAGGCTTTAAAAAGAAAGCAAAATGATGTTACAGAGAAAACATATACATATATGTTCAAAAACAATTTCCTATAAAAGCAAAGATTGAATCTACATATTAAGAGGCAGACTATGGCCAGCAGATATTCACCTACATTGAAAAATTGTCTAGTAAATTTGAGCTTCAAAGAGAAAGAAAAATGCCTTTGCCTCATTCAGAAAGTTTTAAAACATTTATTCAAAGGAAAAAAAAAAAAACAGAATGGCTTTAGAAATTTCCACAGCCATCTTTAATACCAACCAACAAAACAGTGGAGCAGCAAGTACGAAACACTTGATATATGTAACCTAAGGATTTTATATCTAGCCAAACTTTCCTTTATACATAAAGACTTTGTGCCATACTTTTGAATGTAGAAGAACTCAGAATATTTTCTTAAATCTTTGTGTTAACCAATTTATAATTGTAGATAATATGACAAAAGAATTAGCAATATGATATTAGAATTGAGACTAAAGCAAATGTTGGAATTTAAAAAACTGATCTGTTCCAACAACCTAGCAATTACAGACAGCAATAATTGCTAGGGGAAAAGGTAAGGTCTATGGAGCAAATGTAAGAAAGCTGATTTCATTTATAATAAATGTAAGAGGATCATTCAAAAGATATAAATCAAGTAATGGAACTGTATGCACATTCATTTTATAAAGATGAACTAATTATTAATAGAATTATTAAAAAGCAGTGGTAGAGGAAAGAAGAGGGAAAGTAAAAAATATATATTATTTTTCTTATTGTTCATAAGACAATTATTGAGTACTATCTAAAAAATAAAAAAGTAAATTTACTACAGATGGTTATAAAATTGAAGGTGTTTAGTAGAAAAATAAATCAAAATAAAGTAGAAACAAAAGCTAAGTAAACAATACACAGTCAAGACAATTATATATACTTAAAATTCATCAAAGTATATGACAGAATTGAAACAAAGTGCATCTATTTTATTAATAAGGAATTAAAAACCTATGACACCATTTAGCACAGAATATAAATAGAAAATCACAAATATCTTTAAATAACACATAAAAGAAGATTCACATTACTATAGAATGATACACCTAACACAAAGTGATTCATAAATTTTGAAAATAAACTAGTCAACAATGATGCAGGAAAATGCAACAATGATAAAATAGCAGGGGTTGGTAGAAATGTAAATTGTAAAACCAGCTTGGAACATCAGCAGTATTTACTAAAACTGAGCAAATCCAAATCTCATGAACAAGTAATTGTTCTCCTAGGCAAATAAGCTCAGAAATATATCAGAAATATACAGAAAGATACAAAATAAAAGTTTTAGCAGCATTATTTACAAAAGCAAAAAACTGATGCATCTCAAATGTCTCTCAGCAGTAGAATTAGGATAAATCAGTCTATCACCAAACAACTGAATACTCCATAGTATTGAGAAAGACCAAACTACCTCTACACAAAGACATAATTTAAGTGAAAGAAGCAAGGTACAAAACAAAAATTTGTCCAGCTGCACCTGATCTGTTTCTGTATTCAATATTTTATTAAACTCTACCTTTTTTTCTGCTCTAGTACCATGCTCATTTTATTGCTATAATTTTGTAGTAATCTGTATTTGAAAAGCAAACTCTTCCCTTTACATTTTTTATTGAATTGATAGCTTCCTTGGAACTGTTCTTCCATATATGATTTTTTGAATTGTATTTTAAATGTCTAAACATTTACAAGTCAAGGAACGAAAAAAATATCAGAAAAGTACATAGTTAAGTTTTTCTCCAAGCTGTGTTCCTTATCAACTTTGTTGTCTTTCCAATAGGTAATCATGGTTATTAAAGTGTGCCGACAATCATAAAAATTCTATCCTTTATAGGAGACAGTTACACATGTGGTAAATTTGTGCACCTTTCTTGTTTCACATAAATATTTATTGGAAATCTTATTAACACATAAAGAACTTTATTCTTTTGTACAGACATATGGTTTATCAATATATGGACAGTAAACTAATCAATTCCTCTCTTTTAAATAATAAAAGTACCTTTTAAAGGGCAAGTTATAGATAACTATGTTATTTACAAGTGAGTATAGATGTTTGTATCCCTCTGTTTCTCTCCATGGAGACTCATGTAAAATCTCAAAATGACCTTCCTGTCCAAACAGACCTTAGTTTACAAATCCACAAAACAGACATTAACGTAGAAGGAAGTCAGCAACTCATTTCACCAAACACAGGGAACTTCTCACAAATCTGGCCACATAGATAGAGGAAGAAGTAAAAATTAGAATGAAAACTCAAGACCAAGATGAAAAAATACAAAAGAAAAAAGAAAAACATAAGTGTTGATAACAGGCATATTAACATCTCATTCAAATCAAATCATATAACAATGATAGCTATCAGTTGATTTGAGTTCTGACAGAGATTATGACAATTTTATTACTGGAAAAGTTTGCCTCTTCAACTTTTTCATTCTCAAAAAGGCAGTATATCAATGGAATATTATTCAGTTTTAGGACAGAAGGAGATCCAGCCGTTAATGACAACATGGATGAACCTCAAGTGCATTATGCTAAGAGAAATAAGACAGTCTCAGAAGGACAAATAGTGTATAATTTCACTTATATGAGGTACTCAGTCTCATAGAAGCAGAGAGCAGAATGGTGATTGCCAGGGCTGGGGGAAGGATTAAATGGGAGTTGTTGTTCAATATTACGGAATTTCAATTATGCAAAATGAATAAATTCTAGAGAGCTGCTGCACAACTTAGTGCCTGTAGCTAACAAGGTATTGTGCATTCAAAATGTTAAGAACGGAGATTTCACGTTTAGCCTTCTTACCAGAAAAAGGGAGGGGCACACAAAGAACCTTTGGAAGTGATGATTGTATTTATTACCTTGATTGTGATAATAGTATCATAGGTATATGCATGTGTCCAAACTCATCAACTTGTATATACTAAACATGTGCAGTTTTTTTTTTGTTTTTGTATATCAATTATACGTCAAAAAAAAAGCTGTCATAAAACTTGTATGAGTTTTAAATCCTATGGTCGAGGTTCAAATCCCATCTCTCTCCTTGCTAGCTTGTATGACCTTGGACAAATTAGGTAATATCTATCTTCCTCACTTTTCTCATCAATAAAATATTTAATAACTGAATCTTTTTTTAAAGACAACACTTCTAAAACATTGAGCATAGCTCTTGGCATGAGGTATTTATGTTATATATGTAAAAAGAAAGAGAGTTGTAGAATAAAATGAATCTTTGAGCTATTTGTTGATGTGATCGTTAAATTGGTTTCCTTATATAGGTGATAATGTGACAAAGATTGATAACACTATTCTTTGTGATCCTGCCCTCATATCTCAGAGTTTACCAATTATCCCCTTTGAAGTTGAAATCCTAGTAAGAAAGTGCATGTGCTGTAGATGGGGATCTTCATACTCACTGAGTTTAGAAAATTTTAAGGTACCAAGATTTACTTGAAAGATATCAGAAGAAGAATATTTTGTTAAAACAAATAAATGAAAACCAGGTTTGAAGATCCCTTGAGCAGACAAAATCATTTAAGCCACATAAGCAAAATTTAGTCTAGTATATTTTATGAACATAATGAACCTTCACATAGATTATTTCTCGAAAATACCTCTGATAATCATAAACAAAACTTATCATCTTCCAAAAATAGTATAAGATAATCACTTTTAACCAATGTCCTGCTGTCCGGAAATCCCCATTGTTATAACCAATCATTGTAAATGTTTAACAACTTCCTTATTTTCACTTTATAAGCCAACCCGAAATATTATGCCTCTTTCATACCAGTTTCAGGTTGAAGTATCTCTGATCATGAGCAGTGTGTTTCTTACTCAATAAAATAGTTATATCAAATAAAGCTCTCTGAATTTTCATTTAAAGCTTTCTACTAGTACAAATATAAACATGCTATTGCAATCCCTAGTTAAGCAAGATTATGTTCCTTAGTTCCAGATTTAATTTACCAGTTATCTATGATCTTACAGCATAGTATAAGGAAATATCAAGAGAAGGCATGACAAAAAATGAGACAATGAGATATGTCTGTGTATACATGAACAAACACATGCTTATGATAAATATTATTCATCCATAAAAAGAAGAAAATGCTGTCATTTGTGACAATATGGAGGCACCAGATAACATAAATGAAATAAACCAGGCAGTGTAAGACAAATACTGTATGATCTCACTTATTTGTGACACCTAAAAAAGTTGAACTCAGAAGCAAATAGTGGAATGGTGGTTGCCAGGGGCAGGGAGGTAGAGAAAATGGGGAGAGATTGGTCACAGGTTATAAATTTTCAGTTATAAGATGAATAAGTTCCAAGGATCTAATGTCCAAAAACGTGGTTAGAGTTAATAATGTTGTATTTTATACTTGAAATTGGCTAAGAAAATAGATCTTAAGTGTTCTCAACAATAGCAAAAAAAAAAAAAAAAAAAAAAGAGATAACCATGTGAGGTGATGGAAGTGTTAATAAACTTGATGGACGACTGCAGAAATTATTACACAATGTATACACATATTAAATCATCATGTATACCCTAAAAAATGTACTTTGTACAACCTAAATAAATACACTTTATGTTTGTCAATCATATCTCATTAATATGGGGGAAAAAGTGCATGAAATTTTCAACAAAAGTATAGGAAATTTTTTTTAAAGGCAGTTTGGTGCAGAATTTAATTTAAAAAAAATAGAACTTTTGTAGTTCTGGCATATAGTAATATATATGAAAGAGAAACTCTTTAAGAAGAAATGTATGCCTTTGGGGGAGAATAGAATTTTGGAATTCACATAGTGAAATGAGAACTGGTTGGAGGGAAAAAAGATGAAGTCCTTGTGCTAAGAACAACAGTAGGAGGAAATTCATCCAGTTAAATTGCAAATTCTTCTAAAATGTGTACTGTCTTTATCTGTCTACAAATGAGTTATAGAATCTCTCAAAGAGTTCCTGTTATATTCTTCAAAACCCGTGTCATAGGAAGAATAGAATTTCTATAAATGCTTACAAAATACCAAAAGAGAAAGTTGCACCATGGAAATCTGGCTTCGTGGCCTCACTGGTTGCATTGAGACAATGTTGCATAAATGGAATGAAAGTCTAATTCTCTTTCTTCATATCCAATACGTAAGAGAAGGTATGTGTCTTTTTACTGAGTTTCAGTACCTTGTAATTGGTAATGCTATCCAGCAGCTTCACTCTGAGCCAGATACCATGAATACTTCTTTTTACCGTAATGACGGAAAGTAACATAAAATGAAACATTCAATTTGCAATTATGTAAGTCAATGGTAGCTTAGGTAGTGTCTGTGGACATGTGGATGAGACTTAAAACTTTACTTTGAGAAGCTGATGAGAGGCAGAGAGAACAAATGGTCTACTGAGTATGTGTGGACATTGCCCAGTGCAGAATCTGGACAGGTAATTTGGAGAGAAATTACAGCAACCAAAAATGATATGTCATCTCAGACTTTGAGGTCAACTTGGTCTGTTTCCCTGCTCACAATCCTAAAAATGGAGAATAAAATCCTCCCGGAGAGAATAGCACTTTGCCTGTAACCAGGTACTAGATCGATATGAAGATTCTTGAACATGTTAGTATGACACTAGCTTTGCTTGTAATACAATACCTGAGATATATACAATGAGTGAATAGCAACATTATCTGGAAGCTTGTGGTTTCTTAGCAAACTGTTTAAATGCTTTAAATTAAAGTTTAATGTTGGAGAAAAAGAAAAGCAGTCTAGAATAAAAAATCCATTTCAGGAATATCTACTTTTAAGTAACTTGGAGGCATTACCCTACAGAATTTTAAAACTATTTGATTATCAACTAAAAATAAATGCTATTTAGTAGGATGATACTTCTAGAATATAGAGGAATCTCTAAAAGTAATGAGAACTTTTTTTGCAAAAAAACCAAAAATCTGAATTGACAAATGCTCAGTTTTAACAGATCACATTAGATTAGTTGTTTGATCCTGACATTTGCTTTAATACTCCAACTGACAGAAGTTAAAATATTTGGAATGTCAAATTTTTGAAATGCACTATTTTTTGAAATAAAGAAGTTATTTTATTGTTTTTTTTCTATATATAATAACTTTCAGATGGCAATATTTACAATCTGTCCAGTCAATGAATATGACAGAAATAAACGTGAAACTCTACCAGAAGAAGAAGCCTTTAGAATAAAATATATTCAAGCGACCTCTATAAAGAGATGTTCACTAAATGTTCCATAAGTCTGGAGCAATTGTGAGGAAAACTTAGGTTGGCAAAACCTGTCAGTGGTCCTCAAACATTAGCATGCATTGGAATCACCTAGAGATAATCTGGAAACAGATATTACTGGGTTTAAGGGTCGATTTCTCATTCATGGAGACTGGGGTAAAGCTTAAAGACTTGCTTTCTAAAAAGTTCCTAGGTGACACTGATGTTGTGGTCCAGGTACCGCACTTTGAGAATTACTGCATTAATAGGATAGATATGGGTACACAGGAAAATAATGCAAAATCCTCATATTCTAGGCAATTCTTATAATTTAACAACATCTCTTTAAAAGATATGTAATTTCAGAAAATTAATTATACTGGATCTAAGTTTTCAAAAGCAATCTTTTAGAAAAAGCAATCTAGGTGGAGAAAATAATGAGTTGGCTATATTAATTTTCATTAATTTAATGAGTCAGAGGTGGAGAATCCTGACACAGTCTGAAAGAATGTTATTTTCTCAGTCACACATATAGCCTAGTACATTCGATTTTTCCTACTGATGTGCATCTTAATTTCATTTCATAGAAAACCTAACTGATGTGCTAGTACTACTCATGTTCGCAATTCTTTTTAAATTGTCAAAATAAAATTAGCATTTATACTGTCTTAATTGTCTATACTAAATATCATTTATAATATTATGTAATATTTTTCAGATTCTCATATGCCAAAATATTTTATATCTCTACTGTCTATCTATTCACCCATCTATATGTAATCCTTCCAGATTTTATACACTTGCCATAATAAAGTTGGCATGCCATTTATCACTTTATTGCTTCTCAGCTGCAAATCCAATTTTCATTGCCTTTCTGAACTCTGCAAATATTTCTCCTTAGCCAGCTGGAACAACATTTAAGCTTTGTCAGTAGATGGTGCCAGAGAAACATTGGAGAAGAAAGGCATTTTCTTGATTCTGTAGCGCTTCTATTTTCTTCTTTCTTCTCCCACCATACACTAGCTGCTAATGAGGCAGCCAGTGCACTCACTCCAGCATATTCTAGCAGCTCCACCTTTATGCACAACTTCCCAGTAGGTCTGGCAGTTGCCTCAGAGGGCACGCCTGCTTGCCAGCTTTTGCCTGGTCACCTCAGCAAACTTTTCATCACCCAAGGCCTGAGCTGCATCCTCTGAAGGAAGGCCTGGTTGGCAGCTGTGGGGAGAGTATTTTCCAAATTTGTTCCTTCTTTGAGGGCTTTGCCTCAGCCCTAAAAATAGTGGCTATTGTCTATATTTGTGTAGTCTTTCTGGGCTCTGTGCAGTTAATCCCTTTTCTCTTCTTAAAAATTCTCATTATATATATATATATACACACACACACACACACACACACACACACACATATATACATATATAATATATTATAACATATATTTTTTTATTGCAATTACTGTGTAGGCCATGTCTCCTGATTGAACCCTTACTAACACAGTTGGTTTCCAGATTTTATGCTTAACAATATATTGTGTATATTGTATGATTTTTCCATGCCATTACATTTAGTAAGGCATCATTTTGATGAAGACATTATAATTCAATATAAAAATCAATAAATACTTTGATTTGTCAACTTCTATATTTTCAAATATGTTAAATAAATGTTAAAAATTTTTAAACTTTATAATTTACAAAATATCAGGATTTATGATAATTCAAGTTAAACCCATGGCCTTTTTTGGCTATGTAGTTTTTAAAAATGTATGGTTTAGTCAAATATGTCAAATGCTCAACTCTATTCTTTATTTTGATTGTAAAGACCTAATCTAAAAAGATTGAGAAAAATAATACCTATGTGATTATAAACATTCAGATTCTGATAACTATTGTGAATTGTATCTTCTGAAAAAGTGATCATTTTGATGCCCTCAGTTGTATAGCAGCTTTCCTGCATAAATCAGATTCAGCAGGGAGCAAAGATACCTCCCTTTCTTCTCTACCAATGCTCATTTCATCTTCTCTCTGGATTCCTCCTTTCTTGTTTTTGGATTAAAGGACAAAATGCTATGTAACCTTTCTCGTTTACTTTTTTAAGTCATATAAATACTAATTTATCAATAATTAATAGAAGTCATTAATGTCATAACTTCCACCTCTTTTCCATTTTACATCTTTTCTCTCCGTACAGCTAGGACACATGCTTGTGAAATTGTAGCAAGAACATTGGTTGGCCTCCTCTCTCTTCTCATTATACTTAATGCTTAACTCACTGACTACTATTTCTGACTCTTCCAGCATCTGGTGGTGGTAAATGATGTAAGAGAGGTTGGGGAGGCCCCACTTAGTGGGTCACATTTGGAGATTCCTCCTCTTCCATGCCAGCTGAAAATATCTAAATGTATTTGTTTTGGAGCAGCTAAGTCCTCTTTGCCCTCTACCCTAGCCATTTAAGATTCTTTTCTTAGCCTCTCAGCTTCCAGTCATCCACCATTCCTAGGAAAACTTTGTCTATTCCTTGGACACGATCCTGCTGTGATGAGCCATTGCTGTCTCTGTCTGAGATGAGTTCCCAGAGACATGTGCCTTGCCCAGTGAATAAAACGCAACTTGCAGGAACTTCCTTTTGCTCTACCTGCAGGCAGAGGTAAGTCCTGGCACAGATTTGGCTTCTTAATAGTTCATATTTAAATAAAACATGAAATCTTTGTTTCTCAAATTCCAGAATAAACATGTCAAACTTTATGAGTATTTCCCTTGAAACATTTTTCTGAATCTAGAAGGGAGGAGCCACCATTTCCTTGCCCATTGGAGGAAAAAAATCTAGCACATTAACAATTCTTTCCAATGAACGCTTTCTTGCCCTCTTCAGCCTTTTATATAAACTGAAAGGGGCAACTGGTTCCTAGTAGAACCAAATTTGTTCATCTCCTTTACATGTCTTTAAAGGAGGAGATGGACTCCATCTCAATTTATAATGTGGAATTCCTTGCAATCTGTTACTTCATTCTCCATTTTGAAGCCTCTGTCAACACTGAGAAAATAAGAATTACACTTAACAAAATGTTAAATCCACATAATCAAATGATAATGATACCATTTTCTTGTGAGTAAGTTGCTGGAACTAAAAATTCTGCAAAAGAACCATAGACAAAATAGTTATTCAAACCTTGCACTACAAATGTAATCTTACAACCCAATACATAAACTTATTTTCAGACAACTTTGTAGGACAGAGTTGAATTATTAGAGACTATGTATATACTCTTAGGAAAGGGTTGTGATTTTTATGTGGCAAGATTCTATTACCAGAGTCTCCAACAGTAAGAATATATTGTTTGATAATCACTGCTTAATGGGTAAAATTTATCACTATAAATGAGTCAGATCCTTAAATATAACCCACTCACAAAGCACTTTCTTCAAGTTTTCAGGACAATTTTCCTAATAACTATGCTATGAGAATTCTTGTTTATGATTAGCCCAATCTAAGATAAGGGTATTATTAAGATCTTTACCTATGTCTCTTTGTGGTTAAAATTGTAATCTAGCAAACAACATTGAACCACAAATTTATTGCCTGAGTACTTATGAAGCTGCTTTTATTAGGGTTTAGAATATTTCTGACACCCAAACTCATTAATCTCTTAGGTATTTAGAAATACAATGTAGTTTATTTTATATGGTAAAAAATAAATTTTATTGAATTTAAAATAACATTTATTAATGTTTTTTTATGTGCATATACAGCTATTCAATAGTGCACAGTCCACAAGGACAGTTGACATATAAATGTATCAACAAGTCAGATCATTAGACATTTTAATAGAGGTACACATGAAGAGTTACAAATCTTAAGAAAGATTATTTCCATTTGTAGAAATTTAGTAAGGCTTCATGAACTGAATTTTGCTGTTGTACGGTTCTTTAGTGATCGAACTCCAAGCTCCATGACAGCTGGGAACAACTCTGTTTACTCCATCTTTATATATAGTACTTGGCATAGGGCATGAAACCATGAATATTTATTGAATTTTCATTGTAATGATGTTGCATTATTTATGAGTGTTTAATAGATATGTTCTACAGAGGATCTCATAGAGCAATGCAACATCAAAGTCTCATAAATGATTAGGGTCGGAGGTATGATCATGGGAACAAAAAATGATTTTTATAGTTTTAGTCCTCATCATATCCACTAAGAGATAAGTTATTCAACCTAAAATTATCTGACATATATTTTCAGACTATAGGGGGGCCCATAAATGACAAAATGAAGAATATAAAACAGACAGTATATTTTTCTTCTCTATCAATCCTGGAAACACTAAAGCTAGAAGGCAGGTGAAATTTCTGGGGGAGCACATTAGATTGCCAAAAGTGCTGCAATATTCATAGAGCTATAGCAGATAGTTTTCAACATGATGCCTTCTGGATTTGAAAGATAAATGAGAAGGTAATTCTGTGGAATTCTGACGTGTATGTTTCTGTGCATGTGTGATACACAGTCCTGCATGGGGCCTAGAACAGGTAAGTACTCTATAAATACTTGTTAACTGAAGATTTATAACTTCAATCCCAAACCTTAGTAAATAAAAATTTATTACCTCATACCCTCTCCCTTTAAGTCACCACCCATTGTTTCAATTTATTCCTAAAACAAAATTTCTTCAAAAGGTTTCTGCTTTAATCTTTCACTTTATACTCAAGCTTTTACCATTGTAAATTAGTCAACTTCAAGTTCAGTAATAAAACTCATTTAACAAAATTTTTGGAATATTTATTCTGTACAAAGCATTTTATAATCAATTAATCAAGTAGACCCTTTTGAATCTTGCATATATCATTAACTTCTTGGAAGCACTGGACATAACTTAGCTTTTAAATGGAAGTGCATGGGTTCTTTGGCCTTACCAAAATGTTAGGGTATGTTCTCCTTTCTGTTTTTCTTTCCTCTCTTTTCTTTGATGTCCAACCTTACTCTTTCCCTATTCGGTGTTTTAGTTCTTTAAAAGCTGGAAAATATTCTCTTTTCTCCATCACTGACCTTTACCATAGTCATCTCATATACTCAAAGAACAGATCTTCATTTACATCATATTTTTCAAATGATCCTCCAGTCTTCTCATTATGTTCATGTATTTTTTAACCTTTAAACATCTACAAGTTACTCATATGAAATAATAATTATTAAAACCTGAGTATAAGTTCGACATTGTACCAACATTGGAAATGTAGCATATAAAAAAATAAAGTCGTCTTTGATTTCTCCATCATATTACATTAATTTATTCTAAAAAAATACTATTATTATCTTATATATGATTGTTTATATTATATCTGTCACTGCACAATGTTTTGCAATGTCATCATTATTGGTATTTAGGGTGGATACCTTTGCAAGGTATGTGATTCTCCAACAAATTTAACATCCTTGCTTTCTTTTTTTTTATTATGGTAAACAATACATAACATGAGACCTACATTCTTAATACATTTTTAAGTGTGCAGTATTGTTAAGTATAAGTTGAATGTTGTACAACAGATTTGTAGAATTTCTTCATCTTGTGTGAGTTAAACTTTATACCCACTGAATAGCAACTCACCATTTTCCTCTCCCTCCAGTTCCTGGCAAACCTCATTTTACTTTCTGCTTCTATGAGTTTTACTATTTTAGATGCCTCCTATAAATGGATCATACAGTATCTGTCCTTCTGCAACTGGCTAATTTCACTTAGCCCAATATCCTCTGGGTTAATTCAAGTCATAGCATGTGACAAGATATTTTTTAATGTTAAATAATATTTTATTATATATACATATGTGTGTATGTTTGTGTGTGTGTGTGTGCGTGTGTGTGTGTGTGTGTGTGTATATATACACACACACACACACATATATATATATAATGTCCTTTAAATGAAGTGCATGGGTTCTTTGGCCTTAACAAAGTGTTAGGGTATAATATAATATATATAAATATAATATAATATCTATAACATCAATCACATTTCCTTATCAATTCATCCATGGATGAACATTTGAGGTTGTTAACACTTCTTGGCTATCGTGAATAATGCAAAGATTCTGGATGATCTAATAGAACTTGCAGCTTTTATTGAAGGTATCTAACTCCCTTTTTCCTTAAGTGATATATGGTTTTCAGCTTTTTCTGTCTTATTTCACTTAGCATGGTTATCTCAAGATCTATCCAGGTTGTTTCAAATGACAGTATTTCATCTCTTTTATAGTTGAGTAATATTCCTTTAACATCTTGTTGAATTCTTATGTAAATATGAAATGATACATAAAAACAATATTTGCTATACAACACAAGGTATATTTAATCTGAATTTATTTATAATGATAAATTATATAATAATCATCAAGTCAACATAACAGTTGCATATATTTCAGATATACCTATGTATGAATAGTTATATATTGCAATATATATATATATATGTACACACATAGATAGATAGATAGATAGATAGATAGATAGATAGATAGATAGATATACTACAGATTAGCTTCACTTGTATAAATTTGGAGCAGAGAACTTTTTGTATTAAGGCCTACTGTAATACTTATGGGAAACAACACTATCTTAAAAGTAGTGTGGAATTCAGATAAGCCTGGATTCCTTTTTTAGAAAGTACATTCTCAGAGGACATTTATTATTTAACTTAGAGTGGTTGTTACATCAAGAGTAATTAATGTTACAGATAAAAGAATTTTATCTTAAAAAACAAAGTGACAGAAAATCGAAGCAAACATTTTTTTCTAACTTTACGTGTATTATTACATTGGCACTTAAAAAAATTCTACCCATGATAAATAAAATCTAGGAAAATATTTGGGTTTTTTAAACATTGTTAATAATTTTGACTTGTGACGAGCAAGAATTGTAACGAAGCTGTGACTCAGGAACACTGAACTTCAAAACATTTGACTTTAGTTTTGCTTTTAAAACTACATTAGTTAATATCTTTGATTTTTGCAAATTTTTAAATCACCAAAACTAGTTTTCAATGCATTTCCCAAATAAACATAAGACCAAACAAAAGTACTTACATGTTTTTAATCAAAGAATAATATCATAGAAGTTTATCATCAAGAGATTGTTATAAGCAGAAAATAGATTTAACATGATTGGATCTATAATACACTTTTTTGAGGAGATATACATTACAAACTCTGATGTAGAAAAGCATGATGTAATTTGGAGTCACTTATACATGGTCTCAATTCTGCTACTTATTAGCTGCTCATTTAGGAAAATTACATATTATCTCTGAATCTCCTTGTATATTCTTTGTCTATAACACAAGATTATTAGAAACCATATTTGGAAAAAGTGTTAAATATAAGGCATAAAAACATAAATAATAAAAACAAGGATTCTAACTCTAGACTGGTGGGTTTCTAATCCAAGCTCTACTACTTAACTACTATATAAACTCATGCAAGTTACTCAGTCTCTACATTTAATTTTCCTCCTCTGAGAAATGAGAATAATAATAGTACCCAAACCATAGGACTATCTTGTATACTAAAAAGAGTTAACTTATTGACTGGATTAAAAAAAGATTTTGGTATATAGTGAGCACTCTATATCTGGAACTCTTATTGTTGTAGAATATTAAGGGATATTATGATTAAACTGCATTTATTTATTTGCTAGATCTTCAGTGATAAGGAAATTAAAGCCTATTACACAGAATTCAGTGTTTGGGGATATTTAATTGTTCAGTATAGTTTTTGAGTGTGGCCATTCTTTTTAAAAAAGAAAGCAATTTTTCAGATTTAGTAAACCCTAAATTAAAAATAAAATCACCACCATAGAAGTCAAGATTCTGGGATTTAGGTTGGGAAAAGCAGATAAACTAACCTTTCACATCCTATCAAGACTTAATTCTTTTCTAAAAAAAATTTATTTTCCAGCTTCATTAAAATATAATTGACATATAACATTGTAGAAATTTGAGGTATACAGCATGATGATTTAATATATCTATTATTGCAAAATAACTGTCATGACAAAGGTAGTTAACATATCTATCACCTAACATAGTTACTTTTTTCTCTGATAAAATATTAATATCTACTTTCAGAAATACAGTATTGTTAACTATAGTCACCATGCTGTACATTATATCCCCAGAAATTACTCTCATCTTATAACAGGAAGTTTGTACCCTGTGATCATCTTTGCTCCTCCCCACCCATGCAACCACCAGTTGGCAAGATTTCCTTCTTTTAATGGCTGAATAATATTCCATTATACATATGTGGAATATTATATACATATATGTAGGTATATATAAAATCACTTTTTAAAATCCATTTATCTTTTTATGGACATGGGTTATTTTTAAGTCTTGTTGATAGTAAACACTGTTTTTAAAAATTTTTTATGGTAATTCTTTTCTTAATTTTTTGAGGAAACTCCATACTGTTTCCATAGTATCTGTGCCAATTTACATTCCCACTAGCAGTGTATGAAGGTTCCTTAGTAACTTTCAAATATACAATATAGTATTAACTATAGTTACCATGATGTATATCAAATCCCCAGGACTCATTTACTTTATAACTGGAAGTTTATGCCATAATATTTTAACCAAATTTCCTTTGGAGTGTATATAGTCATAAAATTTTACTAATAGGAAGCATGCTTATTTCATTATTGTTCACTTTTCTGATTATTTTTTCTTAAAATAAAATCTTAGATGTGTAATTACTTGATGAAGAGTAACGATGTTCTAAAGGATTTTGTTTCATATTACTAATTGTTCTGAATGAGAATGATTTTCTTTAAAGATTCAGATAATGATGTAAAGGTTTTCATTTTCATTCAAATCAATATGTGTTCAAATTTTCCTTGATTTATTTATGTTTCAAGCTTACTAGCTTTCTATCTTTTTAAAATTTTTATTTCTTTTTTATTTAATGAAGATGTCTCCGTATATCTGTCATGTAACAAGATATATCAGTTCACGTCAAATGATAAATAGCAGGACAATTATGCTCAACCTAAGTCCTATATTTTAGTAATTTTAAACTTTGACTTACATTAGGGTCAATGTGGAAGTGTTATTTTTGTTTGGTTTTCTCTTTTAAAAATTTGTTAATACCAATACCTGATCCAGGACTTCTACCAATTTACTCAACATATCTGGGGTGGGCACAAGTAGTGGTAGAGTAAAAAAAAACAACAACAACAAAAAAAAAAACACCACATGTGATTCTACTTTTCCTTGACCACTGAGAACTGTTGGCACACATGATCACAAAAATGCAGCAAAGTCATAGATTAATGGAAGGAAAAACGGTGGAAGAAAATAGAAAGACAGTATAGACAGACATCTTTTCCTACTATTGTATTTTCCAAATATCTATAATTTTTAAATTACAGATAAAATAATAGAACTAGTAGAGCTTATTGAATATGATTCTAACAAGGTATTTAATGCATGTATTAAAATCTACTTTTATTTTATTAGGACATACCTATCATGTATGAATAAAAGTATAGGTACTTTCCCTGTATGATCAGTAAGAAATGTTCCACATTCCATTCATTCTTTATTGTTTAGTCAAGTAAAAATAAATGATAAATATAATTTCTTTGAATTACATAAAAACATAGGATTTGAGTCCAGGCAATCATTAATAGTTCCTTATATAAAACAAAATCTTAATAATTCTAAGAGCAATCCAAATTAATTTTAAAAAGTTCATTTTCTTTCTTTCAAGAATCTGGAGTGAATAGTCATTATTACCCAAGAGATAAAGAATAGAGATTCACTTGGTTTTGATATAGCAAACAAAAAATAATCACTTTAGAGTTTCTATACAGTCAAAATTTGTGCTAAATCCTGAAAATAATCTGTTATCTTTCATGTATCACACAGGAATATTATATTTTTCTACATGTTTCACTTTATTAGTTATTATTTTTTGAACAGAATAGTTGGAATAAAATTATTACAAATTCTGTACAGTGGAAATTTCATACTATGTAAGTGCCAGGAATTTCTTTTTAAAGAATCCATTAAAATTTTAGAAACTCAAAGTAAAATGGCTCCTCTACAATAAATGTACATGATATTTAAATTATTCATAAATGCATATATCAAATACACCTAACTTTATGGGACATTCTGATATAATAGCTTTTTCTCTATGTGTTCAATTTAAAAGTCTAACCAATAGGATGCAAACAGCCATGATTAGCAATTTACCAACTATTAGTAAATACTCCTGGTGTTGCTCAACAAACAGTCTCATTTATCATTTTAATTTAATCTACAGGAGCTTACAAAGGCCACATAAAATTTTGATCTATGAATAAAATCCAAAGCTTGGATATTATTAGTAAGTTTCAGGTAAGTGTCCATAAAATCAGCTTTCCAAGTTGGCCTCATTCTGTGTTCTCAGAGATGCTATCACTCTAGTAATGTTAAAGTCTGCAAATGGAAATATAGTTGAAATTTTACTTCCAGATACTCAAAATGGTCTTTAAAGGAAAGTACATTATACATACCTCTTACTGCCATTTAGGTACAGTGTCGACATCCTGCCCTCAAGCCTCTGTTAGGATGATCTCCCTTGTCAGCACAACCAAGTAGCTTAAAAATTCCATGTACTGGCATTAGGTACTCTAAACTGCTCTTGTACCGCCCACAGGGAGGAGTGTTTACTTTCAGAACTTTCACTGGCACTACTGGCTTTTACCCTGAGAAAAGAATTAGAGAATTCACCAAGTGCCAGTATACATTCATAACCTTTTAGTCATTTATTTTTCAGTTTGTAGTCAGTAGATGATTCCATTTTACGTATGCAGATCATTCTGAAAGAAGGTGCTAGTTTGTATCTTTCAGATGTCTCTGCACAAAGTTACATTTCCTCTGAAAGACTCTCTTCAAGCATTGTCATTCCTTATAAAAACTGAAGAAAGTTAGCTTGTGGCAAAATAACATTATGTGAAAATGCATCCCAACATGCATTTAAGCTTTCTGTCAGGGGATCATTAGTAGGAACTAAATCAATGTTTCCCAGCCTGGAACATCAACCTGTTAATTTTAATTTTGAATGTATGCTACTGGCTAGCTGCAGTAGATTTAATATTATATAATACTGCATTTTATGTGTTTGCACAGGATCCCTTTGTCTTATTTTTTATTCAACTATACAGTTTATTATTGATAACTTTCTGCTTAGTTTTAACTATCGAAATAATTTTGATCAATGGAAGCCCTAGAAAAAGATAGACCATAAAAAGTAATGGTTATTAAGAATGATTTTGTCATCACTAAAACTTTCAAGTGTTGAAAACTGTAGAAAATCTCAGTCCTTTCCTACTCTTTAAAGATTTCCGGTGTGTTTCTGCTTGACTATTAAGTACAAGCTGCCTATGAACACTTAGTTCATCCTTGAAGAAGCACATTGAGCTTGAAGTTACTTAATGCTACCATATAAATTTCTATTTGAAGGTATTTCTAGTTCCATCCTGAAGTGTATAAAATAATGGGGCAGAGCTAGAAGCATGATTTAATATCTTCCTCCAGAAGCAGCTTTGCCTCTAGCAGAAAAACTAAATTTTAAGAAAAGAAAAATGAAAAAACATTGCTACAGCATTTTTGTTCTTTGTGAACTCCTAGAGGAAAAAAGTTGATTTTCTTAATAAAACCAAGTCAAGAAAAATAAAGCACTAAAATAATTTTATAATAATATTCCCTAAGATGTTTTATTAATGATATTTTGTGCAAAGTATTTGTTTTGACAATAAGATCTGTTAACAATTGTTTCTGATACAGTTTTATTTTTATTCTTTTGTTCTTAATTCACAAGGGCAATTCAGAAAGAACTATTTATAATGTATAGGTTTCTTAGAGTTTACTTTGTTGATTTCATTAATTAGCCTGGGTTCCACACCATTTCATTGCCTTTACTATAAAGGAAACCTCTTCAAAACTTGATAATGGGTTGTACAGAAAGCTTACTTGTGGTATATGAAAATATGTATTTCAGCTGCTCTAAGTCTCCATTAAGCTAAATTAGAGCATAAGGAGTTCTAAGAAACCAAGCACAGGTTTCATACTATCTTCTCCTATAGGGAAACATTATATTTATTTTATCTATCATAATATGATATTATATAATATTTATTATATATGTTTGAAGCTAAGAAAATCAAAATTAAATAGAGGTCAAAAAAGCTTCATATAGTTCTTCAAATGTTTCCTGAAACCATTTTCCTAAATATGTTTGCATTTATATCCTAGTCTCAATGTCAAATTATTGCATAGTTTCGGGAGATGAAAAGACTATTTAATTCATATAATTCATTCATATCTTCAGCAACTCATCTTTTACACACCCTATCCCATGGGAGAACTATACTATCTAAATTCACTTTTTGTAGTACACATTCTCAGATTTGCCCAATGAGTAAAGTTACTCTGTTTGCCGTTACATCTGTAAAAGGCTATGAAACAAAATGAATCAATATTGAAACACTTTTTCTGGGAAACTTAAACTAAATGCCTAAGAATTTTTGTTTGTTTGTTTGTGTTTTTGCTTATTTTATTTTATTTTTTTTTATCCATATAATCTTTTTAAACAACTCTGAGCTACCAAAGACTTCTCAGTTGTACTGTGCCATTTGACTTTTCTTCATTTTTAAATTGTGAGACAACAATTAATCAGTAAAATACACAAATATTAAGTATACATCTCAATACATATTTGCACATGTATGTATGTTTATGACTGTATCTGTACATAGCAACAGAAATAGAGGTAGAAATAATGATAAATATATGGTATGTGTCTGTAAAAGCATTAATCATATCAACATATGGAACATTTTCAACACCCACCCTAGTCATACTCCCTTATAAGTAACTGCTGTTTGGTGTCCTAGCACCATAGATTAATTTTGTCTGCTCTATATTTCATATAAATGGCATCATACAGATATATTTTGTCTGGCTTTTTTCATTAATTATGGTATTGAGTGTAGCAGTCATTTTTTTTGTTCCATATTATACACTTGTAGTATTACATTGCATCAATATCAAACAATTTCTTTATCCATTCTATTATTGATGGGCATTTGGGTTATTCCATTTGTCAACTAATAAATAAAGCTTCTGTAAACTTTATTATATATGTCTTTTGATAGAAATATACATGTATTAATCTTGTGCATACACCCAGGAGTGGAATTGCTTTTAGGAGATATTTGGTTGGTATAAGTTTAATAAATATCGATAGATAGTTTTTCAGAGTGATTATTTCATCTGGCTTTTTGTTAAATATATGGTTCAACAGCACACATTAGGACCTTTAGATGGTTTTGGAAGTAGTATCATTTTCATGTTTCATGTCTCTTGTATATTTTGAAAGTAGAGAAGCCTTCATTCTGCACTATCCTCTTTCCAGGTGAAATAGGTCATAACCCCAAGACATGGCAAAGCTAGTGACACCAAGGGGAGTCTGGTCTGCAGAGGCCTGTGGTCAACACCAAGTCTTTGCTGATCATTTTGTGCTCAAACAGGACTATACAGTGTCCTAGCGCAGGAGTCAGCAAAATTTCTTTAACAGGACAGATAGAAAATATTTTCAGCTTTGTGGTCTTTGACACAACTACTTAACTTTATTTATGGACAATGAAATTGAATTTCATAAAATTTTCACGTGTCACAAAATATTATCTTACTTTTTATTTTTGTACATCCATTTAAAAAAAGGTAATAACTATTCATATCTCTCAAGCCATACCAAAAAAAAAAAAAAAGTGGTTTGCCAGCTTTAATCCATGGGCTGTAGTTTGCTGACATGAAGGAAGGAATCTTTCTAAACAACTCATGGCTAATAAAGACTTTTCTGTGGTGCTGTGTCATTAGACTTTCCTTCATATTTTAAATTGAGGAATAATATACAAAGTGAAAGAAGGAAAGAGTATAGTTTTTTTTAAAATCTTTGCTATAAATATGTTTGATAAGGGGAAAAATCGGACACATTCAAGTATTATTTGTTATTTTTGGACAATCAAACCCAAGTTTTTTATAAATAGTTTTAAATACATTCTATGTCAAAGTGGTATCTTTTTAAGGATAGACAGGGCCCATGAAGTACTAAATAAATCTTTTTAAAAATAAATGACTAAACTTTTGATAATAATTTTAAGTCAATGTTTGTAGATTTCTAAAAGGCAACTAATATTTAATGAAAATTTTGTTGATTATTGAAAAAATATTTTAATTTGCTTTTTAAGAAACATTGTATCACATATATCTTTTCTTTTGGCCTCCATTGAAGGATGACAAACTAAATAATAAAGAAGTAAAATCTGCTTTACTTATAATCAAATGATTTCAACATATGTTTATTAAATTCTTACCATATGCAAATAAGTGCTGAAAGGAATAAAAAAATGACCAAGTTATTGTCAGTTATCCATTTTATACGCATGCATGCATGTACACACAATCTGTCTACCATCTATCTACCTAGCTATCATCTAGCATCTATCTACACATCCATCTATCAATACATCCATCATCTATCTATCAATCTAATATTAATAAGATTATATTTCCCCAGGAACCAATCAAGATTTAAATATTACATTCAGTTGTTAGATCTCTTTATTTTTTATTATTATTTATTTATTTAATTCTTTAATTCTTTAGGTCTCTATTCTCTTTATCAGACAATCCTCTTGAATTTGTTTTGTTTTATTTTGTTTTTGGTCATTGCTAATTTTATTAGTTATATTTTCTTTTAAAAAGACTAAAAATTTTTTGTAAAATGACACACATACTGTACTTTTTTAGATGCCTCTTCATGTTTTCCTTTAACCTTTGGCTATATTCTCTCTAAATGGAGAGTTAGGGTTAGAGGTTTGATAAAATTCAGGTTCATTTATGGCAAGACTACTTTATAGGTGATGGTTTGGGCTTTATACTGCTTTACTTTAAAAAGCAAACATTTTAGGTTGACTCATTAATTAATAATGCTATGTTTCACTAATTAATAATGCTATGTTTGATCATTTAAGGCTTTTTAATACACTGAAGTCAATTTCTGCAAATTAAATTTTTCTTTGAAAAGAATCTATTAATCAAGCTTGTTTAAAAATACATATATAGAGTTTTACAAACTTATCTAATAAATTTTTTTAAAGAGCTCTTGTCTCACTAGCTAATTCCTCCTTGTCATGTCTAATTTGGTATTTTTTGGATTTTTTTCTTTTTTGTTAATTAGGATCACAATTATTATATTTGGATAGATGTCTTTTTCAAGAAAAAAATGTTTAAAATAAATTACTTCTACTATTTTCCATTAATTAATTTTTATTTTATCTTTGCAATTTTTCTGCTTTCTTTGTTTCTTTTGTTATATATTTTATATGTTTTCATACTGAGAATTTAGTTTAATCATCTTTAGACTTATATTGTAATTTTATTTTAACTTTATTTTTATTTATTTATTTTTATGGTGACATTGATTAATGAAATTCAATATTTCATCTGTATACTTTAATAATAAGGCATATAGATATTTACACTGTGTGCTCATCTCCCATAGTTAGATTTTTTTCTGTCACCACATATTAGACACCCTTTTACACGGTCTACCTGTCCCCTCCTCCTCCACCCCTTTCCCTCTGGTAATCACTACTCTATTGTGCATGTCCATCAGTCTCTGTTTGTTTGTCTTGTTCTATTTTTGTTGCTTTTAGGTTTATATCCCACATATAAGTGATATCATGTGATTTTCAACTGTTTCTGTCTGAATTACTTTGCTTAGCATAATTATCTAGAGGTCCATCTATATTGTTGCAAATGGCAATATTTCATCTCTTCTTATGGCTGAATAATATTGCATTGTATATATGTTCCACAGCTTCTTTAGTCAATCATCTATCATAGGACATTTAGGTTGCTTCCATGTTTTGGTCACCGTGAATAATGCTGCTATGAACATCGATATGCAAATATCTTTTCGGATATGGGTTTTCAAGTCTTAGGGGTAAATACCCAGTAGAGGGATTGCTGGATCATGTGGTAGATCAATTCTTAGTTTTTTGAGGATTCTCCATATTGTTTTCCATAGTGGCTATACCTATTTGCAGCCCCACCAGCAGTGTATGAGGGTTCGTTTTTCTCCGTATCCTCTCCAAAATTTGTTATTACTTGTCCTGCTGATTATAGCTCTTCTACCAGGTGTAAGATAGTATCTCATTGTGGTGTTGATTTGCATTTCCCTAACAGCTAGTGATCTTGAGCATCTTTTCATATATCTGTTGGGCATTTGTATGTCCTCTAGGGAGAAGTGTCTGTTCAAGTCCTCTGCCCATTTTTTGATTGGATCGTTTGTTTTTTTATTATTGAGTTGTATGAATTCTTTGTATATTTTGGATATTAGGCCCTTATTGCAGGGGTTGCTTGCAAATATATTTTCTCATTCAGATGGTTGTCTCTTTACCTTGTTGACGGTTTTGTTTGCTGAGCAGAAGCTTTTTAGTTTGATGTAGTCCCATTCATTTATTTTAGCTTATACTTCTCTTGTCTTTGAGGTCAAATTCATAAAATCCTCTTTGTAAATTTATATTTTTAGACACAAGCATTAAAAATTTTCTTATTCCTGTGGTCAGAACTTTAATTGAAATCCACAAACATTGAATATTCAGTATTTTCATTATCAGCATGCTTTAGAAATTCTGCAATTTTGATTTTTCAGTTTGTCTTAAGTGTCGCTTAATAGATTATTAATTTCTTGGTGAAATTCTTGTTTTATAAGTAAAATATTTTCATCATTGTAAAATAATTTCATCAACATATTTTGAACCAACTTTTTCTTTCTTAGAATAGAATTAGATTAACAAAAGTTTGACAATGGTTCAGAGAATCTCTATGTCCAACAAACAGTTTCTCCTATTATTGACCTCTTTCATTATATGGTTCATCTGTTACAATCAAGGAGCTAATATTAATACATCACTATAAACTAAAATCAATACTTTATTTAGATCCTTAGTTTTTTTACTTAGCATCATTATTTTCTATTCTAGGACTCCATCCAGAATGCAAAATTACAATTAGTAGTCTTATCTCTAAGCATCTTTTGGAGTCCATGTTTCTTAGACTTTCATTGTTTTTGATTACCTTGAAAATTTTGAGAAACACTGATCAGGTGTTTTGTAGGATGAGGCTTTATTGGAATTTGTCTGATAATTTAGTTATGATTAGACTAAGGTTGTAGGGAAGGAGATGAAAGAGATAAAGTACCATTTTTATTACATCTATCAAGGGTACATGTTATCAATGTGATTTATTACCGCTGATGTTGACCTTGATCATCTGATTTCAGATTTCTCTGCTATAAAGTTACTCTTATCCACCCATACCTCCTTCTCCATACTGTAATTTTGAGAAGGAAATCACTAGATACAGCCTCATTTTAGGAGTGGAAGGTTATTCTTTATGTCCTTGAAGGCAAAATATCTACATAAATTATTTGGAATTATTCTACATGATAAATGTGTTTCTCCTACTCTATCTATTAATTTAAACATTCATTATATTAATAGAAACACATGGATATTTATTTTATACATTTGACTATACTACTTACTACTTTAGTATTTTCCTGCTAAATTGTTCTACTTTTGGCCATTGAGAGCCCTTTCAGTTGGCTTCTTTACCTCTTTGACATACATTGATAATAGTAAATTTTTTTTTAGCTTGCCTTATGTTCTGGCATTATAGGTTCATCTTGTATATTTACTACACAGAATTAGAATCAGACACTTTTCAAAGACATTTGTCTTTACCCATTGAGAGGACTTTGTTATATAGAATGCTCAAGGTGTATTTCGAAATGATTATTCTTTCTTTCCTTTTTCCAAAGCAAAGGAGACTCTTGTATTTTTATCATGAGAATGTGTCAGGGTACCGAGAGGTAAACCTACAAAATTATGCTGTTTATCTATAAAACTGAATCCTCAGGAGTTTCTCAGATATCGTTCACTCAGCTTCCAGCAATTCATCACATTTACATGTAATTATTCCTACTAGTAGTTTCTGTTCTAAATAGTCTACCTGTGCTGTGACTCTCTGGATTTTTGAGATTTCTAGGTGGTGGTTTGCTCTGCAAACTCAGTTCTCTCATGGGTCCATGAAACATCAGTGATTTTCTGTTTAAGTTTTTTCTTATTTTTATGATGGGAGTGATACCTTCTGGGCTCTTTTCATGTCAGATCTAAAACAATACAGTGATGTATTTTAAATTATGTTTAAATATATATTTTAGATTTAAAAATATTTATAAGCTGTGGAAATAAATACGAATAACTTTCTATTGAATTACTTGAAAGTAATTTGACAACTCATTGCCTCATGATCCTGTTTTTGGGTTTGTAACTACTTCAGAGAAAGTGAGAAATAGGGCTCCAATGATCTTTAACATGTATATTATTCCATCACCTCATTTCATCCTCATGTAATAGATCTCCCACTTCTGCTACTATATGTTTCCCCATTGGGACAGGTTCCTCTCTTTGCTTTGATTCTGATTTTTTGTTGTGTCTACATATATTTAAATTAAATGTACTGGGGTGACATTGGTTAATAAAATGATAGAGGTTTCAAGTGTACAGTTTAATAATACATCATCTGTCTATTGCATTGTGTGTTTACTACCAAAGTTAAATCTCCTTCCATCACCATATATTTGACCCTCTTTTCCTTATCTACCTCCTCCTTTCTCCCATTTCCCTCTGGTAATCACTAAACTGTTGTCTGTGTCTATGAGTTTTGTTTGTTTGTCCTATTCAATCATTGCTTTTAGTTTTATATCCCACATATGAGTGAAATCATATGGTCCTCAAATTTTTCTGTCTGACTTATCTTGCTTAGCGTGATAATTTCAAGATCCATGCATATTGTTGCAAATGTCAGTATTTCATCTTTTCTTATGGCTGAGTAATATTCCATCATGTATATGTACCACATCTTCTTTATCCAATTATCTGTCGAAGTGCACTTCTGTTGTTTCCATGTCTTGGCCACTGTGCATAATGCTGCAGTGAACATCAGGGGATATATAGATATAGATATAAATAGATATAGATATAGATATAGATATAGATATAGATATAGATATATAGATATATCTTTACAGAAATGTTGGGGGTAGATACCCAGAAGAAGGCATACTGGGTCATGTGGTAATTATATTCTTAATCTCTGAGGGAGATCCATACTGTTTTCCATAGTGGCTGTACTAATTTACATTCCCACCAGCAGCGTATAAGGGTTTCTTTTCTCCACAACCTCTTTAACACTTGTTATTATTTGTCTTGTTGGTAATAGCTGATAATAATCCCAACAGGAGTGTAGTAGTATCTCCTCATGGTTTTGATTGGCATTTCCCTAATAGCTAGTGAAGATGAGCATCTTCTGATATGTCTGTTGGTCATTTGCACATCTTGCACTTAAATGCCCTCAATTCTGTTTGAATTACAATATGCCATGACAGTCAATTCTTCCCTTCAGATAGTAATAGGGCTGCCCCCATGAATGTATGCTATTCTGGTTGTTTAGCCTCTCACATCTCAGGCCAGACCACTCCTCTCCAGGAATAGTCACTTTACTCTGCCTGTGCCCCTTACCCTTCATAACAGGTCATCCCTTCATATTTTGTTTTTTATTGTTAAACTGTAAGTTTTTGTAGAATGTATCAGGAGACTCAAATATATCAACTTCTATTACTCTTGAAATGTTCTTTAGAGTAATTCTAAAAGTTAGTATTTAAGAATTATGTTCCAGGTGTGGCTGTATAGCTCCTATTGTACCAAAACTCATGTGGATAGCAAATATATACACCAGAGGCACTGGAGAGTTTAGAAAAGTAAGTAGACAGCAGAGGGGGGAAGTCAAAACTTGAAACATTGGAACAACATTGATTGAATATCTCATTTTTATGGCTCTGATCCTATAAAATGACCCATATGAACCATGCAGATGACTAAAACACTAATAAATACATTTTATGGCTTAAAGAATCAAAGGACAAGGTCTAGGAAAACCATGACCACATCTGCTGGAAATTAAGGAGTTAACTCAGAAAGAAGAGGGCCAAAGAAGGAGAGCTCAAATTCTGTATAAACTCTTTCTGAGTTTATTGCTAACACCTGAATTATGCAAATACAGGAAAACATAAAAATGCTTCAACTCTTTTCTGGAATTCTACTTACCATACTCAGTAAAAGTTAACTATAGCCAAATTATTGCTTGAAAAATGAGAAATCCAACTTTGACTTTGACATTAAGAGGCAAAAATAATTTACATTTCTAGAGCCCACATCTGCCAGTGAAAATAATTCATGAGGAATAAAGAATAATTATATCAACATATATTATCCTTGCCCAACACCAGCTTCAAAGTAAGAGACAGGATAGGTAATCCATCCTGAAATTCCTTCCCAACTCTCAGAAAATGTGGTCTATGCACATTTTGTTTCTGTCACCTGTAGCCAAATTATTGTAACAATTAGCAGATACCACATAAGATACAATATGAGTTACTTTTAGTAGTAAACTCAATCATGGCTTATTATTTTTAATTAAAAATTTGTTAAAATTGAACAATTTCACTGAGTGTTCTCATTGAAAATTAAAGATAAATTGTAGACTATTATAGGGTTAAATTAATTTCTTGTAGTAGTCCTTAGTACTGATCTATAGCATTTCTGCTTCTCCTCCTTCCAGTCACAAAGTAGAATACACTTCACTCTAATAGCTAATGAGATGTAAGTACAAATAACATGTAAACACTCTGGAATAAAGCCTTCAAGATTCAATGAACATTTTTCTATCTTCTCATCCTAATTCCATAGTTACTAGTGATATTTCAGAAGGACACACTTTGTGATCCCTGATAGAAAATAACACAGAGAGAGGGTAAGGTATAAGAAAAAAGAAACAGAGGAAAGTATATTCTTTATCTTCATACAGGCACACAAAAGACAAATACTTCCATAAACTAAACTGGAGGGAAGGAAAAACTAAGTCATTAAGGAAAAGAGTAAACCAGACAATAAGAAAGAGAAGATAAAATGCTGCATCCGGTAGGTTGATTGAGTCCAACTAACTAAACAAGAATTCTCTAAATTTCCTTTCCTTGAGTCAACAGAAACATGCTCAAATGGTCTTTATGGACATGTTTCTTTACCTGGCCATATATGCTTGTCAGTTTAAAAAGTGGCTTTTTAGAGCTCTCAATCATATATAAAATGTAGAAAACAATGTAATTATTTGCAAGTCATACCATGAATGCTAAAAAATACTTTTTGGGATGGTTGTATATTATTTGGATACATGAAAACTGGAAGAAGACATTCACAACATGGTAGCTGTAATATAGAAGAATTCTATACCTGGTATTTTAAAAGGCAATCAAAGTCCCTCTCAGCTTCTTTACATCCCCTCCCCTAAACAAAGCACAAAAAAAGATGTTTTAACAGAAATTAAAACTTATTTCATTTGAATCTAAAGTATTTCTGACTCTAAAATACTTACAATGTTTTTTTCCCCCTAGAAAATTAGGTGCTTTTAACAGCATAGAAAAGTAAGTAATATTTCATCAACACAATCCTTCTTTCCATAACAAGACAGAAAATGATTTCCCAAGTTCAAAGAAAAATGAAAACCACTAATGTTCTCTAAATAATTCAGACTCCATATGCAAAATAGATCATCATTGTGCTTATACTAGGAAATGAACAAATCTAAATATAAGATAGCTCTAATGATATAAATTGAAGCAGTCCTACTTCACTATTTCATTGAATTGGTAACTAAGGAAATGTCAAAATATGAGAAAAAGTGAGCAGTAAATATAGCAATGACAAATATGTTCAACAGTCCCCTAAATTTTTCAATTATTCATCTTCGATTTTCAGTGTGTGTGTGTGTGTGTGTGTGTGTGTGTGTGTGTGTGTGTGTAAAGAGATCTTGAGTATAAAATTCTAAAATATGTGAGCTCTTTGCTCTCTTACCTGTTTGACTATTCACTCATATAATGAGATGTGACAGAAAAGTTATTTTTCTAGAGATGTTTAGCTTGGTTGGACATTCACAGAGCATAATTTTTTTATTCTCTATGGGCCAGCAAGTATGAGCTTTACTTATTAGAATTCTACAACAGTACAAGTCTTCACTTCAAGTAAAATGTGTTTGCTTCCTTTGCTGCTCTATCAAGTTTAATTATGCAAATATTATTGAATGAAACTAGACTCCTAGACTCCCTGTGTAGTCTTATCTGTTACTATGCCTCTCTAAAAATGCTCTAAAGATTCCTGTAGAAATGTTTAGACAACAGTAATAACACTTAAAAAAAAAAAAAAAAAGAACCAGAAATGCTTTCCACCTAAGAAGTATTTATTAAGGCTGCTATTTGTCTCTCTGTTTCAGGTACTATCTTGTATTTAAAAATATTTCTGACTTGGATGCTTTGCCTTTAAGTATTTTAAGTTTTTATGCAAAAGAAATAAAGCATCCAAAAAATGTGTTTCAGGACGTGGTTCCATAGTGTAGCAGTTAGCATATCTGCTTTACACGCAGAAGGTCCTGGGTCTGCTCCCCTGTGGAGCCATGGTCCATGATATACAGCCATGCCACCCTGAACAAGCTCGATATCTGATCTCAGAAGCTAAGCAGGGTCAGGCCTGGTTAGTACTTGGATGGGAGATCACCTAGGAAAACCAAGTGCTGTAGGCATAAATAATAATAATAAATAAGAAAAAAATGTGTTTCAATTAATGAACACTAAGAATAATAGAGGGGAAAATAATTAGAAAAATCATTAAAAATATGAACTTTGATCATTTGGCAATCACTACCTACATCATATGATCAAAACAATACACTAAACTTGAGAGAGACACTGATGCTACTTACAAACTATAGAATAACTTGGATCTAAACACATTCTATACTGGAAATACAACTAATGAGCTCTGGGAACACAGATGAAAGATAAGTATAAATTTGAAGTTTCTACAAGGTGTTTGGGAGGTTATATTTAAGTAAAACATAACTTTACTATTGTGCAACTATGACAGATGAGTATGACTTTGACTGTGGGAAGAAAATGAAATAGCATACAGTGAGATTAAAATGACATAGCTTAAACGGTTAAGATACAACTAGAAAACTTTAGTGAAATGATTTGGTATGACTAAAATTTAGGAGAATTTATTCATGATATGATATATTGAATATAGCATTCATTGTTATAGCATACATGAATATTAAATAAAATATAAACATATCTTAAACAAGTATACAGTAGACTCATCTTGATAGTGTTATTTTGATTATTTTCCTTCGAAGACTAAAATATGCTTTAAAAAATCAGCTCTGAAAATAGTATAAAAGATAAACCAGAGAGAAAAGGCCAATGAACACTGTGTTAATCCATTATTCATATATATATGTTTTTGTGCAATACTTTAAGGTTTTTGAGGAATTAGGTATGTTAATAAGTGTTAATAAGTGTTATATTGTAAGAAAACAAAAAGAGATGGAATACAAGGATGTTAAGAAGAGTTATATACAAAATAAATAAAATCTATGTGGTTAAATAAGTTTGGGAAATACTGAGTTACAAAAAAGTTACCAAAAATCTTTACTATAAGACATAGGATAAATTAAAGCATTTTTTTTCTCAAAATAATATTATTTTATGCTGAATTCCTAAAATGTTTACATTAGCAAATGCATTTTTAGATGAGTATCTGAAGGGAATTGTATTATAAGGAATATATTTTGGAAGCATAGATTTTAAATTATTAATTTATATTACCTAAAACTTTCTGTAAATGCTTAAGTTAAGGAAAATGAATCCAAATAAAGAAAAAGAGTGAGATAAAAATAAGTGTCATATGATGCTTCAATTTTACCTTTTACTCTACTCTAACAATGTCACAGTGGCTATCTTTTTTTTATTAAAGAAAATGTGGTATATATACAACGGAATATTACTCAGCCATAAGAAAAGGTAAAATAGTGCCATTTTAGACAACATGAATGGATCTTGAGATTATCATGGTTAGTGAAATAAGAAACCAAAAATTGACAACCATGAGATTTCACTCATATGTGGAATGTAAAACTGAAATGAACAAGACAAACAAAAATTCATGGACACAGATAACAGTTTAGTGGTTACCAGGGGAAAAGAGGGAGAGAAAGGGTAATAGATAAGCGTAAAGGAGGTCAAATATATAGTAATGGAAAGAGATTTGACTTCAGGTGGTGAACACATAGTAAACAGTAATACATATGATGTATTATAGAGTTGTACTCTGAAACCTATATGTGAGATCATAGGGTATTTGTCTTTCTTATATGACTTATTTCACTTAGCATAATGTCATCAAAGTTCATCCATATTACAAATGGCCAAATTTCCTTTCTTTTTAAAGCTGAGAAATATTTCATTATATACATATATACACACACATACCATATTTCCTTTATCCAGTCATTTATTGATGAAAACTTTAGTTGCTTCCATATATTGACTATTGTTTAAAATGCTACAATAAACATGGGAGTGCACATATCTCTGCTAGATCCTAATTTCAGTTCTTTTGGATATATTCCCAGAAGTGGGGAACTGGACAAATTGGAACCTTTAGTGGGAATGTATAGTGATGCAGCAGCTATAGAAACAGTTTGTAGGTTCTTCAAAGAATTAAATATAAAACTATTATAAGTCCCTCCCTCTTTGAAGAACACTGAATATGGTAAAGGAGATAGAGGAGGAAAAAAAATTTAAAAAAGAAAAATAAATAAAATAAGGACAAAGGGCATTAAGAAAAAAAAATGGAGTAATTAGGTAATTTCTCAGGTCAACATCTAAAGCAAGAAGCCAGTATTTGAAGAACATGATCAGTATGAGGGAGCTAAACCACTATCCATAGAAACTAACTGATAGAGATCATGTATTGAAAAACTACTTTTCTTGACCTTTCAATGCCCAAAATATGCCATATTCCTTTCTTCTCTGTATCACCTATGCTAAATAAATCTGGGTAAATTCGGGTATCATCTTTTTCAGAGTAGTGAGTCAATAAATATTTTTGTTTTCATGTACTATAATTTAATCTATCATAATGAGAATTTGATCAATTGGATGGGTAAACCAGATAACCCGTGGATAGGAAAACATTTTGACTATTAGTTGAGTACATAAAGTGCACATAAATCCAAAATATAGTTACTTTGACATTTCCTCAAAGTTAAGGTTATGACTTGTGAATCAGAGTTGTAAATATTTTACTTAGATTATAAAAAGCACATAATTTATTTTGCTTGAAAATATTTATTTTATCTGTATTTGAGTTTGTGACTCAGTCCATCTCTTCACATATTCTGAGGACGGGTTCTATTTTCTTCTCACACAAACTACATTTGAGGACAGAAAAATAGTCAGTCTCTAGTAAGTCACTGAGTGGGGAGAAACAGGGCTCACCATAATTCACCCATACTGGGTTTTTCATTCTCTAAATAATCTTACCTGAATGTTAAATTTGAGAAAGTAGAATGACCTCAGAAAAGGAGAATTATATAAAAGGGAGGCAGGATTAATTCTTCAGGTATGCACAGAGCATAATATAAAACAATGTGTCATAAATGTCAGTGGCAGAGAGAAACAGCCGCAGACTGGGATGGAATAAAGCAATCAACAGCAGCATGACTGAAGGAAAACATGGTGTGCCTGGAAGGGTAAGAAGCAGCACTTCTGGAGACAGAGAGAGGCTCTATTGGCAGAGTCTAAAATAATAATTTGTCAAATGGCTCACAAGATTTTCAGAACAGAAAGGGCAGCTGGTCACTGTATATTTTATCACAGTTGTACATGTGGAGCATAATAATAGCAACCCAAACCATCAGTTGAAGGACAAATACATAATTTTAATATAAATAGAATACATTTTCATATGAAGATACATTAAATCCAGTTCATGTTTTTTTTAGATTTTTACTCTATCTATACCATATATTTGTATAATATGATATACTTAATGTAATATTACATGAAGTAATTACAATATAAAGTTGTCTTGCATTGGATGAATAAACTCCATAAGTTCCAGGGCACATAACTATTTGTCTAATCTTCAGAAATATTCAATTATTGTTCACTGAATTAGTGAATACTGATACATTTTAAATCTCATGCAATTCTCTTCCACATTCAGGGGTTAGAAGAAAATCAAGGACAAATTCTTCACATAATATAATTCTTATCCCCCAGCTACTTTCAATTTATTTTTATACACAAAATTAAATAATGATTATATAACATATTTGAAATATAGTGAGAGGTCAGTTTCTGCTCACTTTAAAAAAGAAACAATTAAAAACATCTTATTGTTACTCTCATTTATGAAGATGATACAGTATTTTAAACAGCATGAAAATAGTTTGAAGGCCAATATTTCTAGAGAAAACACCTGAACACTAGACAAATAAATGGAATACAGAAACAAACTTTTTTTTTTTTTTTTGGTCAATGTCAAAATGATGCTGAAGCAACCTCACTAGGAGATCTAAGAGTCCTCAGGAACGGAAAATATAAAGAGTTTAATTTACAGTCAATAATCACAATATTCTAGGTACAGGGCAAGAGGCTTTGAATTCAGGAGTTGTTAGTTCACAGGGATACTGCTGAAGACAGAGAGCTGCTGGTAGTCTCATAGGACTGGAAAGAAAAATTTAGAGACTTAAAGGGCTAGATACTAACTACTTACAAGTTAAAAGTGAAAAACTGAGCCTGACACACTGTCATTTTTCCCTTTAATGGAGGCCATATGGTTTAAAAAGTTAAAAAATTGCATAAATATTACAATGAGCAGATCAGAGTATTCAATAACTCCATTGTGCTTTAAAAAAATTATCATAGGGTTACGCCTCAGAATCTGAAGCAAACAAAATGTTGACAGAATTTTATGGAAAGTTCAACTCAATCTTAAGTCCCTAGTTAGATTAATATGACTGGTCCCTAATGTGTCTACCTAAAATGTAATACAGGAAATTCTCAAAAATGGAGGATTTAAAAATATCATACCAAATATCTAAGATTCAGGTAAAAATTTCCCAGACATATCTATAGGCATGTATATAAAACAGAAAAACAAGACAAATAGACAACAGATATAAACTCCTTTAAATTACTAATGTTAACATGTTCAACAAAATAGAGGTAAAGATGCAGAAAAAAATTTCAAAAAGACAGAAAATTTCACCAGAGAATAAAATTCTTCAAAAGAATCAAATGGATAATATAGACTTATAAATTCAAAACCTGAATTAAACATTCAATAAATAAATTTAATACCTCAAGACAAAGAAGTAAAATGTCAGTAAAAAATCAGATTGTCAGATCAGTAGAAAACATCCAAGCTGAAGTACTGAACAAAGAATAAGCATCATAGTAAAATGGCGTGACACATGGATAACTGTGGTTCTAGAAGGAGTTGAGTCAGAGAAGCAATACTGAAAGAGACAAGAGCTAGAAATATTCCCAAATTGATGAAAAAGATTCACTCACAATAAATATTAACTAAAGTAAATTCCACATTGGAGAGAGCTCCTTAATATGAAACTAATAAACCAGGAAACATTTAAATAACACATTTAAAGTCCTAAAGAAAATAGTATTCAATACAAAATGATGTATTTAGTCAATGAAATCCCAAACACCAAGATGTTTTGTGAAAATGGAAGCTGATTCTAAAATGGGTATGTAATACAAACAACCTAGAATATCCAGGTTAAGTCCAACTTGAAGAAAAAAAAAAAGGACTTTCACTGCAAGGCATTCCAGCTTGGAGGTATAATATGAGACAATATGATTTGGTACAACAAACAAATGGACCAATGGAACATAACAGATGCCAGAAACAGAACCACTTACATGATGATCATTTGATTTAAAACTAAGGCCCTACATAATTCAATGGAAAAAGTACAGTATTTTCAATACATGGACTAGAGAGTATGACTGAACACTACATGAGGATTATATAAAGCCTGGTGACTCCTGAAAGAACACAACTGGATACAGAAGCTACTTCAGGATGCCTCAATTAACCCAGAGGGCCAGGGAACACATCAAAACAATCCACTCGTATCACCTTCCAGGGTTATATTCTCAGATTTGGCATTCCTGAGCTGGTCTCACAAAGACTTGGTAATTTCTTTGACCAGGACACAGAAGACTTCCCTAGTGCAGTCAGAAAGCTTCACAATCACCAAATACTTTGTAGACTGCTGCCATCTCTGATTACACACATTACCCATCCAGTATCTACATTTCAAGTCCGAAAAACTGAATTTAACAGCTGAACCACTCCTCGCAGACATCCCTTGGAACAGGAGAGTTTGAGAGAAGAAGTGTCCCAAATCACCCAATAACCAACCATTCCTCAAGTCAGCCAGGTTAACTGAATATCCACATATAAAAAATAATGTTGACATTTGGGCCACATCACATAGTCAAATCAATTCCAAACAAATAGTTACATATTAGAATAGCTATAATCAAAAAGACAAGTAATAACAAATGTTAGAGAGGATGCAGAGAAAAAAGAACCCTCATACACTGCTGGAGGGACTGCAAATTGGTACAACCACTATGGAAAATAGTATGGAGGTTCCTCAAAAAACTAAGAATTGATCTACCATATGATCCAGCAATCCCTCTTCTGGCTATTTACCTCAAAGACTTGAGAACCCATATCCAAACAGATATTTGCACACCAATGTTCATAGCAGCATTATTCACAGTGGCCAGGACATAGAAGCATCTGGTATCTTATGATAAATGATTGGCTAAAGAAGCTGTGGTACATATATACAATGGAATATTACACAGCCATAAGAAGAGATGAAATATTGCCATTTGCAACAACATGAATGGACCTCCAGATAATCATGCTAAGCAAAATAATCCAGACAGAAACAATTGAAAAACACATATTACTTATATGTGGGATATAAACCTAAAAGCAACAAATGAACAGGACAAACAGAGGCTCACAGACATGGACTACAGACTAGTGGTTACCAGAAAGTAGAAGGTGGGGGAAGAGGGAGGAGACAGTTGTGGTAAAGGGGGTCAAATATGTGGTTAGAAAGGAATCTAACTATGGGATGTGAACACACAGTGTAAATATATATATGCCTCACTGTTAAAGTGTATAGATGAAATTTATTGGATTTCATTAACCAATATTACCATAAAAATGAATAATTTAAAAAAAATTAAAAAATAATAGTTACATAGGTGATCTCATTTTGCAAAAATTGATCTGTATGTTTATAATTTGCATACTTTTCTACCTGCATAAATATTCACCTTAAAATACCTTTTCATATCCCTTTTCAGCTATTTTAATGTATATAAATATTCATATTTTCTCAGATTATATAAAATATGACTATAGCATGTAAAGTAATATTTTTCTGATTATAAAATTATTGAATATTTACTATACAAAATCAATTTCAGTATATATCCATCCACATGACTATACTTCTTTTAAATTTAAGTATATTTGGTATACAGTATAATAATAGTTATATTAGTTTCAGGTGTACAATCTAGTGATTCAGCATTTTTATACCTTACAATGTGATCATCCTACTAATTCTAGTAATCATCGGTCACTGTTCAAACTTATCACAGTATTATTGACTATATTCCCCATCACCTTTTTCTCTGTCCCTCCCTTCCCCCTCCCTTCTGGCAATTAATTCTTTGGTCTCTGTTTCTATGAATCTGTTTTTGTTTTGTTTTGATTGTTAATTTATATTTTTAGATTTCACATATAAGTGAATCATATGGCATTTGTCTTTCTCTGTTTGATTTATTTAACTTAGCATAATACCATCTAGGTCCATCCATGTTGTCACAAACGGCAAGATTTTCTTTTTTTTATTGTTGCATAATATTCCATTGTATACATATATACCACATCTTTTTGATCAATTCATTTATTGATGAACACCGGGGTTGTTTCCATATCCTGGCTATCATAAATAATGCTGCAGTGAACACAGGAGTGCACAGATTTTTTCAAATTAGTGTTTTTGTTTTCTTCTGATAAATATCCAGAAGAGGAATTGGTGGGTCGCATGGTTTTTAGGTTTTTGAGGCATCTCTACACTATTTTCCATAGTGACTGCACCAATTTACAGTCCCACCAACAGTGTACAAATGTTCTTTTTTCTGCACATCTTGGCTAATGCATGTTGTTTGTTGACTTTTTGATAATAGCCATTCTGACTGAAACAAAACAAAAACACAATCTACTGAATGGGAGCATATATTCTCAAGTCATGTATCTGAAATGGTTTGACAGCCAAAATATATAAGAAATTCATACAACTCAATAATAAAAAAATAAATAATCCAATCAAAATTGATTGTCCTTTTCTAAATAAACATGTTTATAAATCACGAATGTGAAAGATCATAATATGCACACTAATCTATTTTTAAAATAACAGCTTATTTAGATATAATGCAAAACCATAAAATTTTATCTGTTCAAATTTGTACAATTCAGTAGTTATTAGTATTTTTACACAACTGTGCAACCATTGCCACTGTTTAATTTAGAACATTTTTCACCCCAAAAGAAACCCATTCAGAGTCACTCCTTACATAATGTCCCTAGTCCCTGGGAAACAAATCTTTTATCTCTATGTATTTGCTTCTTCTGGAGATTTTATATAAATAGAATTAATCAGTATATGGCCTTTTAAATATGTCTAGTTTCTTTCACTTAGCAAAATGTTTTCAATGTTCATCCATGCTATAACACGTATCAGTCTTCATTCCTCTTTATTACTAAATTATATTGCATTGTATAACCATACCACATTGTTTACCCATTAGTCAATTGATGGGCATTTAGGTCATTTCCAATTTCTTCTAATAAAAATAATGCTGTTAGAAAAACTCTTGTACAAGTTTTTATGTGGACATGCTTTTAATTATCTAGAGTATTTGCTTATATGTAACAGTTTATAAAATGATCAAAGTGTTTTCTAACCTGTCTGTACCAGTTTACAATCCCACCAACAAGGCAAGAGGGTTCTGGTGTACACAAATTCTTTTCAACATTTTTATTCATGCATCTGTTTAAATTTAACCTCAGCAATTCTAGTGAGCGTGATATGGGTTTGATTCAAATTTACCAAGTAACTAGATTTTGAGCATCTTTTCATGTCCTTATTGACCATTGTATATTTTCTTTATATAAATGTCTATTAAAATCATTTGCACATTTTTAATTGAGTTATTTATCTTCTTATTGTTGAGTTGGATGTATTCTTTATATGTTCTGGATATAAATCCATTATAAGATATATGATTTTAAAATTTTGCTCTAATGGCATGTATTGGATTTTCTTCTTTCAATGATGTCCTTTGAGAAACAAGTTTTAAATTTTATGAAGTCAAATTGAACTAATTTTTCTTTTTTTGTTTGTGATTTTGATGTCATATCTAAGAAAACATTACATGTAGAGAATTTACTCCTGTATTTTCCTATAAGAGTTAAACAGTTTTAATTCTGATATTTATGTCTACGATTATTTTGAGTTTATTTTTGTACATGAGTGTAATATAGGGTCTAACTGTCATTCGTTTACAAGGCAGATATCCAGTTATTTTGTTAAGTTTACTGTTAAGTGCTTTTTTTATATGCTATCATAAATTAAATAGTTTTAACTTTCAGGTTGTTCATTGCCGTTGTATAGAAATGTAATGTATTTTATATTAATCTTGCATTCTGTAAAGTTGCTAAAAGTGTTCAGTAGTTCAAACAGGTTTTTTTTTTTCATAAATTCCATATATAATTATTTCATCTGTGAATAGAGATAGCTTTTCTTCTTATCTTTCAATCTGAATGGGTTTCATTTTTTTTGGCTTTATTGAAATATAATATAAAATTAGCTGCTCGTATTTACATTATACAATTTAATGAGTTGTTTTTCAATTATACTTGGTATACGATATTGTTTCAGTTGTACAGCATAGTGATTAAAGATTTATATAACTCACAAAGATATCACCCCGCAAAATCTAGTACCCCTCTTCCCCCTTGCATATTCATTACATTATTAACTAGTTTCCCTATGCTACACTTTATAACTCCATCTCTATTTTGTAACTATCCATTTGTACTTTTCAATCCCTTTTGCCTTTTTTTGCCATTCCCCCAAACCCCCTCGCATCTAGTAGCCCTCAAAATATTCTCTGTATCTATAAGTTTATTTCCTTTATGTTCTTTAGATTCTACATGCACATGAAATCATGCGAAATTTGTCTTTCTCTATCTGAGTTACTTCATTCAGCAAAATACACTCTAGATCTATCAAGGCAATATTTTTTTCCATTCCCTTCCTTTTAGTCTGTGTATCTTTTAATCTGAAGTGAGTCTCTTGTAATCATCATATGTAGAAATCTTGTTTTTTTAAATCTATTCAGCCATCCTATCTTTTGCTTAGAGCACGTAATTCTTTTCCATTTGAGGTACTTGTTGATAGGAATGTAGCTATTACCATTCTTTATTCATATTTTTGGGGATGTTTTTTCTTCTTAAAGAAGTCTCTCCAACATTTCTCATAATACTGGCTTGATGTTGATAAATTCCTTTAGCTTATTTTTGTCTGGGAAGCTCTTTATCTATCTTTTGCCTCTAAATGATAGTTTTGCTGGACAAAGTATTCTTGGTTGTAGATCCTGGTTTTTTTTTTTTTTTTTTTTTTTTTTTTTATCACGTCGAATATTCTGTCCTGCATAGTTTCTTTTAAGAAATCAGTTGCCAGTCTTATGGTAACTATGGTGCTCCCTTATAGGTAACTAATTTCTTTTCTCTTGTTGCTTTTAACATTCTCTCTTCGTATTTAACCTCTGGCATTTTAATTATGATGTGTCTTGGTGTGGGCCTCTGGGATTCATCTTTTTTGGAACTCTCTGAGCTCCCTGGGGTTGTATGTCTATTTCCTTCACTAGGTGAGGAAAGTTTTCCAACAATACTTCTTCAAATAGTTCTTCAACTTCTTGCTTTCCTTCTGGTATCCCCATGACATGGATATTTTTACATTTAATAGTATCTCATAGGCTCCTTAAATTATTATTATAGTCTTGTCTTTTTTCTTGCCATTCTGATTGAGCATCCTCGGCTTTCCCATTCTCTGTATTGGTGGTTCTACCCTCTTCTTTATCCACTCTGTTTATTCCCTCTAATATCCTCTTCATCTCAGTTAATGTGTTCTTCATTTCTGACTGGTTCTTTTTTATAATTTCTATTCCCATTTTTATGTCTTTTATCTCTTTGTTGAAGTTCTCATTGAATTTATCTACACTTCCCCTAATCAAGCATCTTTATTATCAGTGTTCTAAACTCTGCATTTGTTAGATTGCTTGCCTCCATTATTCCTGGATCTCTGTTCTGTTCTCTCATATGGTTTCTGCTTCTTTGTCTTCCCATTTTGGCTGCCTTTCTGTGTCTGTTACTATGTACTAAGCAAAGCTCCTAAGTCTCCTGGTATTATTAGTATGGTTTTGTGTAGCAGGTGTCCAGTGGCACAGTCCTGAGAGATTCAGCTGCAGGCCAAGTTTAGTTCCAGCCTGTGCCACTCTGGGGACACCTGTTTAGATTCAGCAAGCAATCCACAGATGCTATGCTATAGTTGCCTCAAGAAACTACACCAGAAACGAAGGCCAGCTGCCACCAGTGTGAGTCTTTGTGATGCTCAGCAAGGAACAGTAGACTCACCAAGGACACAAATGGATATAGCTTGGGTGGGGTTGTGAGTTGGGGGAGATGGAGTTTCAGGGAATTCTCTGGGAGGAAGGACTTTTGTTATCCAGTTTGATGATGTCTCAGCTATGGCAGTGCTGAGTCCGCACAATGGATACTGCCAGCACTTCTGTCCGGGAGAAAGCCTCGCCTCTGGCCCTCGCTCCGACAACGTATTGCCCCCCTGTAAGTCCCTGGTGCCCCCAGTGCCACCAATCTGGTGCTGGTGCTCAGAGAGAGTAGGTCCATCACCCCAAAAGTCTGCGGGCAGACATGGCTCCTTTAAGAATAGTCTGCCGCTACCACAGCCTCTGTCCCACTCAGCCTCTTGGGACTGGGCAGCCTTGCATCTTCGCCCCCTTCTACCGTTTACCATTACAGGTTGATTAATTATTTCTCTCCCTAGTTGTAGTGCTTCTGGTCATCTAGATCCCAGGAGACTTTACTTGTCATTTACCCCGTGTTTTGTCATAACTTTGATGTGGTCTCGAGAGGAATAAACAAAATCTCTAAACCATTTTGTCAAATAACATATGAATGGGTTTCATTTCTTTTTCTTGCATATTTTCCCTGGCTAGTGTAATACTAAACAGAATTAGTAAGAACCCACATACTGTTTTGTTCCTTTTCTTATGGAGAAAGCATTCAGTCTTTCATCATTAAGTATGATTTTTAAAAAGTAGGGTTTCTTCATACAAGAATTTATTGGGTTGTAAATATTCCCTTGTAATTCTAGTTTGTTGTATGATATATGTGTGTGTGGATGTGTGTGATTTTATCATGAATGTGTGTTCCATTTTACCAACTGCTTTTCCTATATTGAAATGGTCATATCATTTATGTCATTTATTTTTATATGATGTATTACATTGATCTCACTTAATATGTTGCTGAGTTCAGTTTTCTATCATTTTGTTGAGGATTATTGTGTAAATATTTATAGGAGATATCAATCCAAAATTTCCTTTTTGTATGATGTCTTTGTCTGATGGTGGTTTTAGAATATTTCTAGCTGGATAAAATCATTTGGGAAATGAAATTCTAATTTTTGAAAGAGTTTTGAAGGATAAGTGTTAATTTTGCTTTAACCATTTTATCAGCTTCACTGGTGTCTAGTCTTTCATTCTGAGGAAGTTCTCTCATTATTAATTTTATATATTACTTGTTACAGGAATGTTTTTTGATGTAGAATACTGAGTCATCCACATTAACACTGTGTGTTAGGCAGAATATATCCCTTCAAAATGTTTCAGTCCCATCACTGAAACATGAGAATGTTACTTTATATGATGATGTTTTTGCAGATGTAATTAAATGTAGGATCTTGAGATAGGGAGTTATTTTGGATTATCTAGGTGGGCCCAAAATGTTCTAAATCACAAGTGTCCTTATAAGACAGACACAAAGGAGATCTGACACAGATGAAAGGAGTTAAAGCAAACACACAACAGAAGCAGCATTTTTTAAGGCAGAGTAGGGAGAAATATTATGTTGGCCTTGAAAATCAGAATAATGCAGCCTCAAACCAAGGAATGTTGGCATCTACCACAACCTAAAAGAGATAAGGAATGGATCCTTCTCCAGAGCTTCTGAAGGAAATATAGTCTTGCTGACTTTTTTATTTTGGCCCAGGAATATTAATTTTGCACTTCTCCCCTCCAGAACTGAGAGGGAAGAAATTTCTGCTTTTTTAAGCTATCAAATTTATGATATTCTTTTATAGTAGTCACAGAAAACTAGTCAAAGATCTATTCAGTTTTTCTACTTTACTTGAGCCAATTTGTATAGTTTATAACTTTTTAGAGATTCATTGATTTCATTTTATAAGCTCAAATAATCAGTTGGAATATATGTTTATGGAACCATCTTATAATAATTTTATTTCTGTATTATTGGTATTAACCTTCCCTATTTCATATACATGTTTCCCAGAGGACATGGACGAGAATGTTCATAGAACAATAATTGTAATGGCTATTTTATGGTTAATTTTATATGTCAATTCCACTAGACTATAGCGTCCAGTTATATAATCAAACACTAATCTAGATTTGTTGTGAAGACATTTTTATTATGTGATTAACATCTATAATCAATTAATTTTAAGTAAAAGTGATTGCTCTTAATAATGAGGATTGAACTCATACAATCAATGGAATACATCCAAAGTAAAAACGGGTTTCCCAGGAAAGAAAACTTAGACCTCAAGATTGCAGCATCAAATTCTGCCTGAAAAGGAGGAAGGGATTAAGAAGTACAAATTGTGGTCACAAAATAGTCATGAGGATATAAAGTACAGCATAGGAATATACTCAATAATATTGTAATAACCATGCGCAGTGCCAGGCAGGTATTAGACTAATCAGGAGATCACTTCATAAATTATATAAATCTCTTACCACTATGCTGTACAACTGAAACTAACATAAAATATTAAATATCAACTCTAATTGAAAAATAAAAAATAAAATATTATATAAAAAAAATCTTACCTGAGTTTCTAGCCTACCATCCTGTCTTAAAAATTGTTGACTTGTCAGTCACCAAATTTGCATGAGTTGATTCCTTAAAATTTAAATATTTTAGTTTACAAAATGAATATTTTAGGAAACCAGAATAGTGACTGTCTTTGAAGGGGAGTAACATGAGAAGAACTTTCTAAAGTTGTCATACTTCATTACTAGATCTGAATGGTTGTTAACACAGGTGAATTCACTTTGTGAATATTCATTAAGTTGAGACCTTATAATGTGTTAAATCATATTCTTTTTCTCTCTCTCTGTCTCTCTCCCCTCCCCTTTCTGTTAGGTATCTAGTGGTATCACACTGATGACATTGTAGTAGTAATTTAAATTTCCACGACAATTAATAAAGTTGGGGAACATAGAGAATATACATATTTTTTGTTTTTGCAGTTGGGGATTACTGAATAAATAGTGCTGAATATAAGATGCTTGGCTGAGAGCAAGCTTTGGGGAAATAATTTCAACTCTGGGATAGTAAGAAAACTCCAGAAAGTTCTTTGCTGTTATGTGTTTACTTTTTTTTTAATTTTTAATTTTTTTAGTTATTTTAATTAGTTTCAAGAATACAGTATATAGGTTAAACATTTATATGGTTTATAAAATGATCCCCCATTTTAAGAGAGAATGAGGTCCAAGGTCCTGGAGATAACTTTAGATCTCCAAATCTAGATATACCAGAGCCATTTGACTTTTAAAGAGATGTAGTTATATTTCAAAACGTTGATGTGAAAACCCAGAATCCTTTCCATTTCATTATCAAGAAGTAAACGTTTTATCTCTCTTTTCAGGAGGAAGAGGGAGCAGCTGCCATTTTTTCCTCTATATAGCAGAGAAAATCCAGTTTTTATCCCTTGTCTATGAAAGGTCTGGCCACTATAGGAAATTTTTCCATCTGGCTTTTACTATACCAGCCCAGGGGTAAGCATCAATAAAAAGGGAGCTAACATCATTACATCAATAATATCTACTCTGTTTCTCATTAAAAAAAAAAAAAAAAAGCGCACATTGTAGATAAAATTAATAAAGATTAATATTAAAAACTACATGATTCAGATGTCTTTTAATGCACTTATTAACCACATTTATATCCCAATTTCTGAAGTGCCAGCTAAAGAATTTTGACCATTTTCTTATTGGGTTCATGTCAATTTCAACTATAAGTTTTAGTTGCAGTGGTCACACCTTAACAACAGGAGAAGAATTCATAGGAAAGGGAACAAAAGGAAAGATGAAAGACATAAAAGAGGTAGGAACATAAAGGAATTACTCCTCATGTGAATCAACTCAAAAGTTCTAGGTTTATTAAAAACTACGTCAATAACAGTCAGTGACTCCTTGTTTGTGAGTTTGGAAATAATGATTTGAAAGTTGAATGCCACTGGCTGAAAGTTCTGTTAGTTATAGAACACCAATAAATAGGAAAATAGAGAATAATTGATTTGTTTTTTTGATTTTCAATGAATAGATGAGAGTTATAAAAAGCAGTAAATGAGGGATATTTCTGTGATGCTAGACATTTCTATGCAGTTTGTTCCTTATATAGCTTCACTATTTACCTGCAGGATCCCTTTAATTCCAGGGTGGATTAAATAAATAAATCTGTTTTAAAACTGTTATTTGTGGTAGAAAGTCTTAAAACATTTTAAAAAATACAACTGCTTGTGTTATTTGAGACTCACTGTGCTGTGGCAATTTTATCTGAGTAAAAAAAAAAAATCCCGCTGTTATACTGGACAGAGGTTGCAAATAAACTGCATGAATGGTAATTCCCTAGAGCTAGTATTTCAATAGTAAACTTAACAGCATGATTGAAAGAGAGTGAACTAGTCCATTAAATTTGTTTTATTGCTATAAAATTTTTCACTCCAAACAGAAGCAGTTGCCACCATTCCCACAGAGTGATAGTCTTATCTAAATAATTCTGTCTCCCTTGCTGAGCAGAATCGTGAACTCCACTTTGATTACATGAACTTACTTAGAGAATAGTCAGCTGAATAGTTGACATTCTTTACATAATGCGTCTGATAATCCTTTCCTTGCTGTGAAACACATAATCTTTCTCTGTGAACTATGTTCAGCTAAAGGTGTTATTACTTCATTTGGGAATTTTTGAAATTTTCAAGCAATCCTATTGTTTCCCCTATTTTTAATTCTGTTTCCCCCATTTTTAAAATTGTTGTTTTATAATTAATTTGAACTTTCTTTTTTATATTCAGGATATGAGTACTTGTGCAACTATCTTCTTACTTAGAGTTTGTCTTTTCTCTCTTAGTAGTGTTTACTTAATAAACAGAAATTCTTAATTTTAATAAAGTCTAATTTATCAACTTTTCATATGATTAGCACTTTTTGTGTCATGTATAAGACCTCTTTTACTATCCTAAATCATGGAACTCTCCTCTAGAAGTTTTTTTGTTTCATGTGTCACCTGTAAGAAAATGATTCTACTCAAATTTTGTGTTTGGTGTGAGGAAGAATTCAAGGTATTTTTTGTTGTTTCTTCTTTGTTATTTATGTTGTTTGTTATGTTGTTTTTCTCACTCAATTGACCAAGGACCTTTCTTTTAAAGTTCACCATTACCTTTTCGCCTCTTTAGATATTCTTATATAATCTTTTTCACAATACTCTCCTGAAGAAATAGAAAGCTAAGTTACTCGATAAGGTATGAAACTTATGATGAACCCACTTAAACTAAGGCAGATATGGTAGTGTTAGTATGATTCTTTTGATTGTGTTGGGTTAGAGTTACATGGTTGTGAACTCTGTAATAATTAATTAACCTGTACATTATGTTTTACATATTTTCATACATTCCCCAATGGAAAGAAAGTGTAAAAAAGAAAAGAAAATCTTCACATTGAAAGAAATTACCATCAAATTGTCACAGATATTTAACAAAATGATTACAACAATAAAATGATTTGGATAACATAGTTAGATTATTTAGCCACAAAATTAAGAGTTAAAATATCAAAAAACGATGGTTCAAAATTTGTGTTCAGCTATTTTAAAAATAATACCATTGTTACAACTGTAGAATGATTAAGTGGAAAGGTTAGTGTATCCGTATCAATGAGCATTCCATACTTGAGTTCTGACAATTCTAATAATTGCACATATTGCATCCAAAAGCATGGCAGTCTTTTCAATGGGGCAAAATATTTCATTTGTTGAATCAAAATATTTAAACTTTCAATAGGTGAGTTTATAATATTCTGCTTAACTGATTTTTTAAAGTAGAGTTAGAATGCCATCAGAGAGCAAGGGTGGATTTGGAAAAGCCTCATCCACTTGGAGAGATAAATCATGTTCATATGTTCTTTCACTCTGCAGTATCACAAGGATCTCTTTCATTCATTCAATTCTTAACTCAGTTTATATTAAGCAGCCATGATACGACAGGGACACTTCTGAGTCAACGTTTGAAATCTTTAAGAAAATAAACTCTTTAACCCCAATTTCTGTTAAATTAATAATAATAATAATAATAATAATAATAATAAATAATACTGTTTTCCTTCTCCTCTTCATTATTATTTTTTTAAAATAAGGCTTATGTCCAAAAAACCTAAGAAAAATCAGCTATCTCATTAAATCCCCACAATAGACTCCTTTCTCAAATGTGAAGATTGAGACTCAGAAAAGTTTAGGAATTTGACCAAGATGCTATAGTTGGAATAACAAATCTAGTTTCTTTGACTAGTATAATATACTGCACTTCCTTCTTTTAAACAGATTTGAATAAAGGAATGAATAAAGAAATGAATAAGCTTTGTAAGTCTCATGTGAGTTTAAGTGTGTTCATGGCATAATAAATTGATAATTGAATGTCGTAAGACATCATTTCTTTAGACATATTATTTTAGACTTCTCTCCTTGTCCACATTTTTCTCACTATAGTCTATTTCTAAACAGACTAGCCATATCTCAAAGAAGAACCATACCACTCCAAACTGCTGAGTAAAGAGCTTTACAAATTTATAAATGTACAGTTAAGTAATAATAATTATTATAATAGAGTGCTTACCATACATCTAACAGTTTAATAGTCATTTAATCATCTGTAATAACCCCATAAAGTAGATGACATTATTATCTTTGTTTTACAGATTAAAAAACTGAGGCAAAAGTGGCTAATTATCTCCTCAGATTACAAAGATATTGAGTAATACATCAAGGCTCTATTTCAAGCAGCTTGGCTCCAGAGTCCATATATGTAACTTCTATAGGTTGCTGTCTTTCAAAGATATATGAGTACAATATATATATATTTCTTCACATTGCCCTAACCTCTGCAAATTAGATTTATGTATTGAGAAAAAAATAGTTAATTTAGGATCTCTAGATAAAAATGTATATGAAATTAAACCACTCACCATCCCTAGTTTTTTACCTTACATAGCCAATAAAGATTACTTGCCTTGACTTTGCTTCCAAGGAATAGGACAGCAGGTGGCCAGGAGGAAGGCAGCCCAGAGAACATTACCTCTATTTTAAATATTAGAAAATTATAGTCATGTAAGGAAAAAAAGTGCAAAAAATAGTTAATAAATGGCAGAGCTATGACTAAATTGAAGCTCTTCTGAATGCTAGAGTTTCCATCATCTATAATACCAAGACTTATCTCTGAGAGTGCTGTGTACTTTTTATGTTAGATATGCAGAATGCTATTATTCTCAAAGAAGTGGTGCCTATGGCAAGGCAGGTGCACTCTCTCTAATGTGTTCAATGAAATGAACATCTGACTGACTCATTTTTGTTCTTCACTTTCAGCTGTTTGCACATAAATACAATTATGCAAAGATCTGAAATGAAAAAATTGTCCTCTCCAATGAGTTGCATTTGGCAATTCTCAACTTTACAAAGAGAACATTTTAGAGATATTCATCTGTGCAGATGTCTAAGGTGGAGAACATAAACTCTTTTTTTTTTTTTTTTTTTTAAGCGAGGCAACCCTTGGTTGACCTCACAAATTGCAAGGACATTGTCAGCTTACGATCCCTTACTTTTTATTTATTTATTTATTTATTTATTTATTTATTTATTTATTTTTACGCCTGCAGCATCTGGTCTTCCTAGGTGGTCTCTCATCCAAGTACTAACTGGGTCCGACCCTGCTTAGCTTCTGAGCTCAGACAAAATTGGGCTTGGTCAGGGTGGCATGGTCATAGACAAACCCTTAAAATTATTGACATTGTAGTCAAAAAGCAAAGGTCTGTTAAATTGTATTCAAGGAGGAAGTTATTTCAAACATTCCCATTGACAAATATGAGTAGCAATACACGAGGCATTTTATTCTACTGACATTTTTGGAAACTAAAATGAAAGTTACAGAAGCTGAACATCAGTCGTGAAAAGAAGAATGACATATATATCTCAAAGTTTGTAGACTTTAGAACAGATTTAATAAAATTCAGGCAAAGAACTGACAAGCATGTACCCTATTCCCAACATTACACATGTATCCATCTTATTATTCTAGTTAATTTCATGTTCCTTAAAAAACAAGTTATAATTTTAATGGAGACACATTGCATAAATTAGAAGAGTGAGATTGATATTTGTGACTACCTAGGAAGACCAGGTGCTGTGGGTGTAAATATATATATATATATATATATATATATATATATATATATATATAAATAATTTGCCAGGGTACCAAAAGTATAATTTGCTAACCATTCTATACTGAAGTGAAGATATGGTTCTTTATATGTTTCGTCTACATTAACATCAGCTGAACAACAAAAAAAAACAAACAAAAAACACATTTGTTCCTTTTTGGATAACTCATTTTTAGCATGGACAAATCTTAGTGACACATATATAAATAGCACTATTTTAAGTAGAGCATGATTAAGTAAATGTAAATTACTCAACCAATTTACAAAAAAAAGGTTTAGATTCAGTATAAATTAAGACTAAGAGAATACTGCTCAAACCACCTTTGCTAATAGAAGTATACTTTGAAATTGACTTAATGCAAATACATGCATAAGGAAAATTGCATATCTTTCTTGAGAGAAATCATACCAGTCCCAGACAGCAGGTAACTCAAAGTTGCCTTCTCCTTTCAAGCAATTATAACATACATATGAAATATTTTCAGTCATGCAACATAGCATTAGAAATAAAATTAAGTTAATTGGCTGATTTCACCATTCCTGTTATCAGGCCCAAATGATAATAAATATTATACCATTTCTTTATACCAGTGTCATTGTTAGTTGATTTTTTTTAATCACACAACACACTCATACTTTCAAGACGTAGCTCTAAAGTAACTAACATAATCTGAAAATTCTTGGCAAATACGGACCACATAGACTATCTAGTAGAAAAGATCTTTACCTCCTATTTTATGAAGAATATCAACTGGAGACAATGTCTATATTCATACAAAGATTAAAATATCACTAGCAAAAACTTAATAAAAAGTAGTGCTTGTCACACAATCTCTACTTAATTAAAGATAAAGAACATTTATTTTAATTATTCTTCCTCTGCTTAATTAAAAGAACATTATAGGGTTTGAAAGTGATGGTAGCCTGAAGATCAGGTATCTTTAAAAATTACAGGTAGCCCATCTGTTCCCAAACCTATAATGAACTTTGCATAAATCAAAAAAAAAATTGAAGAAGCATGTCCATGTTAGTTTCTAGAATTCACGACAGTTCAGCACACCAAGTGAAGCATCTGATGGCATAGTTATTTAAATATCTTTTGCTAATCACTCAATTCAAAAAAGGATTTTTAACACATGGCCACCAAACATCTTTCAGGATATAAAAGATGACTTCCATATTTCATTAAACATATTTGACTTTACAAACCTAAAATTACTATACCCCTAAGGAAAAAAATAAATTATTTCTTCTTAAGTGTCATTACATGCTATAAAATATCCCCTGAACTATGTGAGAATCTAAGTATGTTTTCTGATGTATTTTGAAGATATCGTGAAAAGCTCTACAAACCAAGACTCATCCATTGTGGTGAAATATAAAAACAAATAAGAAAAATATTCAAAATACATAACATTTACAACTCAACGATTTTTTAAAAATCCAATTAAAAAAATGAGCAGAGGACCTGAACAGATACTTCTCCCAAAAAGACATACAAACAGCCAACAAATACCTGAAAGGAGGCTCGTCTTCACTAAGTGTCAAGGAAATGCAAATCAAAACCACAATGAGATAGTATCTCACACCGATTAGAATGGCTATCATCAACAGGACAAGTAATAACAAGGGTTGGAGAGTTTTTGGGAAAAAGAACCCTCATTCTGCTGGTGGGAATGTAAATTGATTCAGCCACTATAGAAAACAGTGTGGAACTTCTTCAAAAAATTAAGAATAGAACTATCATATGACCCAGCAATACCTCTTCTAGATATTTATCTGAAAAACCTGAAAATGTTTATTTGCAAAGATATATGCACCCCAGTGTTCATACCAGCATTATTCCTGGTGGTCAGGACATGGAAGCAACGAAAGTGTTCTATGATAGATAAGTGGATAAAAATGTGGTACATAAATACAACGGAGCATTACTCAGTCTTAAGAAAAGATGAAATACTGCCAATTTGTGACAACATGAATGGATCCTGAGACAGAAAAAGTTGAAAAACCATATTATTTTACTCATATGTGGTATATAAAACTAAAAACAACAAAACAAACATGACAGATTCCTGGAGACAAACAGTGGATTAGTGGTTAACAGAGGGAAAGAGGGATGAGGGGAGTAGATAGGAGTAAAAGGGGTTAAATATTTGGTAACAGAAGGAAATCTAACTTTGAGTGGTGAATACACAATGCTATTTGTTGAATTATGCACTTAAAATATTTGATTATATTAACCAGTGTCACCCTAATAATTTTAATAAAAAAATAAGTGTTTTTTTATCCCTTCTATGAGGCTGTAGTGATGATTAGAATAGAATGCAAATCTTCAGAAAGAGTGAAAAAAGTGTTCCTTTCCCATGCCCCCCACCCCCCGCACAGAATTCATTTGAATTTCCATGTGATGTGCATTTAAATGCCATTTTCTTTAGTACACTAGACATTTGGTACTCAGCTGTCTTTTATAATTTTTTTTAAAGTATGATCAAGTAGTTCTCATCTAATTCCAGTTAATTCATAAAACAGTTTCATTATACATGAAAAAATTAACAAAAAATATAAACAAAATGATAGCTTTTAAATTATGCAGCACCATAATAAGAAAGAAAGAAGAAAGAAAGAAGAAAGAAAGAAAGAAAGAAAGAAAGAAAGAAAGAAAGAAAGAAAGAAAGAAAGAAAGAAAGAGAGAAAGAGAGAGAGGGAGGGAGGGAGGGAGGGAGGGAGGGAGGGAAGGAAGGAAGAAAGGAAGGAAGGAAGGAAGGAAGGAAGGAAGGAAGGAAGGAAGGAAGGAAGGAAGGAAGGAAGGAAAGGAGGGAGGAAGACAGACTAGGAGTGAAGAATTCCTTATTCTAATTTCAGGCCTTCTATCCAGTTGTGTGGATTTGACTGAGTCACTTACCATCATCTGGGCATCAGGTCTGTCATCTATACAATGAAGAACTAAAATTGATACTTAAAATTTCATTCTAGCTTTGTTATTCTTTACAATATTTCTCAATGTATGTAAGAATACTAGTCTTTCAAGATATTCCTCCTCAAAAACAGTTTTATGATCAAATTCATTTGGGAACTGCCGTATCTCATCATTCAATGTACACTTATATGACCCTTTATAATGGTATGACTTAAGACTACTTTAAGAAATCAGAGTCTATGTCTTGTTAAGTATACAAATATTAATATAGTAACATAAATACTTAAAATAGCAGTTGTATATTATTCAATGAATGGTATTTTATAGTATGAGATTTGAATAGAAGGCTCTGACCTAATCTGGAAAGTCTACAAAATCTTTCTTCAGGAAATGACTATTGAAAGGAGATCTGATAAATGTGTAGGAGTTAGCTAGAAAGAAAGAGAAAGGCAATGAAAAACACCCTATATCAACGGAGAAGATAACAATGTATGAAAAACTTAAAAAATACCTGTACTTCTGGTGCAAAATAAGTCCCCCAGATCGGACAATTACGTAAAATCAGGCTGTGCAAAGACTTAAAAGCCAATCAAAAAATGTACCTTTAGCTAAGAAAGGAAGTTGTTTGGAGGACTATGAAATAAAATATTTGCACTTCATAAAATACCGTGGGAACACCAAGAGTAGACTCTAATGTAAACTTCAAACTTTGAGTGATAATTATATGTAAGTGCACATTCAACTGTAACTAATGTTACCAGTATGGTGGGGGATGTTGATAATGGAGGAAGCTATTCATGTGTGAGGTTAGAGAGCATATGGGGCATGTCTGTACCTTCCTGTTAATATTTCTATGAACCTAAAACTGTTCTAAAAATAAGGTTTATTAAAAAATTATAGTGAGTACTAAGGAAATAAAAGAGACCCAGAACAGATGCAGAACTTATGCGTATAAACCAGTTTGAGGATAACTACAGAGATCATAATAACAAATGTCATGAAATTGTCCCAGAATAATAGTTGTAAAAATTGAGTAGAGGAGACTCCTTTGTTGGATAATCAGAATGATGGTTTAAATATGAAGAGTGGGGTAAAAAAGCAACAATGTCTAAAGTCTTTGCCTTCCAGATTTGGACAGAAATGGTGAGGTGTGTTGCAACAGATCTGGGGAAAAAACTGTCTGCAAACAAAAGAGAAGATTATGAGGTCAGTTTTGGATATGTTTAATTTAAATTCATTTGGAATTTCCAAAAAGATATACAAATTTCAGAACTCAAAGGAAAACTCTGAATTGGTGCTAAAATTGGTAAGTATTCTTTCCTGTAAGTAGTGGGTAACACTATTTGCAAAAATGATGTTGCATTACTTGTTATTCATAATGGGCATCTAATAAATATTGTCTAATATAATATAAGATGAAGATATTAATATAAACATAATTATAAAAGAATTTCTAGAACAAAAAATGTTAACCCTTAATAAAGACACACATACACATACACATACATACACGCACATATACACACACCCCTCTGTATCCTAAATAGTTAAAAAAAAAAATTTTAATGCCAATAACCATACAGAATTGAGAACATTTATTCCAACACAAACCATCCTCAATAGTATGAAAGGGCAACATGTATAATCTGCATCTTCTGCCCTTAATAAATTACTAGAAATTAGTAATAATATCAGAAAACAAAAAGATCCCAAAAAATTAATTTCTAGAAACTCTTGGGACAAATAAAATGCAAATAAAAGATTTCAATTATGTAGTAATTGTGTAGTAAACAATGTTAAAATTAGGAAGAAGCATCCAAATCTGAGAAAAGATTGAAAAATATATTTTTAAAATATATTTTATCTTGGCTAGTCTGTGTAAAAACAGGAATTCTCTTACTAATGTTTAGCATAAACCTGATAAATAGTAATTTGGTAATATCTATCAAAATTGCAAATGCAATATGTTTATACTCAGCAATATTACTTTGGGAAAATCAATTCAATACATACTACATATGTGTGAAATAATGTATGAACAAGGTTGCTGCAATTTCATAGTATTAACCTACTAAACACAAATGTCTATGTAAGAAAGAACAAAAATTCTATTGATGTACTACCATGAAAAGAACTTAAGTATATTCTGAAAACTTAAAAATGAAGATATTAAATATTATGATATGTTAATCTTCATGTTAAAAAAATATGTATACACATGTGCACATGCACGCATGTTTGTCAATATATAAAGAGACAGTATTTAATGATGGCTAATATCTGAATCTGGGGAAAGGCTAGAGTATGGATAAGCATAGTAAACTTTTTACATATACATTTTTATACATTTTGACATTTGAAATATATAACTATTAATCTTCAATATTTAGATAACAAACGAATTTTTAAAAATAGCATGAGCAATCAATGCTAAGTACTGATGAAAAGGTAAGTAAACTGAGGCATGAAAAGCTTGAAATATTTTAATTGTATTGATGCATTAGTGAGATTTGTCAGTGCATGTATCAGACTTTTAGAGTGTCCTGTGGTATTGAAATCCATATAAAAGAGTTTAATATTTTTCCGAATTTACTTGGTCATTTGTATCCTCTTCAAATAGCAGATACTAAGAAACAATAAGATTAGTGTTCTATGTAATACATTTGGGAACACATAAAATTATGAAAATTATTCCATGAAATTAAAAGGAAAAAAATTCTTAGTACTTTATCAGGCACTGACAATTGTCACCTTAAAAATTTCATAATCTGGTGAACATGTAAAACATATGTTCAATTCAATTATATATGATTTCATTAAAGTGACATAGAAAATTAGAACCATTGTGAGAAATGATTTGCAACAGAGTAAGATAAAAGACTTCGATATGAGAGGGTTTGAAATCACTTCATGCTGAAGTAGCACCATTAGTCCTTTGAATGACCTACATTTTTAATTTGGCATGAAACCATTTCAAGCTATGTAGTGAAACTAATGAGGCTGCTACAACTGTGCAAAGCAATAATCAACACTACTTTATTGTGGAAGGCTTATTAAGTCCATGCGTGAGGTGAACTAAGACAGCTTTTCTTTAAGAAAAAAGGCATGTGTTTATACTGTTCGACTAAATAAAAATAAATATTCCAAATGTGTATGATGCCTGGAAGAAGTCCAACGTCATTAGTTATTTTTGAACAAATGTGCCGCTCTGAAAATCACTCAATGCAATGATTACAGAGACAGCTTTAGTGCTTCTTGGAATGTTTCTTCAACTATTAAAGAAACAATGGCACTGTGAGAAAACTAATGATGTTAAAAAACAAAAGCAGCTATTCTGGCTTTAGACTGAGAAAAAACAAACACACATACAAAAGAAGCACACATTTCTAACCAAAATCTTCTTAATAAAATGGTATGTTTCTTCTAAAGCACTCTTGATCAATGACAGCAAATCAAGATATTTTACCCTAATACATCTGATAGCAAAATTGAGCTCAGGTTCATCCAAGTTCCATAGCATGATAAAAAAAAGAAAATTGCTGAGTCTCGTATTAATAATGTATTGCTCTTTCTTTTATTCATTTGAATCATATACAGAGGTTTCTCAGAAAAAGAAAAACACTTCTTTAACAATTAAGTCAGAATAAAGTTTTAAGACCTAATGAGATGGTTCTTCTTGCCACTTCATTTTAATCTTAATATCTCTTATATACAAATGTGATGAGATGAAGTTTAAGCAAACAAAGCCTTCCACATGCACTTTCATTTATTCGACACCCATACACCCATTCACTGGTTTCTCCAATAAATACTGAGTGCAATGTGGTCTCAGCATCGAGACTGCATGTACAGCTAAACCACAACTCATGTCTTCATGGAGCTCACAGCCTGGTAGAGGAGAAGAGTTTTTTATGCTACCAAGGATTATTACATTAAGAGCTGTATCTAACTCAAGTGGGGCATCAAGGAACACTTCTTATAGTGTTGACATTGAAGAAAATCTTGACTGTCGACTAAGAGACAAACAGGGAGAAGGCAATGAAAGCCATCCCATGGCCATGCGCAAGGACACCAAAGGAAGAAACAGATGCATACAAGGAATGAGAATCTCCCCATTAAGATCAAGGGACAATAAAGACATGAAGGTGAAAGGGTAGATAGAGATCAATAAAGTGTACATTTGAATTTGAGCATTTTAGAAATAACTGTGAATTTATAGAAATCCTCAAAGTAAAAGACATGAAAAGTAACAGAAATATCCAGAAAAAATCTTAAAAACAGCATTTGAAGGACTTTGAATTATATCTCGTTTAAATTTGTAGAAAACTGTCATCTCAACCATTGAAAGCATGTTACTTTTATTAAGTTAAATGACATTTTAGAAAAAAAAAATAAACCATAAACAAAATGGTATTACCTAACAAAAATAAGTGTTGTATCTTGTGTGGCCAAGAAAAGACCTAGATAATGAGAATTGAAATAGATTGTTTCCCTTATTTAATTTTGCATAATATGAATACATTTAGCAGTCATTTTAATCATGTAGAAATAATTGTCTTTGAGTGTTATAACATCACAACACTCAGTTTCATGTACTGCCATAGATATACTTTTCTTGACCACAGATTTTCTAACCTTTCATTTACTTTACTATTGAAATGTGTATGTGTGTGTGTGTGTGTGTGTGTGTGTGTGCGCGCGCGCGCATGTGTGCACGCAACACCTTATTACCAATTACTGGCATTTATAATATTCATCCAATTTTATTGATTCCCAAACCCATAATATTTAAAGTACTGAATGACTTGATTACACAGTATTGGACAAGATAGCTTAGTGATGAAATACAGCGCAAATTTACTCAATCCATGCTCTAAGGACAACTATGTATAAGCTAAATAAGAATATTAAAGATTAGTTAGAATCACTGAAACAGTAGAAATGTAAAATAAAAAAAAATTCTTAGGAATCAAGTAGTCTGTAGGAGGTCAGTAAGTCACTAAATATATATAACATGTAGTTTGCTACAACCAAATTAATCAACCAAACAGTTTTAATACACAGATTGTTGAGTTATTCTAAATAATTTTGTTCACTTTTTTTTCCAACTACTACCTAAGATTGATAAGGCTTTCTAATCAAAGAATTACCCAATAAATGTGAAATCTATATCCTCTATTATTTTCTCTATTACAAAGCCTATTTCTTAAACATGGTTCTGAACTTCATTTTAGAATGATAGTAATTTTTATTGTGGAAATGCCAAAAACCCAGTGTACTTTAAGAACACTTGTTAAAATAAATAAAATTACTATCCTAAAGAAGGTAATCTTCTTAGTATAGAACCACAGTGGCATCAATCAAAAATTAAATGCTATAAATTAAAAATAAAAAATACTATTATTGAATTTTACCAAAAATGACATCTATTGTTTACTCTGGCAAGAGATATCTTTAACTTGCCTATATTTATGTGTTTCCATTTCTCTACATTTATAGGCTTGTGTAGGGTTAAACTTATTAATTTTTAATTATGTGATTTACCAGTAGCAATTGAAAATTTAGGATAAATAGAAGAGCTATGTTGTTTGATATAGGAAAACCATTAGATATATGTAGCTTTGAGCATTTGTAGAGTTAGTCCAATTTGAGATGTTGAAATTGAGGGTCCTTATGAATTTGATTAAAGTTAATTTTAAATCCTAGCTCTAGAAACCTTCTCTCTCTCTCTCTCTCTCTCTCTCTCTATATATATATATATATATATATATAAATATATATATATCATATATCTTATATATATATCATATATATATATCTTATATATGTATATATGCATGTATACATATATGTATGTATGTATATATGTATGCATACTCACACACATACACACATCCCTCAGAGACCTAGCATTTCCCACCCTTCATAATCAGCAACCCCCACAGACAGCAGAAGACAGTAGCATAGATCTGACCAATGGTCCCAGGATCTGGACCTCTCATAGGCTAAAGATCTAAAGATACTTCTTGACTTAAGTTATGTTTCAGCTCCTGAGCCTTAAGGTGAAATGATCACTAGGCTACTTTCAAATGAGATCGAACAGAGGGACACCAGAAAAGACCTAATAATGTCCTCAAGACCTGAGAAATGATTTATTACCATCCTCACCTCCGACCAATCAGCTCCCAGCAAGACCCTGAAACCCACCCATGGTATCTTGTGATTTTGCCGTGTATAATCTGTAATCTACACACCATCAGGGAGTTTGGGCTTTTGAGCATTTGCTTCCCATTTGCCTGGTAGCTCCATTCATCAACAAAATAAACACTATTTCTCCACTGTAATTATTGGTGTTTAGGGTTTGGCTCTGCTAGTACCGGTGGACAAACTCTTTCTGTTCTACAAAAACGTCCTACGGGTATAAAATACATACTAGATGTCATAACCTAGTAAGAGAAAATGGAAAATGTCTCAATATTACATATTGAACACATGGCAAAAGAATAACATTTTGACATATTGCTTTAAATAAAGTATATTATTAAATTAATATGTTGATTTTTATTGTTTCAATGTGGTTACTAGAAAATTAAACTCACCATATGTGGTTCACTTTTGTGTCTTGCATTGTATTTCTCCTGGACAGTGCTGATCTAAAGATCCATCAGAAGATACTGGATTTTAGTAAGATCACTCTGAGGGTTTACTGGTTTGCAGTGGTGCCTAGAATGCATGTGCTCCTGTCATGAGTAGGTCAAACACAAATGGAAAACAGTTCCCACATCGAAGATACGCAAATTACTTAAAAGGTTCATTTTATTAAATATTAAAATGTTCATTTTAAATAAAGTGTTCATTAGTTATTTTTATCAAAATTTTAAACTAATTACATAATTCTCAAGGTATGATATATATTCACAAACTAATTTTGTTTTTGAATCAGTAAAGTCAAATTACTGAAAATATGTGGACCTTCTAGAAGTATATGTTGTCTATAGAAAGCATTAACTTTTATTTCTCTTTTTTCTTGCTAGTGTTTCTAAATGTTTTTAAAGCCACATAGGTATTTTCATCTCCCTCTTTAGATTTTTTAAAAATTGAAGTTTAAAGGAAAACAAAATTAATCTTTCTTTGAGGCAGTTTGTCTCTCTGAGGTAATATAACAAAAGTTGTATGAGCTGCACACATAACTATGAATATATTTTATATAGAGCATTTCCCACAGAAAGTTCAGAGAATGCATGTTTCAATCACTTAAGAATAAATCTGATTTTGTTTTTATTTTAACTTTTACATAAGTAGGAGAACTTCTACAATTTTTTTTTAAATATGAGAATAGTTGTTACCTATATTGGCATTCCCTATAATTATGATCAAATAAACATGTTTGGACACTCAGTGGTAAAAACTGCGGGGGGAGGAGATCTGTAGCAAATATATGGATTCAAATAAAATTGAATATCCTTCAAAATCAGTAAGAGAATTCACTTAGAGCAAAAGTAGTGGGTGTATTTTGAGGGAAAATGTCTCTTGGGTACAGAAGTTATTTTGTGGGGATGGAGAAGAAGTTTGCAGTCAAACTCCTAAGCTAGGCTTTAGGAGCGGAGCAACAGATGGTCTTTAGAATGCTTTTTTTTTTGTTTTACAGAAGCATTAGTTGCTGGGCCTTTGTCAGGTTTTAAGGAGGGTGAGGTCACAATGCCTAACTCCTCAAGAGAGAAGTCAGGGAAGTCAAAGAGAGACAGAGAATGGCTGCCAGAGATGTGAGCAGCAAGGCAGTGGAGGGGTCTTTGGAAACAGGATACTTTCTGTGGGGATTCAAGAGGTGTGCAGAGAGGTGGGTGAGACACAGTAGATTCGTTTGGGATTAGTGTGGGTCCCAAGTCTGGCTATGATCCAGGCTCGTGTCTAGGAATAGGACTCCGGATTTAAAATGTTACATTAATATAGTTAGGTGCTGCACCCAATTTATGCAAGTATGACTCAGCTTATTGTATGACGCATGTGTGACAGAATGCCACTATTGTTCTCGGACATATATAAAGCCCATGCGGTCCTCTAGCGTGGAGGCACGTGCTCCTGGCAAAAACGTTGGTGCCTGCCGTTTCATTCTCACGTGGGCTCCTTGTACATTCTTTCAACTGGGCATCTCACCACCGAAGCCTTCCCTTCTTGATTAGCTCAGTGCTGACAAGTAGGAAAGAGTTTATCCTAAACTGCTGGTTTGTTGGAGTGTTAAATTTTCAAATAAATCATTAAAATGAAACATTAGCAAAAACAAATTAAAAGTAAAAGCAAACTCGGCATGAATTGAAAGAGCATAAATTTAAGCCAGCCTGACACAATAGAACAGAGCTCTTTGGAGCTTTAAAAACATCTGTCTTATTTTTTTTTCCAGTTCAACTGTATTAATTTTATCCTTCTTCAACATATAAATCTCTTTCAGGCACACCTTTAAGCTTGTCCAATTTGCAAACAAGTTTGTTTATCTTGGCTTCATTCATTAACTACCTATGTGAGCACATATTATAATAGATATGAATTTGCAGCCAAAGAAGAACATGGAAAATGCTACTGGAACTATTAATTCAGAGTGCTAAAGTGATGACTGGGGAAAATTTGCAGCACCTCAGAAGAGCTTTCAAAAATCTAATGAAAATGTTAATTTTCTTTACTGAGTTTCATTGGTAACTAAGTATATAAAATGAAGAGCCCAGGTCTAGGACTACCAAAACCTTAATATTAATGATGGTGAATTAATCATATATTTTTCCATTGTAATTGACTATGCAAAATGCAGTGTTGTAATTTTTAATTAATATAAAAAAATTAAAATTAAATACATTGGAAAGCCATTTTGATAAGGCATACATTTTCTAATGGCATATTTGTATCTGGCATTCTTAACAGCAGGTAAATGGGTATACATTATGCATAAAACTCATAAATTTACTATCCTTTAAAAGTAGCGTGATGACCCCTCAATTGGTTAAAATATACTTACAGTTGCCAAAATTCATTCCTAAAATACACTGTCATAGTTAAATAGTAGATTTTTTTCATTTGGATAAAAATAACTAAATGTTTATCCGTTATACCTATCTCCATGAAGACTGACCTTGATCTTATTCTTTTTAATATTCACCAACACATAAGACAGTACCTGTGAAACGAGATATCACTTGTAAAATTCTTAATCTTTTAGTAGGAAATAAAATAGGACATCTTTTGCATAGTTAATCTTTTTCGTAAACCTAGTTTTCTTCCCTCCTTTCTTTGGGAAAAAAGGCTCTCTCCCTCAAATCCTGATAATTACCCCAAAACTGAAACTGGCCACTCAGATCCTCTGGCTATTGATAAGGGTCATCAGCCTATTGTTAACAGAAATGGTGTTAAGCCAGACAGGGCCCTAAGACTCTGAGAGGGGAGGGGACTTTAGATCAAAGGATTTTTTTACTCTTTATGAAATATATTATCCAAGATTATTTCCCTTTACTCACTTTATAGGCAAATCAATAATAGAAATTAATAGATGTATAATTTAAATAATGAGTTTATATTTTTCTTTTCCTCATCTAGGGACTGAGGTGACACTTCAACAGAAACTCAAGACACCACCCTGACTGACACAGAAAGGGAAAGAGCTCCATGAAACCCCTGTAGGCGGAGACTAAGGCTATTCTCAGCAGGAGGCAGATATGGAAGAAGAGCCCTCCCATCCCTCAATATCCATACTAAGGAGAAGGGGGTTCATGGCTCTTAGGAAAGAGTTAGGCAGGAAAGTTATAGAGAGTTTCGGATCTGCCTGCAAAGACACTGAGGTCATCCTATCCTAGAAGTGATCCACCCTAATCCACTCACAATTAAGCAAGCCAAAAGGCATTTTTTAAACAAATTTATTTATTTAAATTAGTTTCAAATATACAGTACATTAGTTAGACATCTATATTGCTCATAAAATGATTCCCCCAATTGCTTCCTCCTTCCCCTGGCCCTCCACTTAGCCATCGTATTAATGCTAACTGCATTCCCTGTGCCGTGCTCCCTATCCTCGTGCCCAACTATCAACTACTGATTTGTACTTCTTTAATCCTTCACCCCATTCTTTGCAAAAGGCATTTTTTTTAACTCACACCAAGAAACAAGTAGGCAGAGAATTAGGTACCAGTTTAAGCCAGTCACTCGCACCTGCGCAATGAAGACCCCCAATGATCTTCAACTCACCTGAGTCTCATTATATCATTACTATAATATGATGCATATACACAGAAGTTCATTAATGTCATTATAACAGACTGAATTCTGGGAATAAACATGTGCAGAATGCAAATAATGTAATGAATCACTGAGTCCTATCAATCTTAGTTGTCAATCAAGGAAGCCCACTCCTCTAAGAAAAGTAACCACCCACAGCAAAAAGGGATAAAAACCCGAAGGCTTTGTCCCCAGGTCTTTTGAGTCGCACTTCTCTTGCTCAGGCCTGCTTCCACATCTGGAAGTGTACTTTCCCTTCTAATAAAACTATTCTTTTATACTGTATTTTGGTGTCTTGCTCAATTCTTTGTTCAAGACATCAAGGACCTGGACAATGTTCTGGGAGAGGATCCTTACTCTCTGGTAACACCTGGAGCAATGTAAATGCTCATATGTTGGTTAATTATTTCACTGCTTCATTCCCACAGGTTAGACTAGAGCTTGATACAGTACTGACCAATCATTCTGTCTCACTCAACTGTTTAATGTTTCTGAGGTTGCACTGATGATTCCCAGTCTTATCAGTGATGACTCAATTTAGTCATCATATCCATTTTTTAAATATCTTCTCTAAAATCCCTGCTGCAGCTCTATTCTGGGGTCCAAAAGATATAGAAAATAGTAGTTGTGAAATTACCTCAATAGTAAAGGCTGCCTAGTTACCAATCCTTCAATTCTGGTAGGCAGCACTTTATTCAACACAAATGCAAATATTCAAATGCTTATATGTATCATATTTAAATAACTTTTAATATTTGAAGGCATTGGCCTAAAACCAGTTAAGAACATTAGGTTTCTTTTATAAAAGTATAATAACAGCTGGTTTGATATTTTTGTTTTTTTTGATGCAGGACAAGAAAAATTCCCCTGGATGGCCCTGCACTGAGAGAATCCCTGACTGTAGGCAGGAAAGAATTCAACAGCATGCCAGAGTTGGAGTAAAAAAACGTTTATTAGAGAAGAGGTAATGCTACACAGACAGAGCGTGGTTTACTCTCAGAGACAGAGAGTTGAGCAGGATAGAGAAAAGACAATGAGAGAGACCCCGAGCGTTTGGGGAATTCAGTTTATATATCATTCTTAGTTTCTATAAATTACAGTTAAAAGACTTTGTTTACCTATTTTTCTTTGATGATATGAGTATATAGTGTGACAGATAAGAATATAATGGCTTATAAAGCCATTATAAGGCAGGAATGGCTTTATAATGAAAGAAATGGCTATGTGCTAGAAAGTCTGCTGGCAATTCCTAGCCTTTGATCTACAGATTCCCCATGTTTTTTGGTGGTAGAGAGTGAATGATTGTGTTTATTTCGTGTAATGTGTAACTTAAAGACTCTGTTTTTTGTTGTTTTTTTTTTTTCTTCATAATATAGGTAAATGGTTTGTTAGTAATCCCAGCAGAAATCTTCCTTTGTTCTGTAGGTTTCCTGGTGGTCTGGCTGTTGCGGATTTTGGCCTATGAACCCAGAAGAACCAAGCAGCACTCAGCACACTCAGCACACTCAGCGAACTAAGAATCAAAGGAGTTTTATTTACGCCAGCAGGCTCAGAGGAGTCACTCTCCAGAGTCCGAGCCCCGAACAAAGGCAAGTAGGTAGATTTATACGTTGATTACTTCTGCATACTTGGCAGGAAAGGTAGTGTTCCAGGGACAGGAGGTTGTTAAAATTCCTCCAGGACAGGATAGCCATCTTAGATTTCTTTACATTTCCCATATCATAGCCATAGGACTGACTAACACAATGTAGTCTCTGAATACAGCTTGATTTAGCATTTAGTTCTCTTGCCCCCTTCCTGCATTACTTTCATGTCAACAATTTAGATTCTGTCCTGCAAGTCTAACAATGGCCAGATGATTTAGGAAAATAGAACTCTGACTTACAACCTCTACGGCCACCAGCCCAGGCAGCCACACCATCTCTGCAGTAATTGGCCCAGAATCATCAGGATTTGGTCAATGATTGCCAGCTTCTCTAATTTTTGCCTCTGCATCCAACTCAGGACCAACTAGAGAAAGAAAAATAAACATGCTCTCTAAATCAATTATATAAGATGTTGTGATTCTAGTTTGCCCTCCTCCTACTTCCTCGTGTCAATAACCTCTAATCAGAGCATAATGAATCCTTCTATTTATTTCACTATAAAGCTTTCCCACTCCCTGACTGGCTTTAAGACTCTGACAAGTGCAAGTGATGGTTGCTGATACCCATGCTCTAGCAAGCTCTGAATAAATAGCCTCTGTGCTCTTTAAGGTTGTTTTCATTTATATAGCCCCTAAGGCTGTTCTATGTTTTCAGTGTCCCAAGGCAGACTGAGAATTAAGATCAATGACTGACTATTGTTCTTACAAGGTGAGAATTATCAAAGAGGTACCAACCCCCTTAATTTACTGTTTTAATGCTCCCATCATTATATTAATTTTTTTAAAGTAAACATGTAAAGCAACAATATGAGCATCATTGTTTCAGTAATTGATTTAATGTGCATAGCATTGCTATGAAACAAAATGTTATTGGTATTCCAGGTAGTCTAATCAATAAGACAACTGCAAGAAGCAAATTTTCTCTAAACCTGATCCATAAAAAGTATATAATAAAACTTTTGCAAAATCTTTCATAAATCATAGAATAGAACAAGAATGACACTGGATCAAAATCTGAGCTCAATCACTTTCCCAAAAAATTAATGACTTTGGATAATTATCAAGTGTTTATGTTCCATATCTGATCTCACTTTGCAGAGATACAAGTGAAAGAAAATGCACACAGTGGAAATGTGAGATTTATTTCTATTTAAAACTATTCACAAACTTAAATTCCATGTGACTGTGTCTGCTTTTTAAGGTAGTTTGGATAGTAGAACAACTAAGAGAGAAACTCAGCTTAATTAAGAAAATTTTCCTTCTGCTTAAAGCTTCACCTTAATTTTCTGTCTTACATTCCTCCTTAGCACTGGTACTGATCATGAGTGAAATGACTTTCAGGTTATAGCTGAAGAATAAACCACAAAGTTCAATAAAAATATGCAGCAATTAAAATGTATTTATTTAGAAATCATGGCAGATGTACTTGATAAAATAACACAGGAAAGAAACACATAAAACTGGCTAAAATGGAGTTTTCAAATTTTAACAGGCATAAAAATCACCCCAGGGATCTTGTTAAAATGCAGATTCTGAATCAGTAGGTCTTTGATACTGCTAGAGAGTCTGCATTCCTAACAAGCTCCCAGGTGATGCATCAAATGCTGCAGATAGCATTTTGAGTATCAAGGGCCTAGAGACATTCAATTTGGAGGTAGGGAGTAGCATGCAATTAAGCCTCATATATGTTTTCAAAGAACAAAGTGAAAACTCTGTCTTAGTATCCTATACATTTGCAAAATCCTTAATCTTCTTTGTAAACCTAGTTAAGTCTTTTCTTTCCTCCTTTCTTTGGAGAAAGACCCTCTCCCTCAGACTTAGATAATTACCTTGAAACTGGTGACTCAGGTCCTCTGGCTATTGATAAGGATCATTGAAACTCAGCATTCTCCTTGGACTATTATAAGGCAGGAATGGCTTTAGGCCAAAACAGGCCCTTAGAGTTCGAGAAGGGAGGGGACCTTTAATTCAAATTTTCTTTTCTCTTTTTCCTTTTTACAAAATATATTAACCAAGCTTTTTTTCCTTTATCCACTTGATGGGCAAATTAATGATAGGAACATAACTAGATATATGATTCAAATAACACATTTGTATCTTTTTCCTTGTCTAGGGACAGAGGCAGCACTTTGGCAGGATACCCAAGACCCCATTGTGACTAAAACAGATAGGAAAAGAGCTCCATGAAACCCCAATAGGCAGGGACTATGGCCTTCATCAGCAGGACGCAGATACAGAAGAAGAGACCTTCTGTCCCTCAACATCTATACTAATAAAAAAGGATTTATAACTCTTAGAAAGGTTAGGCAGGAAAGTTAGGGGGTTTCCAGTCCACCTGCAAAGATGGTGAGATTATCCTATTCCAGAAAAGGTCTGTCTTAGTCCAAGCCCAATTAAGCAAGCCAGAGGGGATTTTTGGGCTAAAAGTAATTCATACAAGGAAACAAGTAAGCAGATAATTGGGTACTAGTTTCAGCCAGTCACTTGCACCTGTACAACGAAGACCCAATGACTTTCAACTCACCTGAGCCTCATTATACCATTATTCTAATATGATGCCTGGAAGTTTGTTAATATCATTTGAACCAACTGAATTCTGGGAATGAACATGCACAAGAAGCAAACAATGAGTCACTGAATCCTGTCAATCTTAACTGTCAATCAAGAAAGCCCACTCTTCTAAGAAAAGTAACCACTCAGAGTAAATAGGGATAAAAACCCCAAAGACTTCGTTACTATGCCCTTGTGCTGTTCTGTTGCTCAGCCTGCTTCCGTATCTGGAAGTGCAGTCGCTTTACTTTCTCTTCTAATAAAGCTATTCTTTTCTGCTATATTTCAGTGTCTTGCTCAATACTTTGTTTGAGACATCAAGAGCCTGGATAACATGCTGAGAGGGAAACCCTACTCTCCAGTACATCATTACTCATAGGGTTGATTATAAAAATTGCACAAAAACAATTATTTTAAGGTGCCTGACTCAGTGCCTGACTGCACATAATAGATGTTGGTTATTACCGTGACCCAACTTTTGAATTTTAATAAAATATCTAACATTGAGTTTAAGTTTAATATGTATTAGGCAGTGGTATGAATTTTACATATATTATTTCAAAATATAAACTATTACTAATCTCTATTTCATGGGTAGGAGAATTGAAAGGTTAGGTAACTTGTCTGAAGCCCACAGGTAAAAACTGAGGGGACAGGGATTAAAATTTAGAGAGTCTCAAACTAGAGCCAAATCCTAAACTAATATGAAACACCACACCATCAGATCAGACTCACATGGACCAGAGATTTAACCAGTGTAAAGCTTTACTAAGTAATGTCAAAAACATAGGCAATTAAAGGACTCACAAAAAGTAATGTCAAAAACATAGGCAATTAAAGGACTCACACAAAGTATCAAGAACTGTTCTCAAGTTTCTTCTCATGTCACATAAGCCTTTCTGGCCCAGAACACATGAAGTTTTAAATGAGGTTCACAGGATTACCTCACAGAAGGCTAGAGTATAAAACATCTCTATTTTGTACCCCAGAGAGTTGAGTCACCTCTGTGATATTCTCCAGAGAGCCCTGCTGGTAAGTCCTTGTTAGGTCCAGGAGAGCCCAGTCCCTACACCCCTGTAGTGTGGGACCAGACTTCTTTCCCCCTAACCTTCATGTGGGAACCGGACCTTGCTTCTGGGTTAGCAGTGCTACATGCTTACCTCCCACTTCACTGGACTCTCCTCCCTTCCCTGCCAATTTACACGCCCAAAATATTCCCACCAAAAAAGCCGGCCACAAGACCCATATATTTCAGGTCCCCTCGTATTCAGAACTGATGCCATCTTTGGCTCAGTCAGGCTGTCGCTCTGCTACAATAAATCTTGCTTAACCCCTTCGGCCTTGTGTATTCCTCCTTTGGAGAAACTAACAGTTCTGAGTAATCTTTCAGGATGTCCTGTTGGGGACATCTGTTACCATTTCAGAGATAAAATCCCTTCCTCCTAGGCAAGTATCCTGAGCAAGTGTTTTGTTTACCAAAAGGTCAAGTTAACTAGATTAGTCCAGGTGACATATTTATTCCCCACCCATTGGTCTCCTTCAACTGCACTCCCTATCCAACAGTGACAGAGAGGACTGGATCCGAGGCCAAATGCTTTAAAACATTTTTCAGCCCTTTAAACAACAGGCAATAGAGCCACTCAAGAGCCAAGGGCATATTTGGCATAATTAGATAAACTGGCTCCTTAATAAATAATGATGATAATACAATTAGAAAATGAAGCAGCAGTATTGGGGATTATTTGTCTGAGGGCTCTCATTGACAGAGAAGGTCAGAAACTGGGCAGATAGAGAACAAAACCAAAGGGACAATCACCAAAATGCAGAGCAGGGCATGTGGTTCATAGTCATGGAGAGCGGGGACAATGTACCACAAAATGGGGGTTCAAGAGTACAAGGCAGCAGTCAACAACCAAAATGAGATGCAGAAGAGAGACCAGTCAGAGGGCAGCAATAAAGCCCAGACACACAGTAACACTACAACAGCAGTAGCTGTTGGACTCTGGCCCTGGCTTTCTAAATGATTGTTGATGAATGCGGTGGCTACTCCTAGTGCACTTTGCCTCAATCTTGCAGGTGAAAGGAGCTAATTGGTAGAAGCTGTCTAAAATCAAGATGACCAAGTTGGGGGAAGCAGCAATTCTAAGTCAGTAGATTAGACCCATCAGAGGTGAGAGAAATAAAAATTGGGGCTATTTGTGAGATTAATCAAAAAATATATAATTTTCAAAGGAAAATATCTAAAATTTATTTATATTGTGATATAAAAATGTAATTCCACTATATTAATCAATTTCTTCATTTATATATTTGTGAGGAGAAAGAAAGATGACTGTAGTCAGACTCCCTCCAACACCCTTAGAAGCTAACTTCTGAGCAGAAATGACTCAGCACTTCCCTTATGTAACCACGTGTCGGTCGGCATGCATGATTTTCCATTATCTGGCAGTGTGCCACTATTGTTATCGCAGTTGCCTAGGCTCCCCACATTTTCTTCCAATTGCCTGAGCCTCTTATCCTTTACCTTGGAACCTCGAATCTACAGCAACACAACAATCTAAGCATGCCTAAAATTTTGGCTGAAATAGTAAATCCTGTTTCATCATTACTTCATTTTGACCGGTGTGTCTGTTAATGCTCACTCGTCACAGAAATGAGCACTCATCCAGAAGGAGCCGAAGAACAGAGAATGCTAGGAAATTGCTCTTATGTACAGAGCTTAATTTAAATTTAAGACTTTTCATTACCTCAGCATATTTTAAATCATAATCTGTAATCCCAAAGAAGCACAACATGTGTAGGTCCCTTGTTTGGAGATGATGAGAAATGAATGATATGGTATTGATTTCAAAGGCTAAGTATGTCTGGGGATTTGTCAGGAACCAGCATCAGAGAAGATGTATCTTTTTTTTTTTTTTTTTGAGATCGAAGAAGAGTGAAACTCAGCATTTCCAAGAATTGCACGAATATATTTTTTAAATACTTAGATTGATGTTATTTATTTACGAAATGGTGACAGTTTTCTTTCAAAAGAACTCATAAAATCTAGTAGCAAATCTCTTAATAAAATGCACCGTATCCTGTTGCCTTCGCCAAATAAATTGTTATATCTAATGTCATTGAGTGATGGATGGGAAAAAAACATGCACATTTGCTATTGATTTAGGACACTGAGCTGCCTTCCAGATCATTCGGCATTTTGTGATAAATGGTACCTACCAGTTCTCCTGAATCGTTTGTTCATTTAATTATTTTCTGAGACCATCACCTAGCAGATATTTGCAGAGGTTTTACTTTCATGAATGAGATCACAGTTAATTGCCTCGAACTGAGTCTTCTTTGCAGATCATCTATTTCTCTTCCTATGACTTTGTGCAAGTCACTTTTCTCAATGTCAGTTTCCTATGCTTCAAAGGAGGCCACAATTTCTTGTTTGACAAAACTCACAAATGCGTAAGGCATGAAAGGCAATTGGCTGCAAAAATATTATTTAAAAAGGTAGAACTGGTACAAACATTAAAGTACAAGCATACCTCATTTCATTGTGCGTCACTTTATTGTACTTCGCACGTGTTACATTTTTTACAATATTGAAGGCAAGACACACCAGCAAAAAGATTATTGCTAACTTTCCTGTGATACTCACTTTATTGCAGTGATCTGGAACCAGAACTGAAATATCTCTGAGGTATGCCTATATTATAATTATGAAAACTCTCTTTGGCTCATGATTATTTTTTATGGTATTTAGACATTTTTACCAATTATATCCTTTACTACTTTCACTTTAGCCTAGATTTCTATGCCATTAAGTTAAGAAAACATAATCAGTACTTTATAGCAACTATAGATATGTGCCACCTAGACTTCCAGTGACATATAAACAGCAGGAGGCAAAGTGAGTCTATAAATTCTTCTAACCTGATCTCTTTTTATTGTCATTGCTCATAGATTTAATGTTAGTGCTTGTGCATACCAGCACATGCTTCTTTTACTGGCATTTCCAACGCATCACAAACTTATATATCCCCAGAAAGTTTTTCTCTAAGGTTTATGATTTTAAAAGAGAATTCTGTAATAGACCAAAAACAAAAGCACCCTTTCTTAAAAGATGTGAACAGACAATATGACAACTACTGGAAGGGTTTTAACAGACCTCTCTGGCCTCACATTCATCATTGGCCCATGCAGAGAGGGCTGTGTCAGAATTTTCAATAAGTTGATAATCTTTTTTTGCTCAATGCTAACACATACATACATTACATCTAGAGTCTGAACCAGGTACCATAATCAGTGGAAGAAAATTAAAAGGCATTCTTTATTTCAAGGAAGTACAATGCATCAAGAAAACACCACACAGATGCTGCATTATTATGCAGAAAAAAAAAAAGAATGTCATTTACAATAGTTGATATAGGCTGGAGGAAGAATCGAGAAACCTTGGGTGAGGGAGAGAAGCAGTGCCTCCAAATCTTGGCTCTACACAGAATCCACAGAGATGTTTATTAAACATACCCTCCCTCCTCCCAGTGAATCATAAATTCAAACAAGAGACCAAGAAAATCTATATTAAAACCAACTCTAATGCAGCTGCTCTATAGTCAGGCAATGAAAGATGGCTGCCAAAACCTTATAGTCCAAACTCTATATTAGTAGATAATATTAAAGCACAGAGATTGCATTTCTCAGATTCCCCGCTTCCGTCCCCATACACCATAGCTAACGGAAACCCAGTTTCCTAACTCTAATTCTTTCCTCCCCATGGGATGTTTCCACATGATCAAAATGCTTATGGAGATACCATTTTTACTAACATACATTCACTTGTCCTTGGAAAAATCAAAATGTCAAGCAGATTTATTTCATGCTTCTTTTCTGTGCTGATCCCAATACTTCATTCTTTATCAAGAAACCCTTTGCTCTTATTTCTGGTCTTGAAAATTAAACAAATAGGTAAATATTCCCTCAGTAAAAGACCTGGGGCATAGATTCTACTACAGACATCTGGCTATAGTAGTATGAAAGGGCTGATTACTTCTTTCCCTAAAAGAAAAACAAATTTTTTCAAAATTTCCATTAACAGCCATTTGGGGTGGGGGGGCGCTCTAGAAGTCAATCAAAGGAAAACTAGAAATTGAGAACCATTTACTCAGAGGGGAAAGAAAACTGATGGGGAGAACCAATTTTATCAGTGCAAGGAACTATGGACATTGTTGCCAGAGTCTGTGGACTTGTTTTTAAACAAGGAGTGTAAATCAGTGTAGGCATTGTCAGTAAATGAAACAAACTGAGTAGGACACAATTGGGAAAACTTTCAGATCTACTAGCCTGACCTTTCAATCCAAGATGGAACATTAAATTGATCTCTGAAAAGAAATTTAGCATGAAGATTCTTGAAAGAGAGCCAGACAAGCCAATGACAAGCTTTACATACTTTCCCAGCTGACTGGAAATATGTAGACTTAGAGGTAGACATAGCTATCCTAGATGAAAGTGAAAGCCAAAGAAACTTTAAAAATTGGCTGAACTTTCAAAGTGTCTGCATGGAAGATATAGGTTGTTGCAAATTGTGAAAAAGAAACAAGAAAGAGCTGCATATTCTATAGCTAAAGTCCATACTTGCTACAAAAGAAAAAAATTAAAAAAAGAGGGGGAGAGGGAGGGACAGGAGAGAGAGAAAAAGAATAAAAGACAAAACAAATTGAAATTCTATTTTGCTACAATATCATATCCATATTACATTTTTCAACAAAAAAAAATGAGACATACAAAGAAATAAGAGAATTTAATCTATATTTAAGAAGAAAGCAGTTAACAGAAACTGTGATTGGGACAAGATGTAGAATTTAGTATACCTCACTAGAGAGAGAGAGAATCAAAAAGAACTAAAACTGAAATTAACATCCACTGTTTCACTAGAAGATATCAACATCAAACTAAAGAACAAATAAGTAAATGAAGATAGGTCAATAGAGATTGTAACATCTGAAGATGAAAAAAAAATTGAAGAAAGTATGCAGAATCCTTGATTGTGGAACTACTTCAAGTATCTCAACATAATTGTAAATGAAAGTCTCAGAAGGAGAAAAAAAAATCAGTATTTGAAGAAATAATGTTTAAAACCTTATGAAATTAACTATAAAATATTAACCCACCTGTTTATAAAACTCAGTGAACTCCAAGTAGAATCACACAGAGATAAACATCTAAATAGAAAATGCTCAAACTATTAAAAGACAAAGAAAAAGAAAATCTTAACAAGATAACAAAATTGACAAGAGAGATAGTGATCCATTGGAATATATGAGAGTAGGACACTCCAGGAATTTCTCCTATCACCAAAAAATTCCTACTGAACAGGTAATAACTATCTAAAGAAATAGGGTCCAGAAACTTCCAAAATTTGATGAAAGACATGAATCTACACAGCCAAGAATCCAATAAATTCCAACCAAATACATTCAAACAGATACACACAAAACCCATAATAATCAGTGGAAAAATGAATTTTAAAAATGTAGTATATATAAGATGTAATATTATTAAGCTATAAAAAGATAAAAAACACTAATACATGCTATTACTTGAATAATCTTGAAAACATTATACTAATAGAAAGGACCCAGATAAAAAAAATCATATATTATATGGTTTGTCTTATATAATATATCTAAAATATACAAATTTGAAGAAACAGAAATCAGATAGGGGCAAGGTGAATGGAGAGTGATCACATAATGGTACAATGTGTTTTATTAGATGATAACTTTATTGCATAAAGGTACTATTTTATCAAGCAATATTTATAGGTCACATTCTCATTCCTTTATATATCTCAAAGCTTTTGTTAAAAAATAAGCAGTAATTATAAGCAATAAAACTAAGCAAATATTATAAAATAATAATAATTATATAATTTATATCATAGAGATGTAATATATATGATAATAACTGGATGTCACTGTAGCTAATTGACGCAAATGTGATATATTTCACCAGAATTAAGTCAGTATTAATTTGAAGTAGATTGTGATAAATTAAAATGTATATTTTAATACCTAAAGCAACCAGCAAGTAAATAACTAAAAAAGTATAATTAAATATCATTAAAAGTTAAAATGATATACTGAAATAATTGCATGCCACAAAAATATGAAATTAGAAACAGAGAAACAAAAAAATATATAAAAAATAAATACTGCATTTTCCTATGTAAATTCAACCATAACAATATTTATGTTAAATAGAATGAATTAAACACATTAAATAAAAGCCAAAGATTTTCAGATTGAATAAAAAGCAAGATCAGACTATATGTTGTCTACAAGAAGCATGTTTTATATTCAATGAAGCAAAGAGGTCGAAATAAAATAGATTTAAAAGACATAGCATACAAACATTGACCATAAGAAAACTAGAGTGGCTAAATTAATATTACACAGAAGAGATTTTAAGGCACAACAAAATATTAGAGAAAAAATTTAAAAATATTTATTAGCATTAAAAGAGTCAATGCAATATGAAGATATAAAATTTTTACATGTACATTTACATGATAATAGTGCCTCAAATTATATAACATGATAAATAATAAAAGTTAAAAAAGAGACTATTAAAAATTTAGAGTTGTTGATGATATCTCTCTCTGAGTAATTGATAGAAAATATTGATAAAATTTCAGTGAAGATAAAGAAATTTGAGTGACATTATTAATCAAGTTGTTTATACATACAGTTGTTTATGTGTATAGAGTATATACACACATACACATACACTACTAAAAAATACCATGATCATTTGAAAATAGTTAATCTGCTCTTATATATAGTATATGTATTTGTATGTGCATGTGTCTACAAATAATTTTTTTTACTAAAAAGAAAAAAATGTAAAATTCTAAGTCAAAGTATCTATCTCAAGAGGTCAAATTAAGCCTAAAGGAAAGGAAGGAAATAAGAAAAAAGTGAAAATTAGTGAAGTAGAAAACACAAATGGAGTAGAAAAATGAATGAAGCCTAAAATTATGTCTTTGAAAATGTCATCAAAATTGATAGGACTTTTCTTAGAGTGGCCAAAGGAAAAAAAAAGGAAGTGAAAGAAGAAGAGACATGTTACCAAAATCAGAAATACATCGCTATAGATGTTATAGAAATTAAAATTTATAAGCAAATATGATTAAAAAAATCTTTTTCCTAACAAATTATACAACTTTGTTGAAATAGATATATTCCTAAAAAGAAAACACACACACAATATACCATACTGACTCAAGAAGAGAGAAAATCTTGATAGACCTATAAAAAATAAATGAATTAAATTATAGTTAAAAATCATTTTACAAATAAAATACCAGGCCCAGATGTCGTCATTGATGAATTCCACTAAGTTACACCACTGCTAAATAAATGAGAAAAAATAAAGAAGAAAACACCACCTGATTCATCTAACAAACCAGTACTATTCTGATGCCAAAGCCAGATGCAAAGAATACACAAAACTCATCAAATGATATACATTAGATATGTGCATTTTTGTGTATCAATTATGCCTCAATAAGGCTGTCATAAATATATAAATAAATACCTTAATAAGTAAAATCAGATAGTTGTCTCCAATGCAAAAAAGAAGAAATAAGTAAAATGAAGGGAAAAAATTAAAAAGTACAGACCAAAGTCCTTCACGAACTTTGATTCAAAAATTGATAATATTAGGAAACCAGATTCAGCAATACATAATACCATTCATACATAATGACCAAATGGACTTTATCTCAGGAATGAAAAATCAGTTTAACATTTGAAAACCAATTAATGTAATACACCATATTAACTGAAAAAAGAATAACATGATTATCACAGTAAACACTCAAAAAGTGTTTGACAAAATCTAAAAGTCTCATGATAAAAATTCTTACCAAACTAGTAATAGAATCATCTTTTTTTAACCTGAAAATGGGCATTTACAAAAAACTTTCAGCTAACAACAGATTTAAAAGAAAGAAGAAAGGAAGCTTTGAAAAAAATAAATCAAGAAATAAAATAATGGAGAAACAAATGAAACAACAACCTGAAATCCATTGTATCTATGGTTTAAAGTCTTTTTTTTTTTTTTTTTTTGCCTTCACCTATCCCCTCTTTTGAAATAAATTTTCTTACTCTGAAAAAAATTACTGCTTCCAAAAAAATTGTATTTCCATTATCTATAAGAAGTTAAGAGGTGAGGGAGCTATTTAGGGTTAACAGAGAAGTTTGTCTCAGTTTTGATTATATCTTAATGTCATCATGTAGGTTTTATAATTCAGAAAAAGAACAGAAATAAGTAATTTTTGTTATTATTAATTCGATCATTTGTTTTTACCCGAAGTTCTTCATTAAATGAATACCATGTTTCAGCCATTATGCTCTTAGTGCAAAAGTTAAATAAATAAGTCTGTGAGCTTTGTTGTTCAAAAATAATTGATGAAAAAAAAAAAAAGGAATGAGGAAAGGAAAGTAGAAAGAAGAGAAAGAAGCATATAGGAATAAAAAAAAAGACAAAAATTTGTTGAAAACTTACTACTTTTCAGACTATGCTCTCTATATTAACATGTTTTATTTATTTTGACTTATTTAAACCCCACTACCTTCATGTAAAGTGTTTTATTAATATTTCTCTAATTTTAGAGTTTAAGGAAGAGGCTCTGGAAGATTTTGAGATAAACCATTGTCACCCATCTGATTAGCGATAAATGCCACCACTCTTTTCAAGACAAGAGGCTGATTTTCCAGACACAAATGGTACTCTGTAAACATAATGCAAAGAGAAATTACCAAATACTGTATTTACTTATACAAATTATATGAATCAGAGTGCTGTGTAAGTACAGAACACAAAGCCACTAACTGCATAGGGATACAGTGGAGGTAGGTCCTGTGAGCACATAGAGAACAATGTCCTACTCACCTGGAACAAAGAGAATTAATCTGAATCCTTTTAGCTCATTAGTCATTCAACAAATTCTTATTCTATAGCAGCTGGGTAGAGGCTCTCTGTCAGGTACTGAGAATAGAGTAGTGGAAAAAAAACATACACAGTCTTTGACCTCATAGAGTTTGGAGCTTACAGATTATAACTACGATAATTGTTACAAAAAGAAAAAAAAAAAGATTTGTAAGATCCTGTTGAAACCCAATTAAGTGGATCAGAATCCTCAGTCTTAAGGATTTGTAAGAATTAGCTAAGGCGAGGGAACCTGAGAAGTTGATCAAGAAGGATACTCCAGGCCAAGGGAGGACAAGTAATCAAGGAACTCACAGAGAGCAAAATATAACAAACATTTGAATGAAACCGATATTGACTATAATATATTTTTAGAAATATAAACATATGAATTATAATATCATACAATAATGTATGCCATATAATATGGTAGTTACTTTAGAATCATTTATTTTTAACATCACCCTTTGAAGAAGATATATTAGTATTTGTGATCTGAGAAATTCCAATTATCTTTAGCATTTTCCAGGGCTTAGTATCACATTTAATAAAGCTTTCTTACATTTCAAGAGAAAAAATAATCAACAGATTGGGTAAAGACAGAGAGGTAATATTAAGTGTAACAAATTAACATTTTAATTTGTTTCTTCTACCCAAAATAAGTTATTATGGAAGACAATTTTTATTAAGATTCATTTTTATTATTTTCTGGAAAACGTTCAGTAATTGGAGCTAGGACATCTGGATTTTCATACTTGACTTTGCCATTTAACTATATCTTGGTACTTTGATTTTTGTTGTTGTAGTTTTGTTTTGTTTTTAAACTATCTAATGACTATTGGTTTTACCTACCTAATAAAGGTTATTCTGTGTGAAATATAATGTTCCATTCTGCTTCAATTTTCCTAGTTTGAATTCTCACCATTCCAAGCCTGGACAGTGTAATGGCCTTCCATGTTCTTAAATCCTGTATCTCTCTAATTCAAACAATAGCATTACAACAACCTCTTATATATTTCTTTTATCAATTTATTTAATATTTCTAAATCCTACAATGCATTTTCATTGCCTATAGAGTTATGTTCATACAATTCTGTCTGTCTCTCTCTCTCTCTCTCTCTCTCTCTCTCTCTCTCTCTATATATATATATATATATATATATATATATGTCTGCATCTTCATACACAATCATTATTCCCATATACAAGTGGATTAACCAGAGTTTCATCATACAGCTGAGAACATACAATCAACATAATGTCTCTCACCAGGACTTCAATTTACCTTCTTTGTCATCCTCTATATAAACCCTACCCATTCTTCAATATCCAACACCATAAACCTGCCAACCTTCATGATGATTTTTTGAAACTATTGCAATCCACATTAATTTGTAGTTTCTCTGAAGGCCAAGAATTCTGATTACCTAATACATGTGATTAAGCTAATTTAAACAACAAGTTCTAGGAATTTCTTGGACTGTACTCCTAGTAAATTTTAAGCTTCTTAAGGGCACAGTCTTGTCATGTTTTCTCCAAATCATTTACATCTGCAAGTGCTGACTACATATAAAATCAATAAATTTTGAGATAATTATATTAGGCAAAACTGTTTTATGTTAGAGTAAGTTAGGAGACATGACCCAATGGCTTTCCCTCCAGAACAGGTTGCACTACTTCTTTTTTTTTTTAATTAAATTTATTGGAGTGACATTGGTTAATAAAATTGCATAGGTTTCAAGTGTACAATTCAATAATACATCATCTGGTTATCGCATTGCGTGTTCATCAACCAAAGTCAAATCTCCTTCCATCACATTTCTGTAAGCCCACAAGGACAGAGGTTAAGAACTCACAGACCAAGGTAATTTTTTCAATATCTAAAAGTATTGCCCTAATCCTCTATGCTATTAGTTTTCAGAGTAAACTAAAATAATTTCCACAGTTTGTGAATTTTTTTAAGAACAGACTATATTTGATCAAGAGCAGTAAAGGATATTTTATAAATACCTATTCTCTTAAGTAGATGAGCCATAAACAATAAAGGTGAAAAAAGTTTCCATTCTTTTTGCCCTTTCAATATAAGCTCAAGTTTTTCAAAATAACAGCAAAAATGTTTTCCTCTTCATGAACAGCAAGTAGTATAGACGGTCCTAATTGAGACTCTTCCTTGACATAGAAAATAAAAGAATTTTGCTATTGCTATGATCTGATATCAGGAGTTTATTCAAATACTCTAAACTCACTGTTAGGATATTTCAAATGTTGCCATCAAAAAAAAAAAAAGCCTGAATAAATGTTCAATTTAATCACTAATTTATATATTAGCAATTATTAAACTTTGATTTAAAAAATCTGGCAAATTAAAACTAAAATTAAAATTCTAATTTAATGAAGTTTATTGTTAACATTCTAGAATAGAAGCACCATGAGTTGGCTATTCTTATTTAGTCTTTCCAAGGTAAGTGTTATTACTCCTGTTTTTACATTATTAACTGAAATCAGATTTGATATGAAACTTATCCAACATCATAATATTAGAAAGAAGGCAGATTCAAACTCAGGTCACCTGCTCCAAGAATATTCTTTCATTTTACTAGTTAATAATGCATAAATAAGTAGTAGTAATATAATATTATTTTAATTTACTTATTAAAAATTGATCATTTCCAATACCATATTAAACTTATCAACTACACACTTCTTAAACTTACTGAATCTGTGATATTGCCTTTGAAACTAATGAAAGCTAGGAAGCATTTCTTCTTCTCTGACATTCTTGATTTTCATTAAAACCATGTCACCAAAATGTACTGGTCACATATTTCAGACACGTATATTTGGATATTTATTGTGGGATTTCTTTTCCTTTATGGTGGCAGAAATTTAATAAGTATTCCTATAGCTTCCAATATATAATCTAAAAATATCAGAAGTTGCCAGATAAAGTATTTGAAGGATTTTAGGGTCTCCAACATTTTTTAAAATCTAACTGCAAAACATAAATGGGTTTCTTTATTTTATAAATTGGAAAAACCAGTGACTCATGTATAGACTAGCTAGGAGAACAGATGTGATTTGTTTTAGCAAGGATTTGAAACCCCACTCTCCTATGATTAATGTTCAGTTGTCTCCTTGGTGTTTTTGAGCTATTTTTTACGTTAAAATTGTTTTGATTTTAAAACTGAGTTCACAACTTTTGTAGAGCTGATTATTCCAACTTTGTCAATTATAAAGTACAAATCTCTAAATCGATTGCATTTTTGTACTTGCATGTTTCATAAAAATACTCGACACTCAATTATATCCTTATTTCTTATGAAAATTATTAGATGGACTGATGCTAACATGAGAGAACTTCAGACTCATGTATATCAATGTTCATTTTGATACTTACATAATAATACTACAACATTTTGAATAAAACTAGTTTATGAGTCTGAGTCCAAAAATAGGATGCGTAAAACTTAGTTGATTCTCATTTGAAGGAGCATATGATAAGAAGAAAATAAATCAAACAGTTAAATAAGTGTAGTATGTCAATAGTGAGCCCCAAGAATATACATTCCCTAGAAGCTTTGCACATGGTTTTATTTAGAAAAAAGTACTTTGCATGTGTAATTAAATCAATGATCTCAAGATGAAATCATCCTGAATTAAGGTGGATCCAAGAGAGGCTAATAAACATCTTTTTAAGAGAAGAGGAGATAAAGATATGGAAGAAAAGGTCACATGAAAATAGAAGCAACAAGTAGAGGTATGCTACCACAAGCCAGGGATTCCTGGAGTCATCAGAAATGTAAGAGGCAAAGAAAGATTTTTCCCTTGAGTTTTGAGAGGGAGAGTGATTCTGTCAATATCTTATTTTTGGATGTATAGCCTCCAGAAATTTGAAAGAATAAATATCTGTTGTTTGGTTTGAATCCCCCAAATATGTGGCAATTTGTTAGGGTAGCCCTGGAAATAAATATGGAGATAATGGATTATTAAAATATTATTTTCAAATTTAAGATGTTTTTGACTCATTTCTGATTTAATGCATTTAGTAGACTAGGTAACCTCAAAACATTCTTTATAAAACAATTGTTTAATTTAATGATCAAAGTACTAAAATAACCTGAATATTAGAATTTTCTAGCTTTTTTTCCTAATGTAAATTCATGAATATTAGAGAAAAAATTCATCTTCTGCAAGTGGAAATCTAGACAATCTTGAGTTAGACAATTAAGTCTATGGGTCTAGGACAAAAAATAAGATTAGAGAGGTAGATAGATAAACAAACAGATGATGATGTTGATAGATGATAGATATAGATAGATGATGAGAGACAGACAGATGATAGATGATAGATGAATAGATAGATAGCTGATAGATAAATAGATAGATGATAGGTAGGTAGGTAGATAGAAAAATAGATAGATAGATAGATAGATAGATAGATAGATAAACTTTTATGTTGAAGGGTGGAGAGCAGCCTCACCTCAGTAGAGATTACACCAATGTAGGTGAAATACTTACTTTTTATACTTACTTACCATAATTCACAATAATTCTTACACTCAATTAAACGGATATCAGGTTGTTTAATGTAATTTAAAAAGGTAAAATTTATACATACAAATGTGTTCAGGGGCATCATATATTATTCCCACAACAACCACTGCATTTAGAGGATAGTTGTCTGATCTCACCTTAAAACCATTCAAACCTCAAAGAAACATCTGCATTCCTTTGTTCATTACAGTATTATTCCCAATAGCTGAGATATGGAAACACCTAAGTGTCCATTGGTGGATAAATAGATTAAGAAATTGTTATATACATATATGATGTAATGTTACTCAGCTTTAATAAAGAAAGAGATCCTGACATTTACAATAACATGGATAAACTTGAAGGGCATTATACTAAGTGAAATAAGCTGAGACAGAAATTTAAAAACTGCATGATCTCACTTATCTGTAGAATCTAAAAAAAAGTCTAATACATAGAAGCAGAGAGTAGAACAGTGCTTATCAGGTACAGGGAGTGCAAGAAATCGAGGGACATTGTTCAAAGTGTACGAAGTTGCAGTTATATATGATTACTGATTCTGTGGCCCTAATGTACAGCATGGTTACTAATAGTTCATGTCACTGTACTGACTACGAAAATGTGCTAAGAGTAAATTTCAGATGCTCTCGTCACATACACGAAAATAATAACTATGCAAGATATGTTAATTAGCTTGACTGTAGTAATCATTTCACTGTATGTATATCAAATCACTTTGTATACCTTAAACATATATAATTTTTATTAAAAAATAAAATTTAAAAACCTCCCAAATCCAAAAAGCAAATAAAAAGCAGAAATACTAAATGAGGCCAAATTCTTAAAAAGATTCATACTCACATGCTCTAATACCATAAAAATACTAAAGGAAAAGAGGTGATTTTTTTTTGTTTCTTGATCTAATTTCAGAAAAAAAAAACTACTTCAAGTAAAAATCACACTCAAGTAAATCATCTAAGATTATCTGGAACTTTGAATTCTAATAAATTAACCTGTATATGTTGCTCAAAAAGTTCTTTCATTTCATCTGAAATAAAATTCACGTTGAAATATTTCATCAAAAGGAAAGAACACTGTTCATCTCAATCACGGAAGCTCTTATTAGAGAATAACACTTTTATTCTTTTTGTCTAATAGTAAGGAGGATGTGAAATGTCAACAAAGACTGAATTTGTTTTATAACAAACCGTGAAGAGATTCTATTTCTCAAGTGGTCAATCTCATCCCACTTTAACCTGCGAGACAGTTTAGAGACAACATACAAGGAACGGCTATGTAGGCAGTATATTAATGCGGAGAAAAAGGAACCCTCATACACTGCCGGTGAGACTGCAAATTGGGACAGCCACTATGGAAAACAGTATGGAGGAGTCTCAAAAAACTAAGAATTGATCTCTATGATCAAGCAATCCCTCTACTGGGTATTTACCTCAAAGACTTGAAAACTCATATTCAAAAAGATATTTGCACATTGATGTTCATAGCAGCATTATTCACAGTGGCCAGGACATGGAAGCAACCGAAGTATCCTATGATAGGTGATTGGTAAAGAAGCAGTGGTACATATATACAATGGAATATTACTTAGCCATAAGAAGAGATGAAATACTGCTATTTGCGACAACATGGACGGACCTTGAGATAATCATGCTAAGTGAAATAAGCCAGACAGAAAAAATTGAAAACCACATAAAATCACTTATATGTGGGATATAAACCTAAAAGCAACAAACAGGACAAACAAACAGAGACTGATGGACCTGGACTAGTTGTTACCAGCAGGTAGGGAGGGAGGAGGGAAGGAAATGTGGTAAAAGGAATCAAATATGTGGTGACAGAAAGAAATCTAACTATGGGAAGTGAACACACAATGCCTTATTATACATATGCCTTACTGTTGAATTGTACACTTGAAGCTTACTGGATTTAGTTAACCAATGTCATCATAATAAATAAAATAAAATAACATAAAATAAAAAATAAAATAAAAATAAAGTTCCTTTGTAACAGACAAAATGAAAAAAGGAAATATTGTTTTCAATCATAATTTCCAAATTTCCCAAAGGATTCATTATTTTATTCATTATTTTTCACTGTTCACACTCATGTGAGAAATAAGTATTTTTAAAGAGAATAACAATAATGCACAATTTCATCACAATGACAAGTGATAATTCTGCTATACCTTCTCTTAGCTCATTTAATCCTCTTAACCAACAAGCCAATATTATTATTGCTTCTTCACAGATGACAAAATGGAGGCACAAATTTAGTGATTGTCTAAGGTCTCACAGTTGACAAGAAGAAGAAACAATTTGAACCTTGGTGTGTGTGACTCCAAAGTTTGTGCTTTTAAAAATCTCATATTTCTTTTGAGGAAACAACATGCAATTAAGGACTAATCTTCATTTCCCAATAAATAATACATTTTACCCATCTATTCACTGGCATGCAGAAATCCACAAATATCGAAAGCGATAAAAATTTTTAAGTCAAACCATAAAATCTAGTTTGGCCTCAGTCATGAATTATCAGGTGAAAAGAATGTAAGTGAAAATACGTAAGAAACTTTTGGACTTAATCAATACACATATTAGCTATAATTGCACAAAAAATAAAGTATATGTTCAAGACAACAAAATATTATATGTGACAATTCTCAACATATGTTTTGAAAGGCTTTTTACTAAGCAAACTCAATGTCACATTATTTCTATAATCACTTTTACTAAGCAAACTCAATGTCACATTATTTCTATAATCACTAAAATATAATATAGATTATATTTCTATAATCGCACCATCTTCAAGATATCTAGGTATATATATTTTGGCAAGTGATTATATTTTATTTTATTTTACAAAAATAAAATACATATTTTTGTATTTTATTTACCAGCTTTTGTGTTTTTGCAAAAATGACATACAAACAGATGGTTGATTTTGAAAGTTTTACCTCATGCAATAAATGTATCTCTGTCCAGATGGACATTAGGTTTCAGTGCCAATAATGGACTTTTACCATATGGACAAGAAGATCTATGGCAGGAGACATTATGTTCAGCTTTGTATCTCAACACAAATAATGTTGATCAATTGTCAGCCATTGTTAGTTTTTGTGGTCAGGGAATCATGTAGCAACAGACTATTTAAGTAAAATATCAAAAACACCATCTTCAAGATATCTAGGTATATATATTTTGGCAAAAAAAAAAATTTAATACATTATAAATTTTAAGATAACAAGACTGTTTTTAGTCAAAATTATCGAGGTACAGTGTACTTATAGCAAAAGTCACCCTTTTTTTAGAGATATAGTTCTATTAGTATTGACAAAGTTGTTCAATCATATAACTACCACCACAATAAAAATATAGAATATCGTCATCCCGCAAAACAGGTTTCTCATGACATTTGTTGATACGATGAATTACATTGATTTTTTTTAATGCTATACCAAACTTGCTTTTATGGGATAAATCTCACCTGGTTTTGAGTTATCACATTTTTTGATATAATACAATTTGAATTTAATTTACTGAAATTTCAATTAGAATTTTTGCATCTGTTTATGAGAGATATTGGTCTACAGTTTTATTTTCTTGTAATGTCTGTGTGATTGCAGGATCAGCCTAATGCTAGCCTCATGAAATAAGTCAGAGACTATCCCATTTCTTTCAGTTTGGGGGAATGGTTTGTATAGAAATGAGATTTTTTTCCTTAAAAGTTTAGTAGTGTTTACTAGTAAAGTCATATTTACAGAACTTTTCTTTGTGAAAAGTTTTCTAGTTCTATGTTTCCATGGGGCTGGGAGAAAGGTGTAAAGGGTTAAAAAGTATAAATTAGTAGTTAAGAGATGATCATGGGAATGGGTAGTACAGCATAGGAAATGCAGTCCGCAGTAACGGAATGGCTATGTGTAGAGCCAAATGGGTGATAGAATAATCAGGGGGATCATTTTATAAACTATATAAATGTCTAAGCAATGTACTGAAATTATTAATAAAATTAAATAAAATGCTAAAAAAAGAGAAAAAAGATTATACAGTTTATATTTTCTTAAATTAACTTTGTTAAATTGTTTCTAGAAATTTGGCTATTTCATCCAAGTAGTCGAATTTATTAGCATAAAAATTTATAATCATTCCTACAATACTTTATTAAGTGTAGCATTTGTACTGATGTCATCTCTCTTATTCCTCTCTTATTCTTGATATGGGTATGTGTTTTCACTTTTTTTTCTCATCAGTCAGCCTAGAGGATTATCAGTTTTATTGATCTCAAAGAACCAGCTTTTGATTTCATTGATTTTCTACATACTTTCTTTTCTACTTCAATTTCATTGCTTTCTGGTCTGGTCTTTATTATTTTCTTTTTTGTACAAATTTTGGTTTTAATATCCTCTCCTTTTCCTATTTCAAGGTGTAAATTGAGCTCTTTAAGACTTTTCTTATTTCCTAAAATAGGTAAAGAAAGACATTTCTTAATTTTTCAATAATAGTTGACATTAAATGTTATTTTATATTAGTTTAAGGTGTACAGCATAGAGGTTAGACATTTATGTAACTTACAGAGTGGTCCCCCTGATTAGTATAGTATCCACCTGGTACTATACGTAGTTATTACATTACTAATCATATTTCCTATGCTGTACTTCACATCCCCATGACTGTTTTGTAACTATCAATTTTTACTTCTCAACCCCTTCATCTTTTTTTACCCAGCCTCCCCAACCCCCCTCCATTCTGGCAATCACCAGTTTCTTCTCTGTATCTATGAGTCTATTTCTGTTGTTTTCATTTAATTTGCTCTTTAGATTCCACTGTAAGTGAGATTATATAGTATTTGTCTTTTTTTGCTGCTTTATTTCATATAACATAATACCATCAAGGTCTATCCATATCATTGTAAATGGTAAGATTTCACTTTTTATCGTCAAGTAATATTCCACTGTATATATGTACCATCTCTCCTTTTATCTTTAAAAATTTTATTATTAGTTTCAAGTATACAGTACCTTGGTTAGACATTTATATACTTTATGAAACAATCCCACTGCTTATCTTCCCTCTGGCTCTACACATAGACATTACATTACTTCCAACTACATTCCCTATGCTGTACTCCCCATACCCATTACCTTCTATCAATTACTAATTTGTACTTTTTTAATTCTTCACCACTTCCTCCCAGCCCTCCACTCCCCTACCCTCTGGCTGTCACCAGATTGTCCCATATATTTGTAAGTCTGTTTTCAATTAGTTCGTTCTTTTTGTTCCTTAGATTCCATGTGTAAGTGAAATCATATGGTATTTATTTTTCTCTGATTTATTTTGCTCAGCATAATAACCTCTAGGTCTATCCATGTCATTGTAAATGGTAGGATTTCATTTTTTTTATAGCTAAATAATACTCTATTGTATAGATGAACCATAACTTCTTTACCCAATTGTCTGTCAGTGGGCATTTAGGTTATTTCCATATCTTGGCTATTGTAAATAGAGTTGCCATGACCATAGGGGTACGTATATCTTTTCAAATTAGTGTTTTGGTTTTCTTTGGATAAATACCCAGGGTGCAATTGATGGATCAAAAGGCAGGTCCATTTTAATTTTTTAAGAAAGCTCCACAGACTGTTGTTCATGGTGATTTTACCAATTTGCAATCACTGCAACAGTACACAAGGGTTCCCTTTTCTCCACATCCTTGCCAACGCTTGTTGATATTATTGATATTAGCCATTCTGGCAGGTGGGAGATGATATCTCATTGTGGTTTTAATTTGATTAGTGACCTTGAGCATCTTTTCATGTGTCTATTGACCATCTGTATGTCCTTTTTGGAGAAATATCTATTTAGATCTTCTGCTCATTTTTTAATTGGATTGTTTTTTTGTTGTTGAGCTATATGAGTTCTTTATATATTTTGGATATTAACCCTTTGTCAGACATATCATAGGCAAATATCTTCTCCCATTCAGTAGGTTGTCTTTTTGTTTTGTTAATGGTTTCCTTTGCTGTGCAAAATCTTTTAGTTTGGGGTAGTCCCACTTGTTTATTTTTTCTTTTGTTTCCCTTGCCCAAGGAGATATATCAGAAAAAAAAATATCACTAAGAGCAATTTCAGAGAGTTTATTGCCTATGTTTTCTTCTAGAAGTTTTATGGTTTCGGGTCTTACATTTAAGTCCTGAATCCATTTTGAGTCTATTCTTGTATATGGTGTAAGAAGTGGTTCAGTTTCATTTTTTTTTGCATCTATCTGTCTAATTTTCTCAACACCATTTATTGAAGAGAATGTCTTTACTCCATTGTATATTCTTGCCTTCTTTGTCATATATTAAATGAGTGTATATATGTGGATTTATTTCTGGGCTCTCTATTCTGTTCCATTGATTAATATATCTGTTTTTATGCCAGTACCATGCTGTTTTGATAACTGTAGCCTTGTAGTATAGTTTGATATCAGGTACTGTGATACCTCCAACTTTGTTCTTTTTTCTCAAAATTGTTGTGGCTATTCAGGATCTTTTATGGTTCCACATAAATTTTAGGATTATTTGTTCTAGCTCTCTAGAAAATGTCATTGGTATTCTGACAAGTATTGCATTGAATCTACATATTGCTTTGAGTAGTATGGCCATTTTAATGATGTTTATTCTTCCTATCCATGAACATGGTACATGCTTCCATCTATTTATATCTTCTTCAATTTCTTTTTTCAATGACTTATACTTTTCCAAGAACAGATCTTTTACCTCCTCTTGATTAATTTGATTCCTAGGTATTTTATTGTTTTTGATGCAATTTGAATTCCATAGTTACTTTTCCTCTTTCATTTCTGATTTTATTTATTTAAATCCTCTATTTTTTTCTTGATAAGCCTGGTTAAGGGTTGGTTTATAGTTTTGTTTATGCTTTCAAAGACCTAGCTCTTGGTTTCATTAATCTTTTGTTTTTCTAGACTCTATTTTGTTTATTTTTTGCTCTGATTTTTATTTACTTCCTCTACTCATTTTGGGCTTTGTTTGCTGTTATTTTTCTAGGTCTTTTAAGTGTAAGGGTAAATTATTTATTTGAACTTATTCTTGTTTCTTGAGGAAGGCCTGTGTTGCTATGAATTTCCCCCTTAAGACTGCTTTTGCTATGTCCCATAAATTTTGAGTTGTGTTTTTATTTTCACTTGTCTCAGATATCTTTTTATTTCTTTCTTGATCTCATTGTTAATCCACTCATTGTTTAGTAGCATGTTATTTAGCCCCCATGTGTTTCTGTACTTATCAGTTTTTGTAATCGATTTCTAGTTTCATACTATTGTGATCAGAGAAGACAGTTGGTAGAATTTCAGTCTTCTTAGATTTAGTGATACTTGTTTTGCGGCCTAACATGTGCTCCATTCTGGAAAATGTTCCATATGCACTTAAGAGGAATGTATGCTTTGCTGCTTTGGGGTAAAATGCTCTGAAACTATTAAATCCATCTGATCTAGCATGTCTTTTAGGCCCATTGTGTCCTTGTCAATTTTCTGTCTGGCAGATTTGTCCATTGGTGTCACTGGGGTATTAAAGTCCCCTACTACGCATGTATCACTATTGAACTTTCCTTTTATGTCATTCAATAATGGCTTTATGCATGTAGGTGCTCCTAAGTTGGGTGTGTATATGTTTACTAGGGTTATGTTCTTTTGATATATTGACCCCTTTATCATTATGTAATGCCCTTCTTTGTCTCTTATTGTAGCTTTTGTTTTAAAGTTTATTTTGTCTTATATAAGTATTGCTATCTTGGCTTTTCTTTTCCATTTCAATTTGTGTAAAACAATCTTTTTCCATCTCTTTACTTTCAGTCTGTGAGTCATTTGATCTGAAGTGGATCTTTTGTAGACAGCATATGCATGAGTCTTGTTTTCTTATCCATTCAACTACTCTATGTCTTTCGATTGGAGCATTTAATCCATTTATATTTAAAGTGATTATTGATAGATACATAGTTGCTGCCATTTTATTATTCATATTTATTTATTTATTTTACCTTATTTATTTTTTATAGAAGATCCTTTAACATTTCTTGTAATACTGGCTTGTTGGTGATGAATTCCTTAAGCTTATCCTTGTCTGGGAAGCTCTTTATTTCACCTTCTATTTTATTCAAAAGCTTTGCTGGGTAAAGTATTCATGGTGTAGACTCTCATTTCTCATAACTTTGAATATTTATTGCCAGTCTTTTCTGGCCTGGAAAGTTTCTGTTGAAAAAAAAAATCATCAGACATTCTTATGGGGGTACCCTTGTAAGTAACTAGTTGCCTTTCTCTTGCTGCTTTTAGGATTCTCCATTGCTCTTTGATCTTTGGCATTTTAATTATGATGTGTCTTGGTATGAGTTATTTCAATTCATTTTGTTTGGTACTCTTTGTGCTTCCTGGACTCGTATGTCTAATTCCTTTGTCAGGTTAGGGAAGTTTTCTGTCATTATTTCTTCAAAAGGGATTCTCAATTCCTTGCTCTTTCCTTCTTCCTTCAGATACTCCTATGATGCGGATACTGTTACCCTTCATGTTGTCCCAGAGATTTATACTATCCTCATTTTTAAAATTCTTTTTTTCTTTTTGTTGTTCTGTTTGGGTGTTTTCTGCTACCTTGTCTTCCACTTTGCTGATTTGATCTTCTGCTTCATCCAATCTACTGTTGAATCCTTCTATTGTATTCTTCATTTCTAATTCTTTTTTATGGTTTCAATATCCTTTTTTATGCTTATTATCTCTCTGTTGAGGTTCTCATTGACCTCATCCATTCTCCCCCTACGTTCTTTAAGCATCCTTATAATCAGTATTTTGAACTCTGTCTCTGGTAAGTTGCTCATCTCCGTTTCATTTAGCTTATTTTCTGGAGTTTTCTCGTGTTGTTTCATTTGTGAAATGTTTCTTTTTTTTTTTTTCCATTTTATTAACTTTCTATGTGTTAGGAAGATTTGTTTTGTCTTTCAGCCTCGACCAGATGGCCTTATGTAGCAGGTGTCCTGTGTGGCCCAGTGGTATACTCTCCCTGATAATCTGTTCAAAGTAACATGGCCATAGACCATGGACCATGGCTCCACTGGGGCATGAATCCAGGAATTTCTGTGTGCAAAGCAGATGAGCTAACTGCTACACTAATGCATAAATATTAGGGTCATTATGTGCTCTTGATGGACCACTTTCTTATTATGAAATAATCATCTTTATTCCTAAAAATAGTCTTTGTTCTGAAGTCTGTTTTGTCTGACATTAATAGAGCCACTTTTTTTTTTTTAATATAGTAACTCTTTTGATTAGTGGTATCATGGTATATTTTTCCATTCTTTACTTTTAAAATTTCCATTCTTTACCTTTTTATGTCTTCGTAATTGCGTTGCATTTCTTAGGAAGCACCTAGTTAGATCTTTAATTCATCTGACAACCTCTGCCTTTTAAGTAGAGTTTCTAGTCCATTTATATTTAATTTTATTTTTTATATGGTTATTCTACTTGAAGTCAATACTGAATTTGTACCTTTATACTAGGAGATGTGTACATTTTTTAAAAGCATAGCTAAAACCAACACTTCTACTAAAAAGGTGATACACACACATACACACACACAAAAGTTTTACCAAAGTTTGGTTGAAATAAACATTTTAAATCTTTTCAACATACTAGGGAGTAGAAATTCTAAAAATACTTGGATTGAAGCCCGAGTATAGAAGCAGACTGCTATTAAACAATTGTGCTTAAAAATTTTTGAGGTTTAAAAATAAAACCAAACTAAATTAAAAATAAAAATAAAAATTACCACTTATGTATAGCATTTAATTAGAAAAAAAGTCACTCTTATTTTAGTCAGTTTTGTTTCCTTTACTATGACTCTCATTCTATTCATAATGCTCCTATCGAAAGTCTAGTTTTGCTGAAAGTCAAAATTTATGCAGGCCAAGTTATCTGTTATACATAAGAACATCATCCATTCACTATTATCCAGGAATCTAGAGTTCTTAAAGTTAAATTCACCAAAAAGCCCCAACTGTTTAAACAATCACATATTTCTAAAATCTTTTCCACACAAAATTATTTGTGTGTGTGTGTGTGTGTGTGTATATACATATAATCTATATGTATATATGTATATTCATATACATATATATGTATTTTTCCTCAAATGTTGGTAATCTTCATAATCATTTTTCTTTTTTGTAATATGATGCCCATTCTGTCCGGTGAAGCAGTCCACCGGTTTGCTTAATCGAGTTAGTATGCTGTTCTTTTATAAATGTTATGGTTTTAAATCTTTTCTATTTTCTTCCCTCTGCTAGGCTATCGTTTTTAACTCTGATTAATTATTGTAGGTTAGGAACAAGTTAGATAAACAGTTTTATGGAAATCCATAAAATGTGTATCTGACCATAGGCTTTGATGATTTATTTGTAAATAAAGTATATGGACTTTTCATATGAACTTTGAAGTTTCTATTTTAGCTTCTTAGAAGCTACCCAAAGTAGCTCCACTTCTAAATTCTTCTCTTTATTATAAGAAGTTAAGAATATTTTAAAACTTTTGAATAAGATGTTAAAGCATTTTAAAAGCTGCCAAATGGATTACACAGATATCTCCTAGATATTTCAGGAATAATCAAGGGATAATCAAATTTGGAATGCCAATAAATCATTAATAGTCCAGAAAATCTAAGTTTCAGTGCTTTCTAAATTAGATAATTTACTATATTCTGAAATTTTACAGTAAATCTATGACACAAAGGTTAAATTACAAATACACATGAACTAATATTGAAAAGTCAAAATTCTATGTATTCATAGCATGTCATTTCTCCTTCAGTTCCTGTAAAAGGGCAGCTGAAAAAAATAATTTATGATGCTATTTCACTAGAGTTTGAAAAGTACCATTTTATTTACCAAGAAATATCATAATTCTCTGGGTTTTGGACACAAGCTAACTGAAAGACTGGGAGCTAATTTCAGGATTATAAAATGCTTCTCCTTCCCTCAAACTTTACCACTATGTCAGTAGGGAGCCTGTACTTTCTACTCAGTTTTTCTGTACACCCAAAACTTCTGTAAAATTTCATTAACAATAGCAACAAAAATGGTTGGAAAGTCTGAATGAGTATCTATGCTTTAATCCAAAAATGATTGGGAAGGCTGAATGAAGATCTACAAGAAAAGCACAGTGGTGAAAATATATAATAAACATATTAACATTAGCAGAGCATTTAGAGAGAGCAGTATATTTGACACATATGTTGAATACTTTATATTAACACTCTCCCTGCATAAGTGTAATGATAAACTTTTAATTTGTCAGGAATGTTAAGTAACTTGCTCATATTCACCCAGCTATTAAGTAGCAAAATTGAGAATTAATTTAAAGTTTGTCTGGATTGAAATTCCATTTTTTTGGCGATACTTTCCTAGATTTCAAAGACACTCTTAATATCTAAAGCTTCACTGAGACATTTTCAGATCAGTCTAGTTCAAGTCAGCACAAATGGATATTCTTAAACTAATACATGCCCATGAATGTGCAAATTTATGCTCATCTTTTATGGTTCCTATATAGAGCCCAAGGGTTATCAGGGAACATTGTTTGTACACTTTTAATGCATTTCATTGCCCATTAGCTATAAATAAAAGGGTATATGAAAATATTTTTTCTTCTATTTGAAGACAGGAAGTTTGGGACTGTAAGATAAAATTAAGTTTGGTAATCTTTTGGAGATTTTTCATTTATTTTCTCTATCTCTGGTGAATAAAACATATATATTTTTTAAATTCTAGAAATAATAAAAATATTGAATTTATATGTCTGTTTTGGATGAAAAATGTTTTTTATCTAAAACATAATTATAGAACTTCAATGTAAATATTTAAATCAAAAGATTCAGTCACTAACCCTTTTCATCAATTTGTTCATTTTTGTGTAGAATAACTTTACCCAGAGCTCTAGATGAATAAATACTATCAAAACACTTATGCTTTGTGCTAAAAAATAATTGCTATATATACATTTCTTCAAGAGTCACTGCTATCTCCAATTTTAAAAATTGCTATTTTTACTAAGACACGAAAAAAAAAAAAGGAAATAGGGTAAAATACAAACCAAAGAAGAATCCCCTGATCCTCAATTTGGCACAGACAAACAACTCTTGCAGTGGTGTGGCAATATTATATCCATTCATTATTGCAAAATAAAATTGGTTCCTTAGGAAAAATGAATTGTGCTCAAAGGCTTGAGAATCCTATTTAACACAATGAAAAACTATTTATTAAAATAGCCTAGGTTTTTCCAAAAGAAACTGAGATAAATAATGTAAAGCCGTAATTATTTCTTTGAGGTACTGAAGGAAAGGGAAGGGGACAGTTGCTGGTCATGGTCAGAATGGAGACTATTTCTTAGCACAGCTATAAATGAGTTAAAATTAATGCTGAGTAGTAAATATCCCTCAAAAGCCACTGGAGTATAAGATGTAGACTTGTGGAGAGATGTAGGACAACTGCCAATGGAGACAGAAGGTTTAAATCAGCAGAGCATTTGGTCTAATAAAGTATTAACTTAGAGTATTGATCAAAAATGTTTATAAAACAAATGTTAATTCTAGAATTCTGCAGTCCAGAAAGAAAAAAAATGTCATTCATATTCTAGGTAATATGAGCTTTGAGGGTCTAATTTAGCTTCTTAAAGGCTACTCAAAAATATCTCCACTTATTTCTAGATTATTCTCTTTGTCCTGAGATATTGAAGGTATTAGAAAAAGTTTGGATAAAAAAAGGTGTTAAAACATTTTGAAAGTCCCCAAATGTATTAAACAAATACCTCCTAGAGATTTCAGGAATGATCAAGATATAACAAAAATTTGGAATCATCTTGGCTTTCTCAAAATAAATGGCATTATTAAAATTTGAATTATAAAACAGAACTGAGGACAAAAAGAAAAAAAATATAGAATCTATTGATCTTGGGGCTTTATTTACATTTGAGTAAAATACACTTAGAGAGGAGAAGAGGACAATAAAGGGTCTCCCGGAGGAAGCAGGGAAATGGCGAAGTGAGAGACATCCTCAGATATTGCCCCTTGAAATAACAATTAGCTAAACATCTAAAACTCAACAAAAAACACCAAAACTGCACACCAGCACATCTGAGAGCGGGATCTGTGCATCAGAGCTACCACAGGTCAGAAACCCAGGTGTCAGGCAGTAGACTGGGAGAAATAAAGAAGAGGCTTCTTGCAGCCGCCAGAGCTCCTTGCAGGAGGAGGAGAGGGGTGAAGGTGCAGCGACTTCTCTCATTAGCCTGCCTGGAAGTGCCGGAATTTATAGGTGCTGGCAGCAGGGCCCAGTCAAGGCAGAAAGCAGAGAAGTGGGGATGCGGCTACAGAGAAACAACAGTTGATTTTTACTGACTCGGGCTGAAAAACTGAGGCTGAGCTGCAGCCCCCAACTCCCAACTCAGAGGGCCCCTCCCCCCATACACTCTGAGACCAATTACCGCGGAGCCCCAGGAAAATGTGTGCAAACACTACTGAAAATATTGCTAACACTGACAGAGACTGAGAGGAGAAAGTGTTATTAAACATCTATAAGAAAATAAAAAAGACATTTACACTTTATATAAAGCAGGGATCCAAGAGGCTTAGACGCTACCTACTGGAAACCAAAAGAAAAGTGCCTTCTTTACAGTAGGCTAAAGAGAGACCTTTATATAATAAATCTTCTTTCTGGAAAACAACAGAATACACTTCCATTAATGCCCAGGTTCAGAAATAGTCTATTAAACACCATGAACAACCAAGGTGACCAGGAATCTCAGAAAGAAAGAGAAAAATCTCCAGAAATAAGCTTACAGACATAGAAATATGCAACTTAAACGACAGAGAATTCAGAATGGTACTTCTGAAAAAAACTTAGTGAGATCCAAAACAACTCAAATCAACAATTTTAAGAATTGAAAAAACAACTAGATGAGGAGGGCAAAGATATTGAATCCCTCAAAAGGAACCAAATAGAACTTCTGGAGATGAAGAACACACTGCAAGTGCTGAAAACTGAAATAGCAAGCTTGGGATATAGAGTCAACAAAATGGGGGAAAGGATCAGTGATATAAAAAAGAGAAATCTAGAAATAAATCAGAAGGAAGAAGAAACTGAAGAATGAAAAATAATGAAAGAGAAATTCAAGAACTAGCTGACATCATCAGGAAAGGAAACAAGAATAATGGGCATTACTGAAGGTGAGGAAAAACAGCAGAGACTAGAAAGCATTTTCAGACAAATAGTGGATGAGAATTTCCAAAATCTAATGAATGAGCTGAAGCTTGGAATTCAAGAAGTCAACAGAACACCCAATAATCTCAACACAAAAAAGCCTTCACCAAGACACATTGTATTAAAATTATCAAAAATCAATGACAAAGACAGAATTCTCAGGGCAGCCAGGGAAAAGAATATGGTAACCTACAAAAGAAAACCCATTAGATTATTTTTGGACTTCTCATCACATACCTTGTAAAACAGAAAGGAGTGGAATCACATATTCAAACTAGTAAGTGAAAGGAACTACCATCCTAGAATAATGTATCCAGATGAGCTCTCCTTTAGATATGAAGAAATTAAGACCTTTCCAGACATACAAAAATCGAGGGAATTCTCCACTACAAGGCTTACATTACAGGAAATGCTGAAAGATGTCAGCTCATCTAAAACAAAATAACAAAACAAAACAAAAATATAGAATTAGGAGTAAAGTGACTATCAGGCAAATAGAAGCAGAGGAGTGCATTATAAGCTTAAATAATAAGAGAATTGTTATAACTAGATAGCAATCAACATTCGGTATACAAAGGGGCAAATTGAGATAACAATACTGAAGGGGAGGATTAAAAGATAAACATTCGCAAAGGGAAATGGAGATAAGGCATAATCAGAAGAAAATGGATGACTGTATACATGTAACTACTGCTTACAAATTTGTAATGGTAACCACACACCAAAGATTCAGAACTGAAGTAAATAACATAAAACAAGAAGAACCAGAGTGAAAACCCACAAAAGCTAACGAAAATAAAGAAAACAGAAACACAAGGACAAGGAAGCAATGGAAACATCAAGCTACCAGAAAGCAAAAGATAAATGGCTATAAGAAGACCTCATATCTCAATAATCACCTAAATATAAATGGACTAAACTCACCGAAAAAAAAAGGCACAGAGTTTCAAAATGGATCAAAAAACAGAACTCAACTATATGCTGCCTCCAGGAGACACATCTCAGCTTCAAAGACAAATATAGACTCACAGTAAAAAGATGGAAAATGATATTTCAAGCAAATTGCATTCAAAGAAAAGCAGGAGTAGCGGTACTAATATTGGACAAAATAGACATTAAAATAAAAAAGATAAAGAAAGATACTGAGGGACACTTCATAATGATAAAAAGAATCTTGCACCAAGAAGACATAACACTTATGAATATCTATGCTCCCAATCAGGGAGCCCCAAAATATGTAAAGCAATTACTAATAGAACTAAAAGGAGAAAGAGACCAAAACACCATCATAGTAGGGGACCTAAATACCGCACTGTCAGATATGGACAGATCATCCTAACAGAAAATCAATAAGAAAATAACATCTTTAAATGACATATTAGACCAAATAAACATAATTGACATTTATAGAGCCTTCTATCCCAGCATAGCTGCTTATACATTTTTCTCTAGTGCACATAGAACATTCTCAAGAATCAACCACATACTAAGACACAAAGATAGCCTTGACAAATATAAGACAGTTGAAATCATATCAATCATATTCTATGATCATAATGCTTTGAAACTAGAGATCAACTGCAAAAAGAAATCAGGAAGGACCACAAATACATGGAGATTAAGTAACATGCTACTGAAGAATAACTGGGTCAGAGAAGATATAAAAAGAGAGATCAAAAGATACATAGAAACGAATGATAATGACAGTGCAACATATCAAAACTTGTGGGACATGGCAAAAGCGTTCATAAAAGGAAAATTCGTATCATTACAGGTCTGTCTCCAAAAACAAGAATGAGCCCAAATGAACAACCAAATCCTTCATCTTAAAAAACTAGAAAAGGAAGAACAAATGAGGCCTAAAGCCAGCAGAAGAAAAGAAATCGTCAAAATTAGAAATAAATGAAACTGAAAACAAAAAAAATAATAGAAAAAAATGAATACAACAAGGAGCTGGTTCTTTGAGAAGGTTAATAAAATTGACAATCCCTTGGCTAGACTCAATAAAGAAAGAAGAGAAAAAACACAAATAAACAAAATGAGGGATGAAAGAGGGAAAATTATGACTGACATCACAGAAATACAAAGGATCATGCAAGAATACTTCAAAAAAGTACATAGTAACAAATTTAATAACCTAGAAGAAATGGATCAGTACTTAGAAAAATATAAATTTCCTAGACTGAATCAAGAAGAACTGGAAAATCTAAATAGACCAATCAGCAGTATTGAAATTGAAACAATCATCAAAAAACTACCAAAAAGTAAAAGTCCAGGACCAGATAGCTTCACCAGTGAATTCTACCAAACATTCAAAGAAGATTTAATACCTATTCTCCTCAAACTCTTCCAAAAAAATTGAAGAGGAAGCAATACTTCCCAATACATTTTATGAGGCCAATATTACTCTGATAGCAAAACCTGGTAAAGATAATACAAAAAAAGAAAACTATAGACTAATATCTCTCATGAACACAGATGCAAAAATCCAAAGGTAATAGCGAACTGCATACAGCAACATATTAAAAAGATTATACACCACGATCAAGTGGGCTTCACTCCAGAGGCACAGGGATGGTTCAACATATAGAAATCAATTAATGTTCTACATCACACATATAAATTAAAAAATAAGAATCATATGATCATATCAATAAATGTAGAAAAAGCCTTTGACAAGATACAGCATCCATTTATGATCAAAAAACTTAACAAAATTGGTACAGAAGGAAAGTGCCTTAATATAATAAAGGCCATCTATGACAAACCCTCAGACAACATTATACTTAATGGTGAAAAACTAAAAACCTTCCCTCTAAGATCAGGGACAAAGCAAGGCTGTCCACTATTGCCACTGTTATTCAATAGAACACTGGAGGTCCTAGCAAGTGTAATCAGGCAAGAGAAAGATATAAAAAACATCCAAATAGGAAATAAAGAAGTCAAACTGTCACTATTTGCGGATGACATGATTCTCTATATAGAAAACCCCAAAGACTCCACAAGAACACTACTAGAAACAATAAGCAAATATAGTAAAGTTGCTAGATAGAAAATTAACTTTCAAAAATCCATAGAGTTCCTAAATTCTAATAATGAAGCGTCAGAAGATAAAGTGAGAAAAATAATTCCTTTTGCAATTGTAACAAAAAGAATTAAATAATTTGGAATAAATTTAACTGAACATGTGAAGGATGTATATAATGAAAACTATAAGACCCTATTAAAAGAAATCGATGATACAAAGAAATGGAAAGATATTCTGTGTTTTTGGATTGGAATAATCAACATAGTTAAACTGACCATATTACCTAAAGTATTAAATAGATTTAATGCAATCCCCATCAAAATCCCAACTGAATTTTTTAAAGAAATAGAACAAAAAAATCATCCAATTTGTATGGAAGCACAAAAGACCCCAAATTACCAAAGCCATCTTGAGAAAAAAGAATGAGGCTGGAGACATCACTCTGCCCGACTTCAAATTACTGCAAAGTGACAGTAATTAAAACATCATGGTATTGGCAACAAACAGGACACACAAACAAGTGGAACAGAATCAAGAGTCCAGAAGTAAACTCATATTTATATGGGCAAATAATTTTCCACAAAAGAAGCCAAAAATATACAGTGGAGAAAGGAAAGCCTCTTCAATAAAAGGTGCTGGGAAAACTGGAAAGCCACCTGAAAAAGAATGAAATTAGACTGTTGTCTATCACCACACACCAAAATTAACTCAAAATGGATTAAGGACCTGAATATAAGACCAGAATCAATAAAATGCAAAGAAGAAAACATAGAAACTAAATTCAAGGACCTTGGACTTAAAGAGGATTTTATGAATTTGACCTCAAAGGCAAGGGAAGTAAAAGCTAAAATAAATGAATGGGACTACATCAAACTAAAAAGCATCTGCTCAGCAAAATAAATCATCAACAAGATAGAGAGACAACCATCCGAATGGGAAAATATATTTGCAAGCAACACCTCCAATAAGGGCTTAATATCCAAAATATACAAAGAACTCATATGATTCACTTACAACAAAAAAACAAATGATCCAACAAAAAAAGGGCAGAGGACCTGGATAGACACTTTTCACTAGAGGACATACAAAATGGCCAAGAAATATATGAAAAGATGCTCAACATCTCTAGCTCTTAGAGAAACGCAAATCAAAACCACAATGAGATACCATCGCACACCTGTTAGAATAGCTATAATCAACAGGACAATAATTAATGTTGGAGGGGATGCAGAGAAAAAGGAACCTTCATGCACTGCTGGTGGGACTGCAAGTTGGTATAGCCACTATGGAAAACACTATGGAGGTTCCTCAAAAAACTAAGAATTGATCTATCATATGATTCAGCAATCCCTCTTCTGGCTATTTACCCTAAAGACTTGAAAACACATCTGAAAAGATATCTGCACACCGATGTTCACAGCAGCATTATTCACAGTGGCAAGGACGTGGAAGCAACCAAAATGTCCTACAAAAGATGATTGGTAAAGAAGCAGTGGTACATACATACAATGGAATATTACTCAGCCATAAGAAGAGATGAAATACTGCTATTTGCGACAACAGGAATGGACCTCGAGATAATCATGCTAAGCGAAATAATACAGACAGAAACAGTTGAAAATCACATGATATCACTTATATATGGGGTATAAACCTAAAAGCAACAAATGAACAGGACAAACAGAGACTCAGGGACATGGAGAATGAACTAGTGGTTACCAGAGGGTAGTGGGTGGGGGAGGAGGGAAGAGGTTGACAGGGTAAAGGGGATCAAATACACGGTAGTTGAAGGAAACTGGACTCTGGATGGTAATCACGCAATAGAATATATAGATATCAAATTATAATGTACACCTGAAAATTATATAATTGTATTAACCAATGTTATTCCAATAAACGTAAAAAGAAAATAAAGGGTCTCCCTATTTTAAGCGTTTGAGTCCTACAACATAACAGTGTTTCAGAACATTGCCCAAGAAGTCATGTACTACTGGGGTCTCAAATGTCCTTTTATTCCTTATTTATGCACACACTCATGCACACTGCTCTCTCTCTCTCTCTCTCTCTCTCTCTCTCTGTCACACACACACACACACACACACACACACACACACACTTTCTCTCTCTCTTTCTCACACACACACATATACATTCTGATGCTTCAAAAGCTCCTTCTTTGGAATCCAGGTCTGTGTCAAAAGACCTTGTTCTACTACATTTTCTACAAACATTTACTATGGTTCTTAAATGTATTAGGCAAAAAGACTGTGCAAATTTATATATACATATATATATAGTTTATATATATATATGTTTTATATATATATATAGTTTATATATATAGTTTATATATATATATATATATATATATATAGTTTATTTTATATATATATATAAAATATATAGTTTATTGCCTGAAACTACAGAACAATAATTTTAGTTTATTTTATGAAGACAAGTAGTCTTTATTTTTTCTTTCTTTTTTTCTTTTTAAATCATTTTGTTTTGATCTGAAGAGTTGGCTGGGCTTGCTCCAACCAAACTAATAAATTTTGCTCAAGTCAAATTTCCTCAGATCATTAGTTTTCCCAACAAAAAGGAAATGTATGTTTGCCAATGAATGCCATATTCATTCTTTCCAGAATCCTTCATTTTTCATTCCTTTCCACTAGTCTCTAGATTTTTGGCCTCTCATTTTTAGATGGACACTCCAACTCTTTTCTGGAAGCTTAGTCTCTTCCAATGGGTATGGGAGAAATAACTTTGGAAACACTATTATCTGTTTTGCTTTAATTCTTCTATCTGTTTTATTGGAAGGTGGGGGTAGAAAATCCAGGTGTCTATAACTGTGGACCACAAATCTTTCTCAGCCAAATTCTTATTTATAGAAAAGCAAAGGACTGTTTGACCCCATCCTCTCTTTAAGAAGCAAGACTGCTCATAACTAAAACTAAATGATGTATAAAAATATTATTAAACTAAAACTTGGTATATTAATAATAGGTAAGTAAAACTATAGCCACTATTAATTTGATCTAGAAACAAGAAACAATTATTATCATTTAACTGAAAAAAAAAGAACAATGGGATAAATTATAGGAGATAAACAAATATCAAGCAAATCTGAATTTGAATCCCAACTCTATTATTAAAATCTGTGGTTTAGAGATGTTATTATCGCACTTGTAGCCTGTTTCCTTGGTTATAAAATGATCATATAAATCTACCTCTTGTGAGGGCTAGAGAAGATAGCAAATTTCTCTTTCTCTCTTTTTAAAATTTTTTTTTGTATGCTTGTTTTTCTTTTTTATGAGAAGATAGCAAATTGAGGACCAAAATCTTACTAGTAAAAAACTAGACAGAAAAACGAATAATAATAAAATAGAATAGACACCCTAGAAGTTGAATTGCTGACAGAAAGGAATGTCTTAAATTTTATTAATTGCATTAAATGACATGAAAAAAAGTAAATTAAAGAATAGTAGAAATCAAGTCAATTGAGCAAAAATAGAGATGAACAAAAGGATATCTGTAGCATTTGAGATAGAAAATCTAACAAATAACATTTTTAAAGTATTCAAATGCTGTAATGTAGAAAACCTTCTTTACCATTTATGAAAAACTATATATATGTGAATCTATATCTATATCTATATGAGAGAGAGAGAGAGGGAGAACCTTATTAACTTTGACCTGAAATACTATTTCCATTTATATATGGGGATTTTTAAAGTTTTCTTTTCATTATTAGGTACAATTTGGGATAACTTCTCCCACATATACCTCAAGAATGTATTTCTCACTTTATAATAAAAAATATTGCAAAAGTTTTAATATAAAAATTTATGTTATAAGTAGCATTGTGCATTCACTGCCCATAGTTGGATTTCTTTTCATCACCACATATTTGATACCTTTTACCCCATCTACCTCCCTCCTCTACTTTTCCCTCTGGTAACCACTAGTCCACTGTCCATGTCCATGACTCTCTGTTTGTTTGTCATGTTTGCTTGTTGTTTTTAGATTTATCATTTATATGTGGGATGTAAATCTAATTTTTCATATTTACAGTAGAGATCCTGATATCCAAGGAGCTTCAGGGTGGGAAAGAGAGGGAGAGCAGAGAAAAGAATAAAGAAATCGATAAGCAGAACAAGAAAATCACCAAACAACAATAAGACATGAGAAAGGAAGCTACAGCAAATACAACAGAAAATTAGAAGAATGTAAACAAATAAAAAGAGCAACAGGGAATGAGGGGAAACACAAGCAGCAAGCCAAGATTTGTTTTAAATTCCTTAATGATAACTATTAGTGTGTTTTAAATGGAGTCAGGCAATGTTCTTTCTCCAGCCCTGCAGGCTTGTACTTTTCAGAGATTCATGTAAAATTGACTTTAAACATTCAATATAAAAAACAAATAAGAAAGCTTATAGTCTAAATTCAAGGACAGACAAAATGGGCATCTCATCATTTTTAAAAATATAAAGTCTTCCAAATTTGAGGGCAATAGGGAAGTCTACTTAGTTCACATTACCTCTCAGTACAAGGCTCTTTGTTAAAATACTCGATTTTCTGATCCTCTGCCCAGGAAAATAGTGTGCAGTCAGTGGAAAAGCATTGTGATGTTAAAAAAAAAAAAAGTAGAATGTTGCTTTTAATCCTTTGGATGCTTATAAGAAACCACAAATTCATTTTGCAGACATGCTTTTATCTGTTTGCAATTGAAATTGAAAATTACAGTGAGCTACTTAAAAGGAGCCCCACTGAATGGAATTTATTATATAACAGAGCTACTTTCAAAAGTGTCTTTGTATATCTTAGGGCTACCACCAGCCTTTTGCATTGTATATAGTATACATGGAATTAGAGGTCAGTATATCCCAAATATATTTAAAAATATAGTTACTGAGCAGCATTTATGGAGAGAGGCTGTGCTTATTTCTAAGAGTGAAAAGAGAGAATATATATACATATACTTTCCCTGGTCCTAAGGCATTTAAAATTGAATTGCTTTACTGGCAGTACAATATCATCATAGCTGCTTTATTTAGGAGGCACTTAGAAAACTGAAAAGAAAGATAATAATCTATTGCTTAATATTTTAAAAGGTTTTATGACATATTCTGATAACCAGATGTTGATGATCAGGCTGTGGATGTGGACCAACAAATCCAACTCCTGACCCAAACCCCAAAGTTGCAAACCCCAACTTTAACTCACAATGGGCCTAGCTCACTCATATTTATTCATGTTTATCCTGATCATTTGTTATACTGGGGAAGAGTACTTCAGAGAAACAGAACTAATAAGGAAGATGATAGATGATAGATGATAGATAAATAGATATATAGATAATAGGTAGATAGATGATAGAGAGATAGATAGATAATGATGATGATGATGATAGATGAAGAAGAGAGAGAGGTAGCTAGGTAGATAGTTAGATGATAGATAGATAGATAGATAGATAGATAAATAGATAGATGATAGATAGATAGATAGATAGATAGATAGATAGATAGATGATAGAGAGATAGATAGATAATGATGATGATGATGATGATGATGATAGATGAAGAAGAGAGAGAGAGGTAGCTAGGTAGATAGATAGATGATAGATAGATAGATAGATAGATAGATAGATAGATAGACAGATGATAGATAGATAGATAGATAGATAGATAGATAGATAGATAGATAGATAGATAGATAGAGATAGATGATAGATTGATCAAGAAATATGGCTCAGACAGTTTTGTAAGAACTATGAGTCCAAAACTTGCAGGGCAGACCAGCAGCCTGGAAATTCAGGCAGAGTTTCCATCTTGCAGTCTTGGAGCAGAATTTCTTCTTCAGAAAACCTTAATGTATGCTTTTCGAAAACTGTCTAATATAGGTTTTTTATACACCAGGAGTTTTCCTCAGAATTTTTGCTTACTCATAATACTGAAATTAGAAATTCTAAGTAGATATTTTTATTAAACTTATCACTTAAGACAAAACCTAGAAAAAAATATGTGAACAGGAGAATATAAATGGCTTTCAATCCCAAATTTTTTCAGTCTTTCCTTATTTTTTGTTCACTCTTTCTCTGTTTTAATTTCACTAAGACAGTGATGTAAATATTTCATTTGATTTTTTAAAAATACAATTCTCTTCTGCCTGAAAATATGGCTTTATAAGAAGAAGATTTGATGGGCAGAAGTACCTAGATATAAGTTAATTTTCTTTGGGAAATCATCCAACATAGCCACTAAAGCAGTGTTAATGGGTAGAAAATTTCTGTTACACAAGATGAATAAGTTCTAGAGGTTTATTGTACAACATTGTGCCTATAGATAACAATACTATAATGTACACTAATAAACCTGTTCAGAGGGAGATCTCATGTGAAGTCCTTTTACCACAATAAAATAATAAAGTATTTTCTTCCTGTGCATATTCCTGTTTCTCTTCACAAACTTTTAGATATGAGAAAGTCTCTATAGGCCTCAGTTAACACTGTCTCATTTCTTACACACACACACACACACACACACACACACACACACAAAGAAAAAGAAAAAGAAAGAAAAAAAAGAAGCTTCATAAGTTTCTAAGGAAGAAATAGCTACAGATCCAAACTAGTACTTTTGAGAACTAAATGAAATACAAATCATTTCCCAAACCATCAAATTTCTAACCACTCAGATGCAGTGACTTGCATGATTACCTGGCCAGCTTTTCTCAGTATCTTTACATGGTGCCAGTGTAACTATTAGCTTTGTCTAAAAGTGCTCATTTGCTACTCAGTGATGACAATTATCTGTCTCCTCCTCTTCACAGACTCTTAATCTCTAAACTGAAAATGCTGTCAGCCAAATTTATAGATGTCCTCATTTGAGGCAAGGACATCAAATCCATAGAGTATGTTGAGTAGTGAGTATGCCAGCAAACCAAGCCATGACATAGTAAATAAAAGAGCCCAATAGGCAACAAAGTCAAATGATGGCTGCCAAGTGATGGTTGCTTGATCTAAGGAAATGGGCCAGGCTCCACAGATCAGATTAGAATTAAATGATTAACCCACAGGGTTGGAAGAGCTTGCTGAGATACCAGCTAGAATCCTAGTGACCTAGAGGGATCCCCACAGACTGAAGCAGCTGCTACTTCTGCTATGCCAGCAACACACAGGCTGAATTCATTTCTATTTCCTCTGCTTCTAATTAATACCACGAAACACGTATTTTACCCCACATTCCATCAAAACATAGACTAGATTGTTTCTTCCTTTCCTAAAGTGTCATCATAAATATACCTTAGAATTTATCAATATGATGCTCTCAGCAGCCTAAATCTCTCTCCCACATGGAGAAAAGTTGAGCCCAGTCCATTCCAGGACACTTTCTTCATATAGTAGGACAAGCTGTACTCTGGGATCTTCTCCAGATCCCAGTCTCCTCTTCCTGGCATTGAAGACAAGCAACTTTGCTCTCAGCTGTCCAATTCTACAACCTTCTGGAAGAGCATGGGACAAGGGGCTTAATTCTCCACCTTCCTAAGTTTCACTACTATGAATGTTCCATCTCATGCTGTTCTTCCTCTCCTTTAATTAAGACTGTGTTTCTGGCCTATACGAAATTATATACTCGTACAGTACTTAGCAGTTTTCAAAATGGCATCACCTTATTTCCTCATTTCTACTTTAAATTTAAATCTGCTATAAACTAGGAAGGAGTTGTTATTCTCATTGTAGATATAAAAAAAAGGAGGTTCAAACATTAATTAAAGACTTCCTCAAGGACACAAAATTAAAAACAGAGAAACAATTTTGTGATCCAAGGTGGATTACTGATCACACACAATGTGTGACCAATAATTTATAGGTTGTCTGAATTACCATTCTTAATATACTACAATATAGCTAGAGCATGCAATCCTTAAGATTAATAAAAATATAATTTAAGTTCAAGTAATTTAAGTGACTTTGACTAGAGGAAACTACAATATGAGTGTCAGAGAAAGAGAGTATTTTTCCTTTTTTATTTTTTAATCTAAAATGCAATGTCATCAATGCCCTGATCCTTAGATGTCTGAAAATAAAAAACAAACATCATAAATAGAATGTATTTATGTTAATTAATTCCACAAGCATTTACCTAGGTATACCTCCTAGGTGTATGTACAGTAAAGACTTGTACCATGACACATGTATGCACAATGATGAAAGATTTGACAAAGAGCAACTCCTATTCTTACCCTTTAGGGGGGTAGACTACCTTTAATTTGCACAAACAATTGAAAAAGAACTAGCATATACTATATAGCATAAGTCCATACTATAATAACATCGTCAATAGTTTCTTAGAAGCTGCAACTTTAAGAAAAAATGATGTATAATGAAACCATTTTTACCATCAGCTAAGTGATATAAGCAAGAGGTAAGTTCCTATGGCATATTTCCAATCACAAAAACATTACCAAACTTCTAAATAAAGATCTAAAATGATTCTAATATTAAAAATTGAACTTAATGTGAGCTAGACTTACATTTAAGAAAGATTAAAAAAAAAATAAGATAATAATTTTCCAACCCACTAATCCAGTTCAGAGTCATGGGTGGCCAGAGCCTATCCCGGCAGCTCAGGGCACAAGAGAGGAACCAACCATGGACAGGACACCCTTCCATCACAGGGCACACTCACACCCCTACCCACACGCACTCACACTGGGACAATTTAGACATGCCAGTTTTCCCAATGTGCACATTTGGGGGATGTGGGAGGAAAATGGTGTACCCAGAGAAAATCCGTGCAAACATATGGAGAACATGCAAAATCCACAGAGACAACGGCCGTGGCCGGAAATAAATTTTTTTCCTCATTTGTATTATAACAAAACAATGCTGAACAAAATGGCATTATTTGAGAATCTGCTGTACCTACTGTGCGTAAGATACTTTGTTGAACACTTTATAGGTCTTAGTTACTTTACAGATCAAAAACCTGAGCACATAAGGTTAAGCAATCAGCCCAAATTTCCCAGTGGGTAAGAATCAAAATGAATTTAAATAAAGGACAATAATTTTTCACTTAACATTGTTGATAGGTTCTTAGAACTGTGGCAAAACAATGTATAACAAAACCAGTTTTACTATATATTAATTTTGTTAATTGACATAAACAAGTGAAGGAAATAACTTTGAATGAAATAATGTTATTTGAGGACCTGCTACTTACTTAAAGCAAAAGAAAGTACAACTGGTGAACTACAACTTCCTGGCTCCTTGACCCATTATTTGCTTCTTCAGTTTTTTCCTCAAATTAATTTCATACATAATGAATCCAAAAAACACAAAAGTATTCCTCAAATAAACTAGCAAGAGTCACCAAACTAGAGGAATAAGAAATAGTCCCCAGATATATATGAAAGAGGTATCTTTACTGGTGCTATTACATCTGATAATGAAAGAGAGAGAGCAGAACCTAATCTGAAATTCTACATGATAAAGAAAAAAAGAGAAAATATTAAATTCCCAATATCTCCAGTCCATGCATTGAAGGATGTATTATGTCAGGGAGTAGAAGAGATAAGAGGGGGAACAGTGGAATTGAAGATCTGCATAGAGATAAGGTAGAAAGGACAGCCACGCAGCACCATCCCAGGAGCTCCACATCACTTTATCACAACACAGTACCCTTGTCATGACAACATCAATAGCTGTGTAGCTGCCACACAGAAACCACCCAAAATGTAACCATTCCCCATTAATCAGTAAGAACATCTGCATCTATTGCTCATGTTCACGTAGTGAATAATGATTTAGTAGCTCTGAATGCTAGAATAAGGCTTAGCAAGATTTAGGAAAAAAAAGGATAATTCATATATCATTCTGAGAAAAATTCCGGCTTGTATGATTTGCTTTTTCCCTCAGCAAATAAATACAAAGGAACTCTTCTAAAGAAAGGAAATAATGATATTTTTTTTGCCTTAAGCAATCTCCATGGGAGTTAATATTTTGGTGGCATACATTTGGTTAATAAATAAATGAATCATAAGGTAAATTGCTTTTTAAAATAGTTTCTTTGAAAGGTTTTTTTTTGCTTCTAAATTTATATCAATTCAAAGTTCACTAAGATGGAAATACAGGAGGCTCCTGAGCTCATGAATACACAAATGTAAATCTGTACACAGAGTAATTTCCTCTGAAAGAGATCCAGAAACTAGTTTAGCAACTCTTTCACATAAGATGAATGAGAAAATATCCAAATGGAGACAGATAGGAAAGGCTGAGTGACATTCTCATCATAAATCCAAACCCCAACACAATGCCATACAATCAGAAGAAAATCCCCAACTCCCTGAAGAGTGAATGGCTTGAACCCTACATCTAGCACCCAATTTTTAAAACTCTCGCTGGAGTGATGGGGTTCCAAAGTACCTAGATCTGAAGGCTATCATTTAAAGACAAAGAGTGTCACAAAAGACAAAGAAGGTCATTATATAATGATAAAGAGGTCAATTGTAAATATTTATGCACCCCAAATAGGAGCATTTAAACATATAAGGCAAATATCAACAGATCTTAAGGTGGATATAGACAGCAATACAATAATAGGGGACTTCAATATGCCACTTTAAACAACCAATAGATCATCCAAACAGAAAGGTAATCAGGAATCGTTGAACTTAAACTACACATTAGACTAGATAACCCCAGCAGCCTTATTGAAAATGTTGCATCCAAAATTAGCAAAATACACATTCTTCTCAAGTGCACATGAAACATTTCCCAGGATAGAGCATATGTTAGTACAGAAAACAAGTCATAATAAATTTAGAAAGGCTGAAATTATATCAGGTATCTTTTTTTGGACCACAATGGTATGAAACTAGAAAGTAATTACAAGAAGAAAAATAGAAAATTTGCAAATACACGGGGATTAAATAACATGCTCCTGAAAAACAGTAAGTCAAAGAATTCAAAGAGAAATGAAAAAATATCTGAGACAAATGAAAATAACACAACTTACCAAAATCTGTGGATGCAGTACAGCAATTCTGAAAGGGAAGTAATATTAACACCTCATTAAGAAAAAAAAAACTTAAAATAAATAATCTAATTTTATATCTCAAGGAATTAGAAAAAGAAGAAAACCTAAGTCTAAAGTTAGTGGAAGGAAGAAAATAATACAACAAAGTGAAAATAAATAAAATACAGACAAAAAGACAATAGAATTAAAAATTAATGAAACTAAGGGTTAATTTTTTTTGGAAAAGATAAAATATACAATCCTTTAGCTAGACTTTTGAAGAAAAAAGAAAGGGCTCAAATAAATAAAATAAATTATAAATGAAAAAGATATTATGACTGATATCAGAGAAATACATAGGATCATAAAAGACTACAATGAATAATTATATGTCAAATAATTATATGTCAACAAATTGGACAACCTAGAATAAATAGACAAATTCTTAGAAACATACAAACTACCAAGACTGAATCGTAAAGACAGAAAATCTGAACGGACCTACTATGAGGATGGAGATGAATCAGTAATAAAAAAGCCTCCTAACACAGAAAAGTTCAAGATCATATGGCTTCACTGGTGAATTCTACCAAGCATTTAGAGGAGTAATACTAATCCCTCTTAAACTCTTCCAAAAGCAGAAAAAGAGGAAACGCTTCCCAACTTATTTTACAGGGCAGCATTACTTTGCTAACAAAGCCAGAGAAGGACAATCCAATATTCCTGATGAACATATATGTAAAAGTCCTCAACAAAATATTAGCAACCTAAATCAGCAATACAGTAAGAGGATCATACACCATGACCAAGTGGGATTTATTCCAGGAATGCAAGAATGGATTAACATCTGTAAATGGAAAAAATGTGACAAACCACATTAACAAAATAAAAAATAAAAATTATATAAACATCTCAATAGATTACAGAAAAAGCATTTGACATAATTCAACAGTTTTTCATGATAAAACTTACAACCAACTGGGTATAGAGAAAACTTACCTCAATATAATAAGGGCCACATATGACAAACCCACAGCTAACATCATATTCAACAGTGAAATGCTAAAAGCTTTTCTCTAAAATCAGAGTAAAGACAAGAATACCCACTCTTACCATTTTTATTCAACATAGGATGAAATGTTCTAGAGAGCAATTAGTTAAGAAATGGAACTAAAAGTCACCTGAATTAGAAAAGAAAGGGTAAAATAGTCTCTGCAAATGACCACATTATTTGTAGAAAGCACTAAAGATGCCACCAAAATATTGTTAAACTAATTAATGAACTCGGTGAATTTGCAGGATACAAGATTAATATACAAAAATCAATTATGTTTCTGTATATCAATGAGTTATCAGAAAGAGAAATTAAGAAAACCATCCCATTTATAATAACATTGAAAGAAAAATATTTAGGAATAAATGTAACCAAGAAGGTGAAAGATCTGTATTGAAAACTATAAGACATTAGTGAAAGAAATTGAAGAGAACAAAAATAAATGGAAAGGCATTTCAGATTCACAGACCAGAAGAATTAATAGTGTAAAAATATAAAATTATATTAATACTACTCAATGTATGCCAAAGAATCAATGCAATTCTTATCAAAATTCCAAAGGGATTTTTCAAATTAGAAAATAATAATCCTCAATTTTTTTTTAAAGCACAAAAGATCCCATATAGCCAAAGCAATCTTGAAAAAGAACGTTAGAGGCATCACATTTCCTGATTTCAAACTATATTACAAAACTACAGTAATCAAAAATATATAGTAATGGAATAAAAACAGACACATAGATTAATGGAACAGAATAGGAATCCCAGAAATAAATCCATATATATGTTGCCGATTAATTTTTGACAAAGAAGACAAGAATATACAACAGGAAAATGATAGCCCACTCAATAAGTGGTGGTGGGAAAACTAGAAGCCACATGTAAAAGAATGAAACTGACTCTATCTTACAGTTTTCCTTTTCATAGATAACCAAGAAAGAATTCCAGAGAATTAATCACACGCTGTTAAGGAAATTATCATGCTGTGCTTTCATAAGGAAGAGAGAAATTATAACATTTCCAACTTATTTAGCCTTCTTAATTAATTGAAAGCATACCTTTGCCTTTTTCAAAGATGTTTTTATGAATCGATTTGGTGGCAGTTCCCTATGGGAGATAGTCACCCAATAAGTCATCATAATTCTATTCCATTAGGAAAAGTGATTTACTTAGTCTATATTTTCTCAGGCCTGACCATAATATATATTAATAACATATTATATATATTACTTTCCAAATTAGTTTCTGTTCTAAAAGAAGAATAGTCTTCCCAAAGGCAGGAAATTTTTAAGAGCAACATTCACTATTCTGTCTGTTAATGTGGACCTTTATAAATGAATCTGACAAATAAACATGGTCTCTAAGCTACCTACTTTCTCCCTGGCCATCTGTTGTATAGCATGATGCCTTACTCAAAGGCACTGATAATTTTATTTTGAAAACAAAAATTACAGTCAAGATAAGATGAGATAAATTGCCTCCAAAGAAGTTACATTGCATAGACCTACATGTTTGTTTTGATTTTGGTTTTGTTTAGTTTTATTTTACTCTTGTATTTTCTTTACTAGAGGGTAGAGGTCATGCTAACTGAATCCTCAAATAATATGAGGAGAGGGAAGCCTCAGAACAACAACAATGAAAACCTGTTGTTTCCTCATTAAAACTGGCAATATGTTAAATCACAAGCATCATTTTATTAATGGGAAGGTCATTCTTGGCATCATTATCCACATTTACTAACTGATTCTCCATATAAAAATTAAACCTTAAAAAATGAAATAAATGAGAGTGAGATGAGAAGAGACTAAGCCTTGCTTTACAGAACATTTTCAGTTAGAGATTAGGTGAATAAAGAACATGCTAGTAGCATGCCTATAAGATAAAGGCATCAACCAGCCCGCACTTCATTCAAATGAAATCCCTTGAAAGACTTCGCCATCCAATCTAACATTAACAAAGCAATAAAAATGGTCTCAACCACAAACTATTTATAATATTATTTTGGCTTCACACTTCTTTTAAAGAATCTTAAGTACCTGGATAATAAGAAATGAACTACCATCCTTGTTGATAATTAAATTTAATCAACTTTCCTTCTTTACTTGGTGGATTTTATGTCTTCCAAAAAAAAAAAAAAGAAAAAAAAAACACCATATCAAAGTCAAAGATATGCTTTCTACAGTATTCTATGTTTATCCTTATGCTATGATTACAGTATATGGGTAGTCTCATGGATGAGAAACAGGGCTAATAATTTCTCCTACCATCTTTGTTCTCAGAGATGTGGGAGGTCGCAGTCTAACTGTGGACTAACCTTAGAGATCTTACAGTAAGATAATGCTGCCTATAGTAAAATGCTTAATGACTTTTGCATCAAGAATCTAGATTATAAAAAAAGAACATTTCTTGCTTCCCTCATAATGTACACTTCTTGATTAAGGCTCTTTTTTTTCTCTTAAGGTAGATACCTTGGTGATAGCTTATTCTCTTTGCCTAACACAACTATGTAATATCTGGTCAGATATGTAATATACTTTATACAAAGCACATGTAGAGACTGTTTAATAAATAACTACATATAAACCTTAAGATCTTTTCATTGATGTAGTTTTTATAAATTGGCAATTTCCTAAAGAACAATTTCACACTCCGCATAAATCCATCCATCCATCCATTCCTTCATTCATTTCACACCTCATTAAACCTCACTCCAGGGACAATGTCATGCATCTTACTATTAAGCATCACTCATTTGCACACTGATGAGAATGACATGTAAAAAGGCTGGTAACCAAGAGAGTTCAGGGAGATTTAAAAATAAAGAGCTAAATCCCTGAGAAGGTGAATATGAATGTGCTCCAGAACCTGTGAACAGAAATTCAAGGGCAAAATTGAGGAAATTCTTTTTTTTCCTTTGACAATGGTTTTCTTCCCATTTTAAAAGGAGGACAAGAAGTGAAGATGGCACCGACACTCATTGGTTTATAGATTTGAATAAGAAGAGTTACAGAAGCATTTGTCAAATGGTTTTTTTTTATTTGTTCAATGACATATGGTGTAAGGTCATCAACTGAATGAAAGCAATAGGGGAAAACAGGTGGAAGTTTTAGAGAGTGAAAACAAGGTATGAGAGAAAAGTAGAGTGAATTTACTATAGACAAATAATGGGATCTAAGGACAGTATTAAGGATCCACTTGTGTTATTGTCAGTATAAAGTCACCATTGTCCACCTTCCTGGTGTATGAATTTTGTACCAACTGATTAGTTGCTGGGCAGCTAGTTACATCCAGTCTTGGCTTTTGTCAAGTAAGTGCAACAGAGAGTTGAGAGTTAAGAGTATTTTAAAGGAGCTAGAACAATCATCAATAAGGAATTAAGGCTGGATAAAAAGAAATAGAATAAAGGCAGCAAAGGAATAGGCCTAGTGAATATTGCTTGATATTTGCAATGTCCTTCATCATAGTAGGCATTGAATAATAATGTAAAATACATTCTTTCATAGTATGTTTCTGCCTCTAGTTCAGTATCGTTTTTGCATGTATTAAAGAATAATATTGACATGCTCACAGTCAAAAATTCAATTGTCTATCCCTCACTAAGAGCTTTAAGGAGCTACAAAACTACATAAACCCATAATGTATGTGTATGTATGCATGTATGCATGCATGTATGTATGTGCATGTTCACTTCACACAATTTGCATGCTTCAGCACATGTTCAAGACTGATATCCAAAGAAATATCAACTAGCCATGATGCCATATTTATGAAACTATAGCTTTTCCAGTTAAGTAAAGTTTATAAACCATTTTTAATAAGCCTCCCCAAATTATTTTGAGTATAAATTTGATAAATGACATATGATGAAATTCTGCATAGATGTATATTATGCTAGAAGTTTATAAACTTGTTTCCTAATCAATTCCCCAAAGGTAACAACTGTAAAACTAATGATCTGAAAATTACATATGACAAAAATAAATTCAGTAAAATTTATTCTTTTACAATAAACTGATTCTTGCAAAGGTCTTCCCCTTATTATAATTATGTAATAATTTTGTGTATAGTATTAAAAATCCCTGAAAAATACATAGGAGAAAAAGCTATTGGAAAGGTGAGAGGCAATATTTCAGTCTCTTGAAAAACATCTACTTTATAAAGAAATACGGTAACTTAGCCAGACATGCATAATAACACTCCATCACTAGCTCCTTATAGAACATCATCTGATATTCTTATTCTACGACATTGAATTTTTTCAAAACTATATATTTAACCTGTTACAAAAAACATCATTGCTTATAGGAAGCACTTTTCCACAGGGAGAAAAAACTCATATGAAAATGGAATGTTTAATAGATTTTTCATTCTCTTAGTTTGGAAATCAGTCTAAAAGCACTGAAGACAAATATAAATGTCTTTTGCAACATTACTTACACTGATCTCTATACCTGACTGACTTTATTAAAGTTAACAACTCACTTTTCTCCTTCCACTAAAACTAATTTCCACTGACCACAGAAGTAATCAGTTCATATATGATAGAATAAAGCTGCATAATTTTCTACCATGAAACACTTGATTTTGATAAATATACAGAAGACAAAAATATCTGTATTTTCCACTCTTTTAAAGACTTTAAACGTTCTATTTTTAATGAAAAGAGAAATTTAATATACAGAGTAGATGTAAACTTAAAAAATATCTTTGAGTATTATTCCTTCCAGACAACTAGAACTCCATAATGCTCAAAGAGATATTAAGGGCAGTGCAGAATAGTTTGACACTTAAAAAAAAAATTAACCTTTCTGTTTTTACACTTTATAAAGAATTAAACATTGAGATAAGGAAAGAGGTCAGAGAGACTTCATGAAATTGGGAAAAGATAAACAAACTGCTAAAAAAAATTCTATGTACATGACAGTATCAGAAATAAGCCTCTAATACTGAAAGAAATTATTAATATGTTAGCAATGACTTCACTTTGATTATAAATGCAACCTGACACTTTATTATTTGTCTCTAAGTAATGTATGTGTAAGTAACAATTTTAACAAATAGAAATCTAGGTTGATAATATTTATTATTTGAAATTAGACAGTATAATTGGTATCTGTCAAATACTAGCCTCTACATAGATATAAATATTAACTAAGTAGCAGTTTTAGTATGCCCCCCATTTCTTCCCACTCTTTGCTATAATAAATCCTTAAATTCCCAAACTCACACCTCCCCATAGACTATCTCTGGAAAGTATACTTATAACGTCATTGCATTAATAAATAACATTGAGGCCAACTTAATATGCAACAGGAGCACATAAATAGTTGGGTCAGAACGTGAATGCTGGGAGAACTACCTGTAGAAACAAAACTTTGGATCCACTTTGTGGGGAGAAAACAGCCTCAGAGGAAAGAGTCTGGATTCCTGGATAGAGGAGAATGTAAGGTCAACCTTTTTTTTGTTCTTTTGATGCTTCACTATATGGCCTTGGATGGATCACTGCCTGCTCTTCTTGAGGTGAGGAGGAAAAATTGTGATGTCTGCCCTTGTTAACTGTTAAATATGCAGTAGCATCAAGGCAGTACCAGAACTAGGGTCTGTGGGAGAGAGAATAAGGAACAGAACATGAATACATTCTGGCCATATCTTCTTCACTCAGTCTTTTTACTCCCTCACCCCATTACTATGGGTTAGATTATCTCAACTATGGAGAACAGCAGTTAAGAAAAGTACAGTTCCCTCGAATGAAGGTAGGAGGGAAGATCTCCGATGACCAAAAGGGGAAAAGCTGTCCATCTCCACACCCCTGCAGTCTTCCCTCCTTTTTACCCTAGAGTCCCATCCAGTCAGTAGAGTATTCACAAGCTAGATCCTGGGATTTCACCCCTCCCCAAAATTCACATTACTTTGCAAAGCAGTTACTATTTCCAAGTAACTGTGCATTCCCAGAGATAAATACCACAATATCTGAAAATCATAACTATCACAAAAGACAACTGAACAACTTAATGGGCACAACTTAGCCTTCCCCTCAGCTGTACTAACTTTAGACAGGCTTCTTCCTGACTCTAGGCCTTACTTCCCTTTTCTTAGATCAATTACTTTAGAAAACTTTTTATTTTAAGTCCTCTCTCTTCTCCTTTTTTAAAGCTTTTTGTCAGCTTCACGACCCAAGAATATTTACTTTACGGACTCTGGAACTATCTTTTTGAAATGTAACCATTGAGAATAGTAGCGCCCCTACTTCCCAGCTTCTGGGGGAGGATAAGAACTTGACCTCAGAGGATACATTGTTCCAAGTTCCAGAACTATATCCTGTCATAAAGATACCAGAAAATTTACCTTTCCCTTCAGTAAAGCCAGTTAACAAATATAAAAACCTAAGATCTCCCTGTTATTCCAGCTCTTAGAATCTCTACCATCTTTTATTTCATTGGAGTTAAGATTGTGTTTGCTCTCTTTGTCCTAGTGCAATAATCTTGAATAATCTTCCTTACCTGCTTAACATTGTCCACTGCAATCTTTGTTTGACACAAACTATGGCAAAATAAGTATGATTGATGAACCAAGCAGAATTAAAATTTAAATAAGCATAAAAGTAAATTTAATGGGATAAGGAAAGATATAGAATAAATTAAGCAAAAACAACTAGCATAAAAGTGTCCAAGTAGAGTCACTGGATATAAAAAATATAAAACTGAAATAAATTATTCAGTATAACAGTAAAATAGAACAATAGAAACAGTCTTAGAACAAATTAGAAGACAAGGAAAGAAGATAAGAAACTTACCCTAAACAATATCAGGGAGAAATTGAGTGGAGATTATAAAACAAAACTTGAGCTATAGAGATACAAGTGTTAACAGTTTGATGACAGGAATAGAATCCCAGAAGTAAAATATATACATACATATGTGTGTGTGTGTGTGTGTGTGTGTGTGTGTGTATATGTATTTTTTTCTATGTATATATACACACACACATACACACACAGATATATATGTATAATCACGATATCATTAGAAATCCATAACCAAATAATAGCTTTAAAATAACATAGTTCTAAGAAATTAACAAAACAAACTATTAATAATCCAAGGATAAATATTAACCTAAGAGAAAATCTATGAAATACACATACACAGAAATTACACAGCAAAATTTATGTGAGTGGTTAATGCAGTGCTTAGAGGAGAAATAGAGTTAGAATATGTTATTTATTTAGAAAACCAGAATTAGAATGTGAATACATTATTTATCAAAAAATAAATGGGATGGAAATGAGTTACAATTCAACTCAACAACCAGAATAATGGAATAGAGCAGCATCAAAAAAATATGAAAGAATAAAATACTAAAGTACAAGGCAGCATATAAATTAAAGAAAGAGTAAAACCAATCAAGAAAACAAAAGATCGTACTGTGAAATAATGGATAACAAATCTCGGGCAAATTTCATACAGAAAGAAAAAGATGACGCAAATAAAAACAGAATGAATAACATTTCAATAGCTATTTATTTTAAAAATAAAATTACTGAATTTTATTAAAAATATAAAATACTAAAGTGCGTAAGAATGTACTAAAAACTATCAAAAATAGATATTGAAGAAATAAAAGTAATAATTATAATACACCTTCAGAAACAAATGCCATGCATGCCCAGATGATATTTTAGGTGATGTCTAGAAGACTTTCAAGATACATTTTAATATAATTTATAGGGGATGGTAAAAATAATAAAAAGAATAACTAAAAAGGAAAGATGAGAGAAATCTGTTCACTTCAGAAGATGAGATCAGTATAACTTTACTAAAGGAAAACAAAAAATGTCATTAGGCCTAATTAATAGATAATGTACATGAGAAATTATAAACAGAACTTTAGCTAATTTGATACAATAATGTATCAAAAATACGCATCGTGAGCAAGTGGGGCACAACCATTATCTTTTGCCCGTCTCATTGCAATAACTTCTTAGCTGGTCTTCATTTCCATGCACCCATGTCTATATAGTTGATTCTCTATCCATCGGTGCTCCTTTTATTGGCCAAGCAGGCTAAAGTCATGTCACTTCTCTGCTGGAAACCCTTTAGGCACTTTCTATCTCATTCAGAATAAAAGCTGAAGTCCTTTTTTGGTGGTTGATTTTATGTATCAACTTCACTGGATCACAGGGAGCCCAGATATTTGGCTAAACATTACTTCTGGGTGTAAGAGTATTTCAGGAAGAAATTAGCACTTGAATTGGTGGACTCAGTCAAACTGTTTGCCTTCCTCAGTCCACCGAGGACTTAATAGAACAAAAAGGTAGAGGAAGGATTTGGCCCTTCCTGCATGATTGTTTTGACTGGGATATGGAAATTCTTTTGCCCTGGTGCTCCTGGTACTCTTCCATTGAGGTGTTCAGAACCATACTGGAACCCACATGATCTTGGCTTCCCTGTTTCTCAGGCTTTTAAACTGGACCTAAGTACACCACTAGCTTTCCTGGGTCTCCAGCTTGCAGATGGCATATCAGGAGACTTCTCAGTCCCCATAATTGTGAGCCAATTCCTTATATAAAGCTCTAAATCTGTGTGTGTGTGTGTGTGTGTGTGTGTGTGTGTGTGTGTGTGTGTGTGTATCAGGTTCTCCAAAGAGAATCAATGAGATATATGAATATATATGAATGTACATGAATATGAATGCATATGAATATGTATAGATTCTGTTGGTTCTCTTTCACTGGAGAACCCTGACTAGTACACTTCCCAAGGCTCACAAAATCCTACAGTTTTCCCCATCACCCTTCCCCATCCCAACTGCATGCGTATCTTCATCTCCTACTACTACGCTACACTGTCAGTTACCCTGTTTTAGATACACTAGTCTCCTTCCCCATCCCAACTCTGCTCCTGCCTGTGACTTTGTCCACCTGTTTCTTCTGTGGGAAACAGTCTTCCTCCAGAAACTCTATTGGCTCCTCTCTCAATTACTTCAAATTTCTTCTTAAATATCACAATAATCAGAAGTTCTTTCTCTGACAAACATTTTAGAGAAGTATAATTTTCCATGTGCCCTGGCATTATCCACACCCTTTTCCTTGTTTTTTCCTGCAGCACCACTCATCGTTCACCTCAATGTAAGCAGTTGCTTTGTTTTGTTCACTGACCTATCTCAGTATCAGTAGAGAAAAATGGCAAAAAATACAAATGAGAAAAAAAATGGAAATCCAAATGGCTAAGAAGAACATGAAAAAGAGATTAAGAGCACAGACTTTTGAATGAAACAGCCTGGTTTGAATCTTACTTCTAACATTCACTAGGTGTGTAATATAGAACAGATTACTTAACCTCTCTTTACCTCAGTTCTCAACTATACTCAATTGAGATAAAATAGTATCTAGCTCACTTAGCTAAGTGAATTACATTGGCCCTTTGTATCTGCATGTTCCACATCTGCGGATTCAATCAACTGCAGGTCAAAAATATTCGGGAAAAAAAATATACCTTGTTGCTGACCTGTACCATGTAGTCAGGCCTACAATTGTTGCATCTGTACTGAATATGTGCAGACCTTTTTCTTGTCATTATTCCCTAAACAATGCATTATAACAACTATATTCATAGTATTTATATAGTATTAGGTATTATAAGTAATGTAGAGATTATTAAAAGTATATGGGAGGATGTACATAGGTCATATGCAAATACAGTGCCATTTTACATAAGAAACTTGAACATCTGCAGATTTCGTTATCTGGGGAAGATCCTGGAATTAATCCCCTGTGGATATTGAGGGACAACTGTAATATATATTAAGGACTTTGAAGGGTACTTGAACATAATTGCTACATATTTGTTAAGTAAACATGAAACAATGTTTAAAATGACAAGGGGTCAGAGGAATGAACAAAATATTACGAGGAATTAGAAAAATTAGGTAATATGAAATGTTGATTCAGAAATGAATGAAAACTAGAATGTAAATTGTATAAATACTTTGGAAATCTCTGTGATAGCATTCAAGAAAGTTCAGTATGCCTGTATCTATGACCTAGAAAACTTACTGCTGGTTTAAACACCTCAAAATGCACTCATATATATAAGGATGTTCATTACAGTATTGCTTGTGATAATAGAAAGTTATAAGAAAGAGATTTTCATTAATAGCTAAAATAATGTGTAAAATGTAGTGACATATATTATGGGATACTAAATAGAAGTGAGAAATGTATAAAACAATACTCAGAAAAAATTTTTTTCAAAGAGATAGGTCCATGGACATACATAATGTTAATGTTACATACATTTGTGTAGATGGCTATAGAGTGGGGAAGAAAGAGATTTGAGATGGAGTGAAGAATATAATTTAGGGAAATTGTTTTTCTTTAATGAAAAAGAAACTAGACCTTGACAGGCTGTTGGAAGAAACATTTTTGAAGTACCAAGGATATTGTGGCTTTCTCAAACCATGCTCTGTCAATTTTTCCTATAGCCTTCTATATAAGGCAAGTCCTGAGCATTTAGGTGTCTCTACAGGAATATAAATATTTTACAAAGATGACTATGATTCTTTTGGCAGGGGTAGCAAAAAAGAGGAGAAGCTCACAAATGTGACATTATAAGATTTTATATTATTCTCTTATTCATTTCCCTGCCTAATTATTTCTAATTTGAACCCAAATGCTTAAGGCTCTGAATTAATGAGTACCTACAAGAAAAAAAAGCAAATAAAGAAACTTTTAGATAGTTGCTGGATAAAAGCAAGTGGTATTTAAGAGTAATCAGAATTATTTTTATGGAAATCATAATGCCATATGCAAAAGAAACAAATCTGCACTTTGGTATAGAATTTGAAACATTTATTTCAGCTTCTTCTAAATTCCAAGTACCATGCTATGCTGGAAAAATAAGACCTGGTTTTGATTTTGGAAAGTTCATTAGTCACTATTGGTTTATTTATACTCTCTAGAGTAGCCACATGGACACAATTTAATACAATTTATTTTAGAATATTATGTCTTAATAGAATCATGTTTTATTCCTTAATGCTTAGATTTTACCATATTCAAATTTAAAGTTACTGAAATAATTATGTATAATTATGTAAAATAATGATCACTTCCATATTTGATAGTTAAACAAAATTGTTCTTATTTTTAGACATCATTTACTTAGGTTTATAGTTAGTGCATCATCTCACAAATCATTTTTTTATTTCACTGAAATAAACAGAGATAAAAAACTAAGAACTTTTTCAGACTAACTGAAAGACATGCTATACTAAATTAGTGAAAAGACTGAATTATGACTCATCTTACAAAGAATGGTACTATTGTCCTTTCATCTATGCATAGCCACTTGAACTTAGCTCTACAAAAATTCTGACTACTGGAATAAAGAAAAAAGGTTGTGGCAGCAGAGAAATAATGATGGCATAGTAGGTAGGGAAATAAGAGTCTGATCTCTGGTCTATCAAACTGGTTGTTAGTGCTCAGACTGACTTATCTCCCTGGTAACATACATTTGTTCAGCAAATTTATCTGGGGAAACTCTTATGTTCTAGATGTTATGGATAAACTGAGAAAAAAACCAAGCCCTTGCCTTTAGAGCTCTCTTGCAGTAGGGGAAACAGTCAATTAAAAAGTAAAAAAGTGAATCTACATAAAATATCATGTCAGTGTTAATTACTATGGAGAAAAATAAAGAGGCATGGAGACTCACAATGGCAACACTTTTTAGAAATGGTGTCTGGGAAGGCCTCGCTTGGGAGGTTGCATTTGAGCAAAGTCCTGAATGAAATAGTGTGAAATGCAAGTGTATGAGGAAACGGTTCCACATAAAGGAATTAGCATTTCAAGGGAGGAAAGAGCAAATTAGAATGCCCTGCCACAGAAATGACATCAGCAATTTGAGTAATGGCAGGAAGGCCTAAGTGGCTTGAGTTCAATAGTCAATAAGATGGCACCAATAGCAGAAGCAGAATACATAGCATATTTCATGGCTGTTAGGGGTCAGGAGAAAAAAGAGATCTGTGAAGAGCCTAGAGATTATGGTGGCTGCTTCTAGGAGTAATAGGAGTGGGCACTGTGAGGTATGGTCAGATTTAGGATTATTTTAAAGTTACACAGGCAGCGTGTGCTGTGGATTGGGATGTGACTAATGAGAAAGAGATCAAAGATGACATCAGGATTTGGAGCTTGAGCTATTTGGTGGACAGTGATGACGTTTATTGAGATGGACAATAAATGATGTGTGGGGAGGGGAAAAATAAAGACCTTGGTTTAAGACAATTTGAAATGTTCATTTGGGAGACCGGTACTCTAACTCCTGAGCTATGGAGCCTTGGAAAGTGAAAGTTAGAGATCTAAGATGGATGGGGAAAGGTGGAATGGACAGAGAGGATGCAGCTGAGTTAAGCAGGTGGCAACAAGCACCCACCAGAGAAAAGAGTTCAATATATTTCAAAGACGTTACATTTTCAAACTCAACCTCTGGCTCAAAAAATGGCCCCAACAGAGAATTTTTAGTGCAGTGAAACTGTTCTTTATGATGCTATAAATGGTGGTTACATGTCACTATACATTTGTCAAAACTCACAGATGTACAACACATAAACTGAACCCTAATGTAAAGTATGGACTTTGGGCGATAATGATGTATCAATGTAAGTTCATCGATTGTAAGAAATGTCACCCTGGTGCCAGATGTTGATAGTGGGGAGATTGCTCTGTGTGTGTGTGTGTGTGTGTGTGTGTGTGTGTGTGTGTGTGTGTGTGTGTGTGTAAGAAGCAGGGAGGATATGGAAACACCACTCCATTTTTCCTTGAATCTAAAATTGCTCTAAAAAATAGTCTACTATTAAAAAAAAGAAATATTCATTTGCAATTGAAGTGGCAATGTTGAATAGACAATTGAATATATTTATCTGGATATGAAGGTCAAGGATACAACCAGAGATGTATGTTTGAGAGTAAATTTTCTTTTCTCAGTTGAAGGTACTAATCTGAAGGCTTGAAATATTTAAGACATATATCTACTTAAAACTGACATGTTTATATACATGTATATATCTCTAGAATAATCTTAAAAGAAAAAAATGTAGAACAAGATAAAGAACTTGAAATAGAAGTAATTATAACTGGAGAAAGGCTTTTAAAAAATAAATCCCCTGCTATAGACCCAGCAAGTATATTAGATGATAAAGCTGTCATGAAATTATAATAAAAGATCACCATAAGTACTATAGCCCAGAGAAAAATTCAAACTTATTGTGAATTAGTTAAAAAGTGTAGCTTTTAAATGTATAAATATAAAATATCTAAAATTTTAGTACAAAATTATTAATCTCAAGTATTTTACTTAAAAAATAAAATGTTTAAAATTCAGCTGGACACAAATAGTGATATTTTAGAGCTCTTCACGAAAACGTAAGCAAAAAGAATATTCTTTCAGGTAAATAATAGGAATACTTAATGCACAAAACATTAAGATATGGATTTGGACAATTTTTAATGTACTATCAAAAGGGCTGGTAAACATGTAGTGATATCTTTATTGATGATCAGAAAGCAATGAGAAAAAAAATATAAGATTGGTGAATATTACAAAGGTTTTAGCTGAATTTTGTTCAAGTAATCATTAAGTGAACAAGCATTAGTGTTTGAAAAGATTCTACCATATTTCTTTGTGTTTTTTTAATTAAGTTTATTGGGGTAACACTGGTTAATACAATTACATAATTTTCAGGTGTCCATTATAATTTGACATTTGTATGTTCTATTGTGTTTACCACCCAAAGTCCAGTTTCCTACAGCTACTATATATTTTATCTTTACCCACTGCAGCCTCCCCCAAACTCCATATATTTGACCCCCTTTACCCCATCTACCTCCCCCCTACTCTCCCACCTACTACCCTCTGGTAACCACTGGTCTGTTGTCCATGTCCATGAGTCTCTGTTTGTTTGTCCTGTTCATGTGTTTCTTTTAGGTTTATATCACACATATAAGCAATATCATGTGGTTTTCAACTGTTTCTGTCTGTATTATTTCGCTTAGCATGATTATCTCGAGGTCCATTCATGTTGTTGCAAATAGCAGTATTTCATCTCTTCTTATGGCTGTGTAATATTCCATTGTATATATGTAGCACAGCTTCTTTAGCAAATCATCTATTGTAGGACACTTCGGTTACTTCCATGTCCTGGCCACTGTGAATGATGCCACTCCGAACATCATTGTGCAAATATCTTTTCAAATATATCTTTTCAAGTCTTTGGGGTAAATACCCAGTAGAGGGATTGCTGGTTCATATGGTACATCATTTCTTAGTTTTTTGAGGAACCTCCATACTGTTTTCCATAGTGGCCATACCAATTTGCAGTCCCGCCACCTATGTACGAGGGTTCCTTTTTCTTGGCATCTTCTCCAGCATTTGTTATCACTTGTCCTGTTGACTATAGCTATTCTACCAGATGTAAGATGGTATCTCTTTGTGGTTTAGATTTGTATTTCCCTAATAGCTAGTGATGATGAACATCTCTTCAAATGTTTGTTGGCCATTTGTAGGTCCTCTAGTGAGAAGTGTCTGTTCAGGTCTTCTGCCCATTTTTTGATTGGATCATTTGCTTTTTTGTAGTTATTGAGTTATATGATTTCTTTGTATATTTTGGATATAAGGCCTTTATTGGAGGCATTGAGTGGAAATATATTTTCCCACTTGAATGGTTGTCTCTTTATGTTGTTGATGATTTCTTTTGCTGAGCAGAAACTTTTTAGTTTGATATAGTCCCATTCATTTATTTTAGCTTTTACTTTCCTTGCTTTTGAGGTCAAATTTGTAAAATCCTCTTTAAGGCCAAGTCCTTAAGATTAGTTCCTGTTTTCTTCTGTATATTATATTATTTCAGGTCTTATATTCAGGTCCTTAATGATTTTGAGTTCATTTTGGTGTGTGGTAATAGACAACAGTCTAGTTTCATTCTTTGCAGGTGGCTTTCCAGTATTCCCAGCACCATTTATTGAAGAGGCTTTCCTTTTTCCACCGTATGTTTTTGGCATTTTGTTGAAAATTATTTGCCCATATAAATATGGGTTTACTTCTGGACTCTCGATTCTGTTCCACTGGTCTGTGTGTGTGTTTTGCTGCCAATACTATGACGTTTTGACTACTGTCGCTTTGTAGTATAATCTGAAGTCGGGCAGAGTGACGCCTCTGCCTCGTTCTTTTTTCTCAGGATTACTTTGACAATTCAGGGTCTTTTGTGCTTCCATACAAATCAGATGATTTTTTGTTCTATTTCTTTAAAAAATTCCAATGGGATTTTGATGGGGATTGCATTAAATCTGTTTATTGCTTTAAGAATTATGCTCATTTTAACTATGTTAATTCTTCCAATCCAAGAACATAAAATATCTTTCATTTCTTCGTATTTTCTTCAATTTTTTTAAATAGGGTCTTATAGTTTTCATTATATACATCCTTCACATGTTCAGTTAAATTTAGTCCAAATTATTTTATTCTTTTTGATGCAATTGCAAAAGGAATTATTTTTCTCACTTTATTTTCTGATGCTTCATTATTAGAGTATAGGAATGCTATGGATTTTTGAAAGTTGATTTTCTATCTAGCAACTTTACTATATTTGCTTATTGTCTCTAGTAGTGTTCTTGTGGAGTCTTTGGGGTTTTCTATATAGAGAATCATGTCATCCGCAAATAGTGACAGTTTGACTTCTTTATTTCCTATTTGGATGCTTTTTATATCTTTCTCTTGCCTGATTGCACTTGCTAGGACCTCCAATGTTCTATTGAATAACAGTGGCAATAGTGGACAGCCTTGCTTTGTCCCTGATCTTAGAGGGAAGGTTTTTAGTTTTTCACCATTAAGTATAATGTTGGCTGAAGGTTTGTCATAGATGGTCTTTATTATATTAAGGTTCTTTCCTTCTATACCAATTTTGTTAAGTGTTTTGATCATAAGTGGATGCTGTATTTTGTTGAAGGCTTTTTCTACATCTATTGATACAATCATAAGATTCTTATTTTCAAATTTTTTTATGTGGTGTACCACATTAATCGATATGTATATGTTGAACTATCCATGTGCCCCTGGGATGAAATCCACCTGATCGTGGAGTATAATCTTTTTAATATGTTGCTGTATTCAGTTTGCTATTATCTTCCTTAGGATTTTTGCATCTGTGTTCATGGGAGATACTAGTTTGTAGTTTTCTTTTTTTATGTGTTTTCCTTACCAGGTATTGATAGAGTAAAAATGGCCTCTCATAAAATGAGATGGGAAGTATTTCCTCCTCTTCAAGTTTTTGGAAGATTTTGAGGAGAATAGGTATTAAATGTTCTTTGATTATTTGATAGAATTCACTGGTAAAGCCACCTGGTCCTGGACTTTTACTTTTTTGGTAGGTTTTTCATGATTGTTTCAATTTCCATACTGCTGAACAGTCTATTTAGATTTTGAAGTTCTTCTTGATTCAGTCTAGGAAGATTGTATTTTTCTAAATACTGGTCCATTTCTTCTAGGTTATTAAATTTGGATTTGGTGTTATTAACTTTTTCATAGTATTCTTGTATGATCTTTTGAATTTCTGTGATGTCAGTCGTAATAACCCTTCTTTCATCCCTGATTTTGTTTATTTGTGTTCTTTCTCTTTTCTCTTTAGTGAGTCTAGCCAGGAGATTGTCAATTTTATTAACCTTCTCAAAGAACCAGCTCTTTCTTGCATTTATTTTTTCTATTTTTTTGTTTGTTCTCAATTTCATTTATTTCTGCTCTAATTTTGATTATTTCTTTGCTTCTGCTGGCTTTAGGCTTAATTTGTTATTCCTTTTCTCTTTTTTTTTAAGATGAACCTTTAGGTTTTTTATTTGGGCTCATTCTTGCTTTTGGAGATAGGTCAAAAATTATATGAACTCTCCTCTTATGACCACTTTTGCCATATGCCACAAATTTTGATATGTTGTCCTATCATTATCATTTGTTTCTATGTATCCCTTGATCTCTTTATTTCTTCTCTGACCTAGTTATTCTTCAGTAGCATGTTGTTTAATCTCCATGTATTTGTGGTTCTCTTGATTTCTTTTTGCAGTTGATCTCTAATTTCAAAGCATTATGATCAGAGACTATGGTTGGTGTGATTTCAACCCTCTTATATTTGTTGATGCTATCTCTGTGTCCCAGTATATGGTTGATTCTTGAGAATGTGTAAGGAGCTGTTTTGGAATGGAGGGCTCTATAAATGTCAACTATATCCAGTTGGTCTAATGTGTCATTTAAGGATGTTATTTCCTTACTGATTTTGTTTGGATGATCTGTCCATATCTGACAGTGCGGTATTTAGGTCCCCTACTACGATAGTGTTCTGGTCTCTTTCTCCTTTTAGTTCTTTTAGTAATTGCTTTACATATTTTAGGGCTCCGTGATTGGAAGCATAGATATTCATAAGTGTTATGTCTTCTTGGTGCAAGATTCTCTTTATCATTTTGAAGTGTCCCTCAGTATCTTTCTTTACCTTTTTTATTTTGAAGTCTGTTTCATCTGATATTAGTACTGCTACTCTGCTTTTCTCTAAATGCCATTTGTTTGAAATATCATTTTCCACTCTTTCACTGTGAGTCTATATTTGTCTTTGGAGCTGAGATGTGTCTCCTGGAGGCAGAATATGGTTGGTTGTTTTTTTGTTTTGTTTTGTTTTTGTTTTTGTTTTTGTTTTTGTTTTTTTTTGAACCATTCTGCAACTCTGTGCCTTTTTATTGGTATGTTCAGTCCATTTACATTTAGGGTGATTATTGAAATATGAAGTCTTCTTATAGCCATTTTATCTTTTGCTTTCTGGTAGCTTGATGTTTCTATTGCTTCCTTGTCCTTCTGTTTCTGTTTTATTCATTTTGGTTGGCTTTTGTGGGTTTTGACTGTGGTTTTCCTTGTTTTATGTTATTTACTTCAGTTCTGACTCTTTGGTATGTGGTTAACATTATGAATATGTAAAGGATAGTTATATATATGTATATATATATATATATATATCTGTATATACATACAGATATATATATATATACATGTATATACAGATATCTATATCTATCTATATCTATATATAGGTATAGATAGATATAGATACACACACATATACATATAGACATTCATTTTCTGCTGCACGTGCCTTATCTCCACTCCCCTTTGCGAATTTGGATCTTTGAATCCTCTCCTTTTCTTCATCATCTCAATTTGTCCCTATGTATGCTGAACCTTCATTACTATCTTGTTATAGCAATTCTCTTATTAAGCTCTTAATAAGGGTTGCACTCCTCTGCTTCTATTTGCCTGAAAGTCGCTTTACTCATAATCATGTTTGTTTGTTTGTTTGTTTGTTTGTTTAGGTGAGCTGACCTCTTTCAGTATGTCCTGTTGCACAAGCCTCATAGTGGAGAATTCCTTCAATTTTTGTGTGTCTGGAAAGATCTTAATTTCTCTATCATTTCTAAAGAAGAGTTTAGCTGGATACATTATTCTAGGCTTGTTGTCCTTTCACTTAATAATTTAAATATTTGATTCCATTCCTTTCTGGCTTATAAAGTTTGCGCTGAGAAGTCAGAGATAATCTAATGAGTTTTCCTTTATAAGTTACCATTTTCTTCTCCTTGGCTGCCTGAGAATTCTGTCTTTGTCATTGATTTTTGATAATTTTAATACAATGTGTCATGGTGAAGTCCTTTTGGGGTTGAGATAATTGGGTGTTCTGTTGACTTCTTGAATTCCAAGCTCCAGCTCATTCCTTAGGTTTGGGAAATTCTAGACAACTATTTGAAAATGCTTTCTAGTCCCTGCTCCTTTTCTTCATCTTTGATAATGCCCATTATTCTTGTGTTTCCTCTCCTGATGGTATCAGCTAGTTATTGAATTTCTCTGTCATTATTTTTCATTCTTTGTTTTTTTCTTCTTCATTCTGATTTATTTCTAGATTTCTGTCTTCGATATCACTGGTCCTTTCCTTCATTTGGTCGACTCTATTTCCCAAGCTTTCTATTTCATTTTTCAACTCTTGGAGTGCATTTTTTATCACCAGAAGTTATTTGGTTCTTTTTGGTGATTTCAATCGCCTTGCTCTTCTCATCTAGTTGTTTTTTCAGTTCCTGAAATTTTTGATATGACTCATTTTGGAATTCACTGAGTTTTTTCAGAAGTATCATCCTGAATTCTCTGTTATTTAAGTTGTGTATTTCTATGTCTGTAAGCTTATTTTCTGGAGTTTTTTCTTTTTCTTTCTGAAATGCCTTGTCACCTTGGTTGTTCAAGGTGTTTAATGGATCATTTCTTTTTCTGGGTGTTAATGGAAATGTATTCTGCTTAATTTTTCAGAATAAAGATTTATTATATAAAAGTCTCTCTTTAGCCTGCTGCAAAGTAGATGCTTTTCTTTTGGTTTCCAGTAGGTGGTGTATAAGCCCTTTGGATCCCTTCTTTGTATAATACTTAATAAAGCCTTTATATAATGCTTTTATTTTCTTGTAGATAGTTAATCACACTTGCTACTTCAGTTTCAGTCCCTGTCAGTGTTATCAATAGTTTTGGTAGCATTTGTTCAGATTCCCCTGGGGCTCTGCAGTGACTGGTCTCAAAGGATATGGGGAGAGGGGCCCTCTAGATTGGGAGTTGAAAGTAGCAGCTCAGCCTCCGTTTTGCATCCGTGGCTAGTAAAATCAATTGTTGTTTTTCTGCCATTCACTTCTGTGCTTTCTGCCCTAATACTGGGCTATGCCACTGGCTGCGTGGAACTCACATACTCTCCCAGGCAGGGATGTTTAGGGTAGTCGCTGCTCCTTCTCCCCTCTCCTTCTTTCCTATAGAGAGCTTCGGTGGCTGTGAAAGGCAACTTCTTTATTTCTCCCAGTCCACTGCCCAACACCCGGGGTTCTGACCTTGGTAGCTCTTATGCACAGATCCCACTCTCAGATGTGCTGGTGTGCAGTTTGGGTATTTTTTGTTGAGTTTTAGATGTTTGGCTTATTGTTGTTGTAAGGGAAGAGAATGGGGACATCTCTTGCTCCACCATATTTCCTTTCTAGGGTATTTCAAAACAGATAAAGATAATCCCATCAATATTTAAAGCTTTGTTAATTTAAGATCTGAAGTAATAGGTATGTCAGAGTTCTTTGTAATGCTACTATATATAAATTACAAAACTCACTTTTCCACTCAGATATGCTTAACCTAGACTTCCAGAGGCAAAGTGATGATTTGAATAGTTTGGATGAAATAAATTATTTTTTTAATTTTTAAAAAAACTTTTAGTTAAAAATCACCAAATATATGATAGTTTAGTAACCTAGAATATATTACAGATATTTTAAATTTAATTGTAATTCAACGTGCCAACACGAGTCCAAAATAGCTAAAAAATTTGGAAGATTTGGATATAATATAAAAAAATATATGTGATCATTTTTAAAAGTTGAAAATATAACTGAAATATGTATCCAGGTCTCCAAAACTTTTATTTATTTTTAAAAATGATTATAAACTAAAATTCACTTTTTCAATGTATAGTTTTATGAATTTTAACACATGTATAGATTCCTGCAACCAGCAATACAATTAGAAACAGTTTTATAACTTTTCCCCCAGGTAAACTCCTTCATGCTGCCATTTTAACTTTATCTTCCCCTATCTTCAACCTCTAGGATCAACCAGTAAGTTTTCAATCACTATAATTTTACCTTTTCAAGACTGAATTTTTTCTTTATTATATGTATATTTCAGACTATGTATTTTCTTTTGAGATATAGTCCATCATTTTCTTAAATTCATAGTGAAAAATGTGTTGACAATTTTTATCTATTCCATGGAAGCATTTTCCTGGAGTATTTGTCACTTATACTTTTTTTTTTCATTTTTTTTTAATACATATTATATCATTTTTAATTACTTATTTTTGAAGAATTTTTTTTAAGTTAAGACAATTATTTTAAAGTTGTTCTCACGAGAAAAACACAAGATTAGATTCCAGGCTTATGAATGAATATCTTTATTTTACTTAGTATTTACTTCTAACCTAGTAAATAAAGGTAGGCAGACATGCATTTTAAGTCAGGAAATATTTTTGTCTCTCAATCCCCCATGGAAATAGACTATTACTTGAAAATATGGCTTATGTGTATGATTCTATATTTATATAGTCTCTATTCCTCATGACTATTTATATCCATCTCTATTCCCCAAAGATAAATAAAGTATAGAGACAATCTTGATAGCAATACCTCCCGTGCACACTACCTCTACTTTTGTAAACATGAGATTTGGGCCTTCCTTCTTCCTCAAGTTAGGCCAGTCCCCTTCATGAGAGGTACTCTGTTGGCTTCTTCTCTGAGGCCACTGTGGCACCTTCTCTCTGCTTCCTACCACAGAAAGCCTGGTGCTCTCTCAGGTACTAGCAGTTCTTCCAATTATTATATGTTAATTTAAGTAATCTATGATCTAGCTTTGCCATAAATAGTTTATATGTTGTTTATTTTTGTCCTTTTATGTTTTAGGTAATTTTTGAAAAAAAATAATGAAAGCTAGCTTAATTTTATACCCTGATATTCAAACTGAAAGTATCAGATGCAGCATTTCTACAAACAGCTTCTCTCAGCTTCCAAAGTCTTTTGCAAAGGACCTGAAAGTGGTGGAAATACCATCTACATGGTGTAGTCTGGCTGGATGTGGAAGCTCAGTTCCTGGTTATAACGCAATCCTTTCACATGTGGGGCTCACATTGCTTTTCAGGAAAAATATGTATAACATATGTATTTCTGTAACAAAATTTGCAAACACCAGGCTCTCATGTTTTGTTTTCTTTTTAAATCTATAATTGAAGAAAAAGAGTGTATGTTGACATATCTCCTCCAGTAGCTAATTTGTAAAGTATAGCACCAACCTTAATTTTCCAAGACATGTTTTTCAAAAGCATGTAGAGAGATCTACTTAAAAATGCACTCTCTAAAGCTCAATCAGAAGTATCTTACCACAGTTAGCTCTCCTGTTTTCACAACATGTAGATGAATGCCAGAATATTCAGAGCTTTTTAATTAAAAAGTGACTGTAAGTAAAATATAATCAACAATTGACACACAAAAATTGCATTGTCGCTGGTTCTCCCAAAATTTTTAAATTCTGAAATGTCCCAAGAAGACTGTTTGTAACAAAGTATTCAATAAGAACTCAAATTAATAGAGATCACCACAGCAATTGCTTCCTTTTGAGGGAAATTACGTGGTCTTTCAGTTAATGTGCGTAGAAATCCATAATGATATTAAATTGTTTCTGTGCAACTTGATAATGACTTAAAATAATCATCTGTTAGAAGATTTCAGCAACGATGTTCTAGAAACCTTAAAGTCTTTTTCATAATTGTAAAATTCAATGATGTCTATAAGCAGTGGCATCAAATGTTCGTTTATAAAAATTCTGAAAAAAACTCCTATACTTGCTCCCTCCAACACAAATTGATGTATGCATGCACATAAAAACATGCTCACACATGCATACAACACATATACATGCACATGAACATATTATACATGCACACATATATACACATATACATGGGTATGAGAGTGTTAGGACTCTCTAATGTAAGTACTCTATGTATCTAAACCATATATTAGCTCCTAATTGCTACACAAACTTCCATCATGCAAAATACTAAGATTTGACGAATGTGATTATTTTCTGTTTAGTTTACTTAAAAATATATGTCTATATGTTTGTACTCTGGCACTACTGGAATGGATTTTTAAAGGTGCAATATCTCCTTCATATTAAATTTTTAAGAACTTAACACCCTCAACCACACCCTGGATTAAATTCTTGTCAAATACTACTTTAAGCAGGTCATTTCATGTTTAACATATTTGCTTCCTCCCTGCTGTGGGTCAGAGTAGAGAATTTAACCATAAAATAGTTTCCTCTTATTTTGTTTTGTCTCATTTTTCCTCTACATATTTCATTTTTAAACGACTCTGCCTATCTTTTAAGAGAGAGAAATTTTCTTTGAACTCTCCTCTTTACATTTCTCCATCTTCTCTGTGTCCTCACAACCTTTCCTTTCTCCTGACTGTAGCCAATCATTAAGTGATAGTTCGTGTCCCAACTCACTTGTAAAATTTTCCCTGACCTTCCAATCCCCAGTGTATTCTCTAGAATTTCTCTAACACTCATCGTTACACTCTTTGTCACATCTCATATATATTTTTGTTTCATTTTCATATATGTTTTTATGTCTCCCAATTATATTTTGATTGTAATAAAAAGCAGAGATAGGCTTGCTTATGTTTTTGTCACAAAACATTCAGTGCATTTGATGGATTTATTGTGAACCTCTTTCCTTTTATGTTGCTTAACTGAGGATAATGAGTCTTTAAGAGTAGTATTTAGGTTAAAACAAATTTGAAATAATTTCCTTTCATCCTCATATTTGCTTAATATTAATCCTAAATCCAATTTAAAACTTCCACAATAATATTATTCCTGGAATGTATTGATATTGAGAGAAAATTTCTATTGCCATTATTTTTAGACTGAACATTTAAGATTTACAAATATATTCTTACAATGGGGGCTCCACTCCCATGGCTTCATCTAAAATTAATTACCTTCCGGAGGCTCCACTTCCAAATACCACCATACTGACGTTTAAAGCTTCAATCTATGGATTTTGGGGAGAACCCAAGCATTTGGTCCATACCAATACTGATCTATTAAATTAAAATATACTATAGGAATCTTCAAGAAAATTCTTGAGTACAGCCTGAGATTCCATGGCATAAACTCTACCTAAGTCTCTGTTCCATACCCTTCTACTCTTCCCTTTCAATTCCCTTAAAACCGCTTTGCTCTTGCTGTTCTCTCTCCTAAAAAGTTTCCACTCCAGGTGTTCACACTGCTGGTTCCTTTAGATCTCTCTGGTAACATTCTAATTCTACCTCCTCAGTGACACATTTTCTTATGAACCCTACCAAAAGACATTCCAGATACCCCTTGTTTATTACCTTCATACTTTCAAACATAATGTCTTATGTTCAATATTTCCCTGTTCATAAAAGTTAATAAAAGTTAAGCTCTACAATAGCAGAGACTTTGTCTTATCTTTTGTTGAGTCCCTAGTATCTAAATTGTGTATGGCACAAAGTAAGCATTCAGCAAATACTTATAATTAATTAACAATTTAAAAATTAAAATTTAGTATCCCACACAGAAGCATTCAACAAATGGCCTCTGTGTTAAAAGGAACATATATTTATTTCAGCTTTAACAAAATAATCAAAATAGCTGTGCTTTAATCCCAAATTTCAAAGGTTATACAAATTTTGAAATAAGAAAGCTATTTTCAAATGATTTGATATGCTCCTTTATGTACTTTTTTAAAAAATTCACTTTCCTATGTTAATTACATATGTTAAACATTAAATTTATTTATCAATATATAAATGAGTGTTTTTAACATAAATAGTTAAAATTTATATTTACTAATGCAGAATTAGATTTTCTCATAAAATAAGACACCTTCAAACATTTAAGGACAACCTGTAGCCTATGAACCCAACATTGGAAGAAAGGTAATATGTTTAAACAGAATGCTGCCATCATACAGTTTGGGAATAAATGGAATAAAACAGCACTGTGTCTCCCAGATGTGTTCTGTCATCATCACTTTTCCTTTACTCCTTTGTTCTTCATCTATTTCTCTCCCATGCTTTAATATCAATCACACTCCTTTGTACTCATCTTGTCATTTTTCCTCCCTCAGTCTCTACACATAATCCATCATTCTCCCATCTTCTCGTCCATTTTCATTTTATTTTTTCATTAAACAACAGGTAAATACAGATGCTATTAAAGTTAAATGATAACTGACAAAATATAAGCAATGGAAAAAAAACAGTTAGTGTCAGTATCACCTCTTCTCATATCCAGCCCTTCTCTTGGAACTTTCAACTTCTTATTATTCTCCTGATTTCAACAACTAGAAACATAAAAGTCTAATTTTCCTAATACAGCAAATCATTCATTTAATTAATATTATAATGACTTTGAATAATTGTCATTAACAAGGACTAAGAAAAAAAATTAGTCTGAGGACAAAAAGTTGAAATGACTAGCCACATGTATTGAATCAAAAGTAAAATCAACTTAGTGAAGATTGCAAAAAAATTTATAAATGGAGATAGTTTAAAATTATGAAAAGCTATATGTGAACTATTGATCTTACAATCTCATCTAAAATGTCTGTCAATAAGCAGCTTGAGAATATGCAGATAGTGATCAATATCATTCCCTTTAGTAAAAAATCGCTTGTAGAGACTTCAAAGGGGTATGGTAATTTTGAGGCACATGATCTACAAGTGCCCACAAACAGCTATGTGACAGATAAAAGATGGCCATGAATTCTTTGATATTTTTCTTATTGAGAAATTATATCTGTTCTAGTTTTAAATATGTGAAGACACTGTGACAAGTTAACCAATAGAAAAGAGTAGATGTGACACTCTAGGCACAGAACCCGAGACAGGCTACTTTCACTTCCCGTTTCATGAGACAATTCTTTGGGGAGCCCCAAAGTTCCAAAAAAGTCCAGCTATTCTGAGATAGCCATATATGAGAGGCTATGACATTTAGGTGTCCTATTTAACAACTCCAGGTATGTCTACCCCCCCAGCCATTCCCACACAAAGAGCTTGAAATCACCTTGAACACTCCAGACCATTTCATCATCTGCCAACTGAATCTTATGAAGTGTCCTCAGTCTGTGTCATGTAAACAAAAAACATCACCTAGCTAAGTCAGGACCCAAATTCTGGACCCACAAAATTATAGGCATGAAAACCAGCTGTTTTAAGTCTTAAGTTTTTTAAAACTTTATTTACTTTTTAAATTAATTATTTTTTAATTAAAGTTATCGAGGTGACATTAGTTAATTAAATCAAATAGATTTTAAGTGTACAACTCAATAATACATCATATATATATATATATATATATATATATATATATATATATATATTGCATTGTGTGTTCACCACCCAAAGTTAAATTTCCTTCCATCACCAAATATTTGACCCCCTTAACTCTCCTCCATGCTTTCCCTCTGGTAACCACTAATCCACTGTCAGTGTCCATGAGTCTCTGTTTGTCATGTTTGTTGCTTTCTGTTAAGTCTTAAGTTTTGGAGTATGTTTTTACATAGCAATAGATAGCCAGAGCATATAGGTATTTTCATGTGAAGGCAAGCTACATCTTTCAACAAGTGTCAGCATCTTGAAAAGTGAAGTCCATAAGGATTCTGGGGAATGATGCAAGGTGGTCCAGAACCATGACCAAAGTGCCAACCTCCTTGTCAGATTTTCTGTACTTTGTGTCAGTGCAAGGTCCTACCAACAACTCTGGATAAAAACAAAACAAATCAAAAAACAAAAAAAAAAAAACCATGGTGGAATGTAGAAATAACTTCATTAATTCATGGTGATAATTTTGTTTTATGATAATGTCTCTTTATTTAAAGGGAATGGAGGAGCATAATGAAAAAAGTTCAGATAACCATGGTATCTTGTTCTTTTTGTTGTTGTTTTCATTGTTTGTTTGGTTTTTGATTTTTTTTTTCAAAGAAGAAACAGAATTTAGTTTAAGGTGGCTGGCCCACGGTGTAATGAGTGTTGATATTTGAACTCAGTACTTAATTTTATTTAGCATATTTATCTATGTTAAGGTCATCAAAATCTTAAATTTTACTACAACATTATCGTTTTTTTTCTTACCCGAAGGCTAATTATTAATCATCCTGTTCCAGTCTGTTTTCATATAAAATGTATGTAAATTGTCTTTGAAAAAGATGTTACACCTGTACATACAAACAGAAGAAAGGGAATAATATCTGATATCTAAACTCAACACTAAGCTCTAATAAGCAGAAGATATTTCTGTACCAGCTATTGAATTTAGGTAGAAAGAGAAAGACTGACATTAGGTAGAAAGAGGAAGATGGTCACTTGTTTCTCATTAAACAAAGGCTACTGGAGAGATCAGCTTATAAACCTAACCTTTAATCCTAGAGTTATCTTTTTCTGGGGGTGTGATGCTCTCTATGCTTAGTTCCTTCTATAAGGCAGCCATAAACACCATGTTCTACATAGAGACAGACCACTTAAAGCCCTCCAATTAGAAAAGACTCCCTTACAACCTTCTGCAGACTAAAAAGTCTCAACTCCTTTTTAGTTTCACAGGTTTTAGACTGGATTCAAGCTGTATCATTAAATAATGGGCCCCTAGCAACCTAGCAACTGTCAACACCGAGAGTCAGGCTGGCAGCTTTGAATGACACACTGGCAATGGCAGCCAGCTGCCAGGAGAATGTATACATCATCCTCTGAGCATCTACTTAATTCTTTGATAATACTTTCCATTTTGTAAAATCAATTATGTATAGGGCAATAGTTCATCTAAACTAAAATGAATAAATATTAAATGTATTCTCATCACGATACTGACACTGCTCCCTCCAAAAACATAACCAGATATTATAAAACATATACCAAAAATAGCTTAAGTATTTATGTATTATTCACATGCCTTGATTTAAGATCTTGAGAGAAACACTTATAACAAACTTAGATATCAATGACAAAGTCTTAAATACTAACCGAACAACCATGTGGTTAGTCAAGGAATCAATAGTTTAGTTTGAAATATCAACTTCCTAATTCTGATGGTAAGTGCTTTTCTACACCCTCAGTCACAATAAGTTAGATTTCTCCTATTTTGTGTTTGTGTCAATTATCTATAAATGTCCTCTGATGTATATAGTCAATGTCTACGCTGAGTCCAATATAAATTATTTTTGTTCCTTTAATGACCAGAAATGGCAGAGCTAACCACCCTAACTTAACATTTCAGAACTCTAGGGCCACCATATAACCATTAGGCACCAGATAAAATTGGACTCTTGATCTTTTCATACATTTATAGACTTTGAGTTTAAAATTCAGTGACTTTGTTTACTTTTTTGCCATTTACTTTCTTCTGTCATGACCTGATGCTCAGATCCCTCATTCTTCTGATATTTGGTTTGCTTTTCATACAACTCCAAAATGTTATTTATATATGTACAATTTCTTAGTTTCTCTCTTAAGTAAGCTCTTTGCCTGAAATCAAACACAATTCTAACATCTGGGCTGCAAATTTGGCATTATAAGAGTCAAGCAAGAGTAAGAATGATAAAATAGAGATTGGTATTTATCAATTGTTACTCTAGCTGCTTTACATTTGTGATCTCATTAATTCTCACAAGGTGACTTCAATGTATCATGATGCACTGCTTTACATATAAGGAAAGTGAGCCTCATTGTAATGAAATATTATCAAATGATAGAGTATAGAAATACTTCTTTCAATGAAAGAGCAAAAACACCACTTCCTTGGTGATCAGTTCTGGGAACTTTGAACAAAATGTGAAGGTTGGATATAGAAAAATAACTGAAAAAATTGTAATTGCCTATTAAAAACTGAAATATAAGTCAGTATAACTTTATGAACAAGGGACTATAATAATCATAGATTACTTGCAATCTTATTCCAAATCATATACCTTATATTCATGGTGTTTATGTGAAATTACCATAGGAAGTTATTAACTGTAATAACTGAATACTAGAAACATAACACATCAAGAGAGAGGACAGAAAATCATTCCACTTTACATATATAGAAATATAAATTCCTATACATCTTGCCTGGGCATGGGATTAGCTAATTAGCTTTTGGCTAGCATTAAATCAGTTGCAATGTGGAAATAAAATATAATTAATTATTAAAATTATATAATTTTATTATGAACATGGCATTCAAATACAACATTTAGATATAGAATTTTCATAAACAATGATAATTCTAATATGTATAAATATATGTTTTATAGGCACATATAAAGTTATTGAGTGATGTGAATAAATATGAGCCAGTGCATACTGACTTGAGAGACAATTTTAATCTTCAGAAATGTTGAAAATTTTTTATTAAACACAACTATTAAAAATTAAATTCTATAAACACAATTAAATAAAATTTAGTAAGTATGAATGTAATTCAAACTAAAAATTCATAATGTCCTAATTATTTTTACCACATGTTACTATTACATAAATTCTTGAGGTTATTTACCTCTTGTGTATCTGTATGAGAGGAATCTTACATAATGGTGTGCTAGTGCACTTGTCTGTCCAGCTTTGTTCAGTGACGTCACATTTATAGCTTGAAATTGGCCATGAAAGAAGTATTTCAACCACTAAAATAAGCAAACACTAAAAATAAGGCCATTTTCCTGGAGAGTCAGTCACTGAATATTTACCAGTACACTGCTGTATATAGTTATATGGTTATTTTCATCAATTCTCAGTGACCACTAAGTTGATAACATCAACACAAGCCGATATCCAAATCAGGCAGACAGAGATAAAATACGAGCTTTATTAATGATAAAAGTGTTTTCAGAAGTTGCTTTCAGATCTGCCGCCAAATGAGTTTTCTAATCCTATGATGCATAATTAGATGGTCACTCCTGGTCCCAAACCAGCTGAAATCTGTAAATTACTCTTAACCAATCAGTCCTAAGTGCAGCCACCCTGCAGGCAGATAAATCTACAGATCTGGGACAGAGAAAGGAAATGCTGAGCCAAGCATGTTCTACAACTTCTTTTGAAGTTGCAATATTATTTAGTTTATGTCTGGCTGCTTGTCACAGAAAAATACAAAATAACAATGGTTAAATAAGACAGATCTCACATCACAGTAGCTTGGAGGTAAATGTTCCATCGGCTCTTCCGCAGCTCTGTTTAACTTGCTGTTTTGCCATCCTAAACAAGTTGTGAGCATATTAAATATGATTCACTGTGGAACCATCATCTCATCTGCACTCAGCCAGCAGCAAAAAGAAATAAAAGGAAAACAGCACACACTCCCTTATAAGGAGACTTCTTAAACTACCACTCAACTCTTTCCATTTCATCAGTGAAAACTTAGTCACATGGCCATAACTAATGCAATGAAAACTAGTAAATTTAGTCTTTTAGTTAAGAAACATTAATGCTTGAGATAAATTTTATGTTCAGTTATTAAAAATGAGAGAGAAATATATATGGAGAATCTTAGCCATACTCACCAATCACATAATTAACTGAATGGGACAAGAGGCCAGAAACATCAGTGTAGTTGAATGCTTCTCTAAAAACATAAAACATGGTAAATCCTTGCCTACCATAACTTCTCCTTTCTTACTACCTGAATCCATTACAATGAAGATAGCAGAAATCTCAATCATAGACACATATATAATAAGATATAATAAAATTGCAAAGCAATTGTAAAGGACTGTATAAAAATTAAATAATTCTAATAAATTCATATAATTAGTCATTGAGCTTAGACATAGGGAATTGTGTAATCATGTATTCCTACAAAACATTCCATATTTGACAAACATTAATTAAATTAAACCTCAGTTGTTGTGAACAATTTGGAAGAAAAATCTACACTGTAAGAAGGCTAAAATATAGTATGTTCTAAAGAAAAAATGTAACTTGATTACCGATTGTCTCAAATTGTTTTTAAAAAGCAAGACCTCCATAAGTCTTTAATATCTGCTGTAATAAACAAATAATCATCCGTAAATCTACAGATTACTTTTAACTGAATCTGACGTTCTGAAAAAATTGAGTTTCATCTTAAGAGTTTAATCACTATTACAGCATGCATTCATGTAGCACTTTATAGATACTATGAGTTTAAGCATCATTTAATGCTGGTCTAAATTTCTGCAAATTTTGAAACACTGATGTCTGAATTCATGAGATTTTACTCTAAATTTCAAGTTTTGCAAGGACATAGAAATTTCATAATCAGTAATGTCCCTTTCAACCTTTATAAAATGCCTGAAATAAGTATTGTGTTATTATAAAGTAATTCTAACTAGAGAAGAATATTAAATGTGCCTTAATGTCTCTTCCTTAGTACTTCTGTAAACACTAGTGCAGAGACACTTAACATTACATGATTAAGTTAGCATGTTTTAAACATTTTTTTTTTGAGTTGGCAATATATCAGCATGTTCCTACATGCCACTGAGGAAGAGTAACCTCCATCTACAAAACTGTAAGATTTCCTTTCCCTTCAAAGTCAACATAGGAATCATTTTTATTCAGAGAAAATAAGCATGATAATCAAATGCAAAGCAATATAAGCTCATAGTGAATGTTTGTCCTAATGAGAACTTAACTTTTGCTTATGTCAGATAATTTAGCTCTCAAAACTATAACTGACAGTTAAGCCAAGAAAAAGTCTAAGCAAATATATAATAAATTCCTCCAGGAAGAAAGAAAAAAATATTTCCCTATAACCTTTTTGCATTTTCTCATTGTTAACAATGTCATAGTTTCTCTAGAGTCATAAGTACACCCACATCATATGCCTCATCAATTCTCAGTCTGTATAGAGTTCTTCAAATAATAATTAGGATGATAGAAACACTAACAAAAACTCTACTTGATCTAGCTAGGCTCATTTGTTGAGCCTGCAAGGTTAAACTAGTCTAATTAAAGGTGGTGGTGAATTTTAAATGACTTTTGTATGTCTTTTCTTCCATCCTCCAGACATTGCTCAAAAGACCTGAATGTTAACACTATCTTCAGGCTCACTTTTAATGACATAAACTTTCCATAAAGTGAGACAGGTCATGCGAAAAACAGAACTAAGCAAACTACCTAATGTCATGAGAAATAATTAATTTGTTTTCTTGAGCAAGAGAACAGATAAGCATTTGGTTGCTCTAATCCATTGAGAGATCACTGGGATAGGTTTTCCCTTTAAAATGTTTTCAGAATCATAAATATAACACTTCAATTTAGGTGTGCAAAAAAATAGAATATACTAAATATGAGTTTTTAAATATTATAACATTTCTATAATTTGCTCTTAGTAGATTTAGATTGTGAATACCAAAAAAAAAAAAAAAAAAAAAGGAATGTAACATGAAAGTGGGAATCAGTTTTAAATATTGTTGAAATTAAAACTCTCAAATGGCACTTTTTCTTACTTCTCATTTGGGTTAAGTGATATCCTCACATACGACATTTAGACTGAATTCCTGAGTGTCTGGGGTAGACACAGCAGTGATATTGGACTGATACCAGGGTTGCAGTAGAGTTTGAAAGATAGAGGCAAAAATAATATCAAAAGCTAAACACAGACTTCTGACTTTCACTTAAAATGAAGAATTCAGGAAATATTACAGCTCCTAGTGTAACACCAAGAAAAAGCTGGATAGTCTACAAAATCATAACTTTTCTTAAAAATGTCTAAGACTTGAGATTGGAGGTCAACCAATTTGCTTAAAATTTAGAGAAATGCAAGCACCTCCAATGGAAGATGGCCCATGGACAGAGATTCATGTCAAACAAGGAATGGGAGAAGATGAGGCTGGCACACCAAGAGTTAAGAATTCAGCTATAATATATATTGGTAATGAATTGTTAAAAGTTGAGTGTGGATTAGTATAACAGTATAGAATCCTTTGGACCTGTACACAATAGTTTTTAATCCAATTACAGGCTCTTCTCCACAGAACATTAGTGAATGATCAAGAGAAAGAATGTAGGTGGTGTGAGTACTGGATAAAGCCTCCGCCAGTGGTGCCACATGGGAGGGTGGGCGTGGTCATTACTTTAGGAAATGCATAAAGCCCTACAAAAAGCCCTCCTGGATTATTACTCTTATGGGATAAAAGCTTTAGGCTGCCATGGAAAGGGAAATACATAGGTTGTACCCCAATAAGAGTGTCAAGACCCACTGCAGCTAGAAGAAGGAGACGTAACATACCTCTAACAGGAGAAAAGTGGAACGGGACTAACCTTGGTCCAGACTCCCTGGTAACTCCTACCATTAAGGGAAATAGACCTAGGTACTTAGACATGGCCTGTGTCTCAATATGAACCAGGACAATAGAGAATACAGATCTAGACTTAGATATGGCCCAACTGTTAGAACTACCAGGTAGAGAATTTAAAATAATTATAATTAACATGAAGACTGGTAGGAAAGATGTACAACAGGTAGGAATGCGAAGCACAAATGGGAAATTGAAATTAAAACTATAAGGATGAAGGTAAAATTCTAAGCAAAAAACCGAAATTAAATATGAAGACAACAGAAAACATACACATTAAATTGGAATGTGCATTTTTAAACAAGCATTTCAGTTGATTCTTATTCCCATTAAAACCTAAAATGCTTCTATTTAGTATATAGTTGAAGTAACACTGTCAACAGCAGCTCCAAAGGAAGGGGTAAAAATTAACAAGGATCAAAAAAATTATTTAGCATGAATCTTAATGTTTAAAAATTAGCATAAAAATTTAATATCTTAACTTCTGTAAAGGGATGACTACAATAATTTATTTTGCACATTATAAAATACATATGGACTAGAAATTTAAAAGATTGAAATGAACATAAAATGTTTTAAAATATTTCATTTTTTATTTTTAATAGTATAAACAATTTTCTCATTAAATTTATTAATAATAATGTTAACATTATACTATTTAATATATTTATATTTCTTCCATGGTAACATTAGTGACCAAGTTACTAAAGGTTCAGTTTTTGGAAACGTTCTGGTTCACATTATAGAGAAATCTGACTGCAAGTGTATATAAATTCAGTTTATATCTATGCTTAATTTTTATAGGTATAATAGTTATTAAATTGACAAATTTATATGAATGATAATATGTTGTAACAAATTGACATGATACAATAATCTCGCATAGTGCCCTGATATTCTTGGCTTCCAATACTATTCTACAATAAAGGGAACCAGAGATCCTTGGATAAATGGTTGATTACAGGACTGGGGCAAAAAAACATAAAAGATAAGCCTGGTGCTTCTGGAGCTGCTTGTAGGGCTAGAAAGTAAAGAAGTTCTAAAAACAAAACAAGCAAATAAAACACAGTCACATAAATATACCTAAGGGACACAGAGGCAATGTCCTTTTGCCAATAGCCAATACTGGAACAGTTTGAGCAACAAAGTAAGTAAAGCTGAAATTATATTGTATTGGATTATAGCTAAAACTATAAGATAAACATCCATGATTTCATACTGATATAAATAAATGACTGAATAAATAAATAAATAAATAAATAAATAAATAAATAAATAAATAAATGAGGGACAGACAAATCCCAGCTCAGAATCAATTCAAAAATTTACCCAATTACTCTGACCTTAAAGATAATGGAGCACATATGTCCCTGAATAGCTGAAATAATCTTGAAAACTAAGAAAAAAGTGGAGGCATTACACTTTCTGATTTCAAAATGCATTTTAAAGCTACAGTCATTCAAAAAGTATAGTACTGACATAAAGACATGCATATAGATCAAAGGTACAAAATACAAAGCTCAGAAATAAAGCCATGCATATACAGTCAACTGATCTTCAACAAGACTTCCAAGTATACACAGTGGGGAAAGGACATTCTCTTCAAAGAACAGCGCTGAGAAAATTGGATATCCATGTGCAGAATAATGAAATTGGATCTTTATCTTACATCATACACAAAAATCAACTCAAAGTCGAATTAAAAACTAAATGTAAGACCTGAAACTGTAAAACTCCTGGAGGAAAACACAGGAAAAAAGCTTCTTGAAATAATATCTTGGATATGACACCAAAAGCACAGACAACAAAAGCAAAAATAAACAAGTGGGACTCCATCAGGCAGGTAACCAACAATTTATCAATCAATCAGACTATAATTTGTTTTTGTTTCTTCTAATTAGCAATGAAAGGTTCCAAGCCAGTCCACGTATTATAGGAACTCCATGTACATGTGTGGTGAAGCCTTATGATTGCCACTGTCTTTTCCCATAGCAGCCATGGAGACCTGGTTAGGGAGGGAAGGTAAACACATTCAGAAATAAAATTGTCAAGAAAGGTAATATATGATTTAAGCTTTAAGTTATTTATCATGTGTCAAAGGGTTTACATACCTAATCAAATGGTAACAACTCAGTAAACTGGAAACTATTATCTTTTTCTTTTAATCTGTAACTGGGACCCAAAAAGATTAAGCAATATGTGAAGGCATGTCCTCACAGGTACTAAGTAGTAAACCTAATGTATGAATCCAAGAAGCATTTGGGCCCTTGCTCCTAACCACCAGGGTACACTGACTACTGATACAAAATTAACTACCAAATAAGGAACACAGAAAAATGTGCTTTGAGAATCATGCTGTGCAAGTGATTTTTTTTCTTACCTAGGGAAATGTGAGCATTCTCTGTTTAATAAGCAGAAAGAAATTCTATGTATATACAAAGGCTACTTAAAGGTCTACTCTGACCTCGCTATTGAAGAGACACGCCGATGAGATTTCGAACAGTCAGAAGCTAATGGTTAATTTGGGGTTTACTGTGAACTCCTACATTCAATGACTCTACCTTCTTTTATTTCCCGATGTGATCGAGAATAAAGTTAAATGACCTATCACTAATGCTGGTATAAATTCCCAGCAGCTATTCAGCTACTTGGAAGTTACTTATCACTAGAGGATGGGTTTTCTCATCCCACTTCCCTCTCTTTTCTCACTACTTACTATTTCTTTAAGTCTTTTGGGGGGGGAGGGGTCAGGCTTTATTGAAATATAATAGACAGTTGCTCATATTTACATTGTATAAGTCAATGAGTTTTTTTTTTTTTTCAATTATAGTTGGCATACAATAATATACTATTTTCAGTTGTACAGCATAGTAATCAGAGATGCACATAACTTGCAAAGTGAACACCCCACTAAATCTAGTACTCCTCTTCCCCCTTAGTATTTATTAAAGCATTATTAACCCTCTTCCACATGTTATACTCTACATGACCATGTCTATTCTGCAACTATCCATTTGTGCTTCTTAATCTCTTTGCCTTTTTTTTTTTGCTGTCCTCCCAACATCACTCTCATCTAGTAGCCTTCAAAATATTCTCTGTATCTATGAGCTGATTTTTGCTTTTGTGGTAGTTTATTTTGTTCTTTAGATTCCACATGCATGTGAAATCATACAGTATTTGTCTTTCTCTATCTGACTTAGTTCATTCACCGCAATACCTTCTAGGTACATCAAGGCGATATCTTTTACTATTCTATTCCTTTTAGTCTGTGTGTGTCTTTTAATCTGGAGTGTCTTGTAGGCAGCATATGTAGGGGTCTTGTTTTCTTATCCATTCAGCCACTCTACCTTTTGGTTGGAGCACTTAATTCTTTTCTATTTGAGGTACTTGTTGATAGGAATGTAGTTATTACCATTTGTTTATTCCTGTTTTTGATACATGTTTTTTCTTCTTAAAGAAGTCTCTCCAACATTTCCTGTAATACTGGCTTGATGTTGATAAATTCCTTTAGCTTATTTTTTTCTGGGAAGCTCTTTATCTGTACTTCAACTTTAAATGATAGCTTTGCTGCATAAAGCATTCTTGGTTGTAGATCCTGGGTTTTCATCATGTCAAATATTCTGTCCTGCATAGTTTATTTTGAGAAATCAGCTGCCAGTCTTATGGGTGCTCCCTTGTAGGTAACTAACAGCTTTTCTCTTGCTGCTTTTAAGAGTCTTTCTTTATATTTAACCTTTGGCATTTTAATTATGATGTGTCTTGGTGTGGGCCTCTTTGGGTTCCTGGTTTTGGGGACTGAGCTTCTTGGAGTTGTATGTCTATTTCCTTCACCAGGTGAGGGAAGTTTTCCAACAATACTTCTTCAAATAGTTCTTCAATGTCTTGCTTTCCTTCCAGTATCCATGTGACATGGATGTTTTTCCATTAAATTGTGTCTCATAGGCTCCTTAAATTATTATTATAGTCTTGGCTTCTTTTTTCTTGCCGTTCTGATTGAGTGTCCTTGGCTTCCCCATTCTCTATATCAGTGGTTCAATCCTCTTTTTTATCCACTTTGTTGATTCTCTTTAATATACTCTTCATCTCTGATAATGTGTTCTTCATTTCTTACTGGTTCCCTTTTATAATTTCCATTCCTATGTCTATGTTTTTTATCTCTTTGTTAAAATTCTTACTGAATTCATCTATACATCCCTTAAGTTCATTGAGCATCTTTATAACCAGTGTTTTGAACTCTGCATCTGTTAGATTGCCTGACTCCATTATTCCTGGATCTCTGTTCTGTTCTCTCATATGATTTCTGCTTCTTTGTGTTCCCATTTTGGCTGCTTTTCTGTGTCTGTTACTATGTACTAAGCAAAGTTCCTAAGTCTCCCGGTCTTATTAATGTGGCTTTGTGTAGTAGATGTCCAGTAGCACAGTCCTGAGAGGGGTTCAGCTGCAGGCCAAGTTTATCCCCAGTCTGTGCACCTCCAGGGCCACATGTTAAGAGCATGTTAGCACAAAAGCAATCCAAAGATGCTGTGCTTTAAGTTGCCTCAAGAAATCACACCAGAAACTGAGGTAAGCTGCCACCAGTGTGAATCTTCGTGCTGCTCAGCAAGGAGCACTTGACTTGCCATGGACACAACTGGATGTAGCTTGGGTGGGGCCATGAGCTGGGGGAGGTGAAGTTTCAGGGAATTCTCTGAGCAGAACTTCTGTTATTCAGTTTGATGACATCATGGCTATGGAGGTGTTGTGTCTGCACACTGGGAGTGGGGAGGGCTCAACAGAGGAAGAATGGATACCACTGGCATTTCTGCCTGAGAGAAAGCCTCGCCTGTGGCCCTCGCTTCACCAAATCAGTGTCCCTCTATTAACCCCTAATAGCCCCCGTGCTGCCGACCCGGTGCTGGTGCTCAGAGAGAGTAGATCTGTCACTCCGAAAGTCTGCTGGCGGACATGGCCCCTTTAAGAGTAGTCTGCCGCTGCCAAGACCTCTGTCCTATTCAGCCGCTGGGGCCCAGATAGCCTCGCGTCCTTGCCCCCTCCAATTGCCTACCCTTGCAGGTTGATTATTTCTCTCCTTAGTTTTAGTGCTTCTGTTCATCTAGATCCCAGAGGATTTTACTTGCTGTTTGTTCCGTGTTTCTGTCACAACTTTGGTTTGGTTGCAAGAGGAATGAACAACGCTTCACCATGAGAGAAACACAGCAAATTGAAACAATTAATAGAGTTCTCCTCTGCTCTCCAGATGTTTGATGTGCACAAAGTAAGAAATACAGTAAATTAATGGATGCATGTTGTTAAATATCTGCTTAATATTGTCTCTACAGAATGATATTAGGAGATTTAATTTTAACTTACATCTTTTTCACTTGGGTTTTAAGAATTTTCATCCCACCAGTTATGGTTTACATTCTTGGAACCCCTTTGAAAAACATCACTAAGCTAAGAGAGCAACATCCACATAATAAAAAAACAAAATATGGTGGAATATTTGTACTTTATTGTGTATCAGTCTTAGCATGTTAGCTCAATAGCATCACCTAGTCAGATTTTCAAAAAATACTCTTTGCAGAGATAAATCTGAAGGCATTCTGGATATGTAGATTATTTTGTCTTATTTAAACTTCACATTTTTTTTGATAAATTATCACAGAGGAAGTTAAAAAAAATCTGTGAACAAAAGCTCATAACAAATAATAAAAGAATTGAGGATAGGTCTTAGTCTAGAAAAGAGAAAATAGATGGATGCAATAAATGTCCTTCTTTAAACATTTGAATATGACTTCCATTCACTCCAATATGCATGCAAATTATAATCTTTAAAACTCATGCTCCCCTTTTATGTTAGGCCTTCATATTCTTGTCTACATCAGAAACAGTAGGCTTTTCCTCTTTGAAGACTTTCTTGACACCAAACCTCACTGGTGAGAGGAGAAATCCTTTTGTTAGCTTCTGTAACAACTCTGCATGTACTTCCTGCATAGCATTGATCATACTGGCAATTTTATTTGCTCACTTGTCAGAGACTGAGATTTTTAACATCCGTTTCTAAATCCAGGATCTGATACAAATTTTGGTTATTAGGTATGTATAGCTGAATGAATAGACGAATAAGTGCATGAATAACATACAGAGGCAGAGTAGATTTTTACTCTTCAATGGTCGAAATTATAGAGACAACAAAATGACTTCTGGAACTGTCAAGCAGGATGCACACTATCTTTCAAGAAAGTAAACTAATATCCTTTAGTGCTTAGGTATAAAATGAGATCCTTGCATTTGGAGGAATGTGGAGTAGATAACTTCTAAAATGCCTTTTGATTACTTTTGGGTCCTTTCTTTTGAAGCAGGACATTTTAATAAAAGTTTGCATTAGCTACATCCAGGCATTTTGAGCAAATCTATTTCACATTCAAATTCTAGTATAAGCAAGTAGTTCTTTTAAATATAAAAGAATTACTCTCTACTGATCATACACCTGCCAGCTTATTTTTAAGGATTAAAGTTCAGTGCATAAAATTAAATTGTTATATTTTTTAAAAAGTTTATGTTCAAGATAATCAAAATTACTTTTTAATTATATTTCCACCTCTACCAGGAATTAGGGTGTGCTTAAATTAGAGTCATTTTAACTCTGCATCCTAACCATGAAACTATAATCTGCCTCACCAGGATACTCTGTATATTGATAGCCTAAACTTTCTAAGTTATTCAAGAAGTGCTGTGGTATATAAAATGCAGTCATTAGTGCTAATACAATTCTGTTGAGATCCAGTATTGAAACTCTTCCTTCCTTTTTTTTTTTTTTTAACAAACTATATGCTTTAGAATAAATTAATAAATTCCAAGTGATCTAACCAAAAGAAAAAATTTATTAGCAATACCATGTATTATCCATGGAGAGTTAATAATAATAACATCAAGAACTCAAATAAAATGACAGGACTACATATAATTTTAATTAGTATCACATTGTACTAATTTTATTTAAAAATAAATAACAAGCATACATAGCAAAGAACAAAATGACATCCTGCTTAAGAATGCTAATGTAAATATTATATACTCAGAAAATAAACAGATACTGAAGATTTAAAATGCCTTTAAAGATATTAGCTTGTACCATATGAAATTACAAAGTCAATATTTTCACCTTAAAAAAATAAAATTTGAACTCCATAAAATAAATCAAAACTGAAAGTTAGAGTCTTGAAAATTTATATAAATTGTCTCATTCAGAAAACATGTTTTACTCAGAAAATTTTACTATTCTATCTAAATTCAAGATAATGAGGGAAATTTCAAGTATAACAGTCTTTAAAATTCTTCTGAAAATAGAGATAATAAAAGTGTAATGCCTGTCACATAATACCTACTAAATGAATATGAGTGTACAAAAAGAAAAAAATAAATAAATTAAGATTTTAGCTTACTGGAATAGACTTATTTTCTATGAGATGCCACCATACCTCTATTGATCCATTAGCTTGTGTTTATGACCACTCATCATGTGACAGACAGAATTCTAAGCACATTCATCTATTTAACCCTAAGAATAACTCTACCATTATTTTATTCATAGACAAGAAAACTGAAAAGAATAAGAAATTTGATCAAAGTCAAAAATTTAGGAAATGAAACATGAAGAATATATAGGCTCGCTCTCTAGAACAAGCCCTTTTAACCACTCTGCTGCCTCCTTTGTGTAGAAAGTCACTAATGGGAAGGCTCCACTATTGTTGGCAGAATAAATAAGATTAGGTCTTCCTATAATCTTAATTTTAGTTAATAGTAATACTGATTTGGTGGATGTGTGGTTTTCATTTAGGATATAAAAGCAAGAGGGACTATCACTCCTACCTAATAATAAGAAATAATCAAGAAAATCATAGCTTTTCTTTAACTCATCAGAGAGCTGAAGTCACAGTCTGTCTAAGTACCTAAACTGAAATTCAAAGCTAAAGAAAGAAAATGCCTCCCAGGAGAGGCAAGATATAATCACTGATTTACTTGTGACAGAAAGCTGCCATAAAAGCAGGTGATAATTCATCTAGAAAATTCAGTGGATTGCTAAATGATAAGGTAGGCTACTCTGAAAGTACAGAACTCCTGGGAGGCAGAAACATGAAAGGAATTTGCCCTCTCTTAAAGATGCTTCTCTAGTGATCTCCATTCTGGAGTAAGGAAGTGGCTGTGGAATGAAAAGGCAGGAAACCCTTCTAGATCTTTCTTCCTATACAAAAAAAAAAAAGAAACTTTAAGTCACTGCAAGAAAACATCAGAACCAGGGTTCCGGCAAAAGGAGACAATCCATTGTGGCTCTTAAATAAAAAAATAATAATAAGTGAAACCAAAAAGCCCTCTCTTCCTAGAAAGGGGGCAGGCAAATGCCTGCTTCCAGACCATTAGAAGCCTCCTGCTGCTGGGGAGAAAAAAAGAAATACGTCCCATACAAGTTACAACAAAGTCACATCAATATTAGGCTACAGTTGCAGCATGTGTTGGTAATTGAAAATGCCTAACCCCAAACTCCCACAGACTTAGGGCTTGCCTAATACTGCGGTCTAACCAGAAGAGCGTAAGTCCTTACCCCTGCAACTCCATGCTTTAATGTTAAGAAAATTATTTGTTCTATGTAGTACAATAAAGGCTCTTTGTCATTAATGTCGTTTAGTTGAATCTAGCATAATGACCTTATTATTTATTGAAATATATGTGGAAAGTAAGATGTATCATTACAGATCAATCCAGACTTTAATAATTAAATCTTAAAAATATTCTTGTGACTTTGGCTATAAAATTATTTTAATTTTTTACTTAAGTTACAATAAAGGAAAATTTACTCAATCTTTATAGATTTTTTTCCACTCCTAACCTAAATTCTGATGTTAATAATTAACTTTTATGCTCAGTTTAAAATTACTTTTTACTTTCCAACTATTCTATTTTGTATTTTTTTTTTTAAAGACAGTTTTAAAACTATTATGAATAACCCATGCTTTATTTGGTGACACACTCAATAAAATGTCAAGGTCATTCTTGTTTACATCTTAATTTCTCATTAGGAGAAGCCTCTTGATGTCAGCTATTGAAAACTGAACTTTATACTCTACATTTACTTATGATATTTGATATTTTCTAGGACCCTGTCTGTAATATGATCCATAAAAAAAAAATAAGGGTTCCCTCCCGAAATAAGAAACAGACAACTAGAATATATACTTGGTCATCCAGAAGCCCTCCACTATTTCCACTGCACTGTTCTGATTATTAAAGAGTTACCATTATTCCCTTCCAAATTTACTTTAGTAACCTCCTCTATGTCACTATATTTACATATGAAGCCTACCTTCATATTATTTCAGCTTTAGCCTTTTTAAAACAAATACAGTGCCTAAAATTAAATTTTTATATTATGGAGTCTACATTGTTTTTCATTTTGGATTTGAGACTGGTCATAAAAATATATGATATAGAAAAAATTCATCATTTATATATTTAAAAATATATATTTTGGATAATTACAAATAAACACAAAAGCTCAGTAATTACTTTTTTTATGTTTTATGTTTTATCGTCATCCAGTTATTTTCCCTTGACTAAATATCACCAAACCCTCAATGCCCCCAAAATTATGACTATAAAATTTTTCAGAAGTAGAACATTTTTAAATTGGAAAATATCAAAAATAGCAATTTTTACCTTTTGTCTTGCTTTTATAGCATCAATGCATCTACATGGTTAACTTTCAGTATTCAGACTATTATCTAACTTAAAGTCTGTAAGGGCCTTTGTGTGGTATTTTTAATAGGTGTCTTATATTTTAATCCTTAAAAACAATTCTAGAGCATTTTTAGTAATCATGATTTTACTAAAAGTTGTGTTTTCTTTTAATGTGGATGAGGTTTTTTTTTTTTTAACAAAGGGAAATATTAAAAAGTTTAAAATAAAAAAAAATATGTACAAGTTTCATTAAACAGTCAAAGCAAGTCCTATAGAATTCCTTACTTTCTGTTTACATTAAACATTTTTAATAGAGGTTGAAAGGAAATAGAATAGGGCCATGAAGGCCTTCAGAAACTATTTACAGTTCACTTATATAACATGTATACTGTAAATACTTATAGAGTGAATTCATAAATAAGTGAATGAATGTGTCAAAAGTACTTCAGTGGTACAAAATTACTCTGGATAAAAACTGCCTTAAACCTGCACTGGATACCACTGGAAATTCTATAGTCTTCTGAGGCATCTTGCCTTATAAACTCTGGTTACCCTATGGCCAATGATCTGGCTCTCTGATTGTTCCTTAATAATGCTTCCTCAAAGGTGTGGTGTTAGTGTATTCCCTCCAAGTACAGACTTCTTACTACCCCCAAACCCTCAAGTCCCTAGGTGGGGATGTGAGATAGCACACTCCTTCCTGAACCAATTAATAGTCTGAACACTTGCTAATTCTTTGAAAAATGTGCTCTAGTTGTTGTACTGATCTTGTGGAAAGAGTCGTATCTCAGTTTTATGGCCAATGTTTGAAATAAAAGCTGCTAATTTAATATCTATGATAAATAGTAATTCGGTCTCATTGGCTTGGGATTTTTCTTGAATCATTATATACATCAGAAATGGATAATTCAAGACATACATTTTCAAGATGTTTTTTATAAAATCTACCTATAAAAGGACATCCAAGAAACTTTTAAGAAAATGATCGTAATTAAAATTTGACATTCTTCTACAGTATAAACAATGACTACTAATGTGGTATTTGAAATTTAAATCCCTGAATAATGCCTAACCTATATTACAGTCTTACAAAATTACCAACACCTTTTTTTCCATGATGAAGACTAGTGAAAGATATTCTTATTGCAAATGTTTACCTTTTGTAGATAGGAAGGAACCTGACACACATCTGGCCAGGACTCCTTCTTGTGCTCTGTTTAAGATAAAAGTGAAACCTCTAATACCATAACAAATACAAATTTGGAAAGCGCAATCACTAGCATTAGACTTTTCATTATATTCACAAGTTTCTGAGTCAGTAGATTTAATTAATTGTTGCAAAGATTTAAAAGTAAAGTTATATATGATAATATTACTAAATATATAAATTCATGTTACATATTTATATACTATTCAAAATGTAGCAAAATCCCTAAAATTTAGCAAAAATAAGAAAATAAGTTATTTCTTATCCTCAATGAATTTTAAGTCAGATAAAATAAATAGCTATAATAGAGCATTATAGACATATAAGAAATGATTGAATCTAAACAAAATTACAGCAAATATACTAGGTAGATCAAGCAGCTTAATAAATGGTGTTCCTTGTCTGGAA
>CM053514.1:53706312-53744076 GCA_028627145.1 Eidolon dupreanum | reverse complement strand
AGATTGACTAAATTATTGTAAAGTACTCATCTGTGTATTATTAATTAAGATTATGAGCTTTTAAATAAATTCCAAATAGTTAATAAAAATAGAATATATTTAATTATGTCCTCAGTTTACTCAATGATCTTATATTTCAGTTGAAGTTTATTAAATGAATAGCATATTTCAAATTCATATCTTACCATATGGTGAATATTGAAGATTAATTAAAATGATTATTTTGTTAATGTAGTAAACATATATGAATAATATTTAAAAAATTACTTGGACACTCGTTAAAATGATAAGGAAGACTTTATTCAGGATTATATGATCAGTGTCAAGACTATCATAATAAGAGAGGGAAATAGGACACAATACCAAATTCAACAAGGAAAAATGAGGATTTATACCCAAGGAGCACAGTGTGTGGTCAGTAGATGGATAATTACTAAGAGGAGACACCTCTTTAAAATTCTTGTTGGAGGCAGGCCAGAAAAAAACAGATATCAAGGGTAGGGGATAAGAAATTTGATCATATATCAAAGGTGATCAGATATTCGGGGTAAAGGATTTTGTCTAACCTGACTTAGTACAGTTCTTGCTGCATCCAAACTAGGCAAGCCAAAGACAAGGCCAAAAGACAAGGTTGAGATGAAAAGAAGTTTAAGAGGAGCCCTCTTAAGTTTTGTCAATGACAGTGTTTGTCAACTGTGACAACAATTTGCATATTCATATTAACTTAGTTAAGACAATGTGTAAGGCAAATTTGTTATTTTTGAGGTGATTTCAAAGACAATTTCATACTTTCAATCTAGGCAACTATACCCGATATTAGTCTGTTTTTAGACAAAAATAAAAATGTCTATCAATAGATTCGTATTGTTTAAAAACATGTTCCTTTTAACAATATAACTTCTCATATTTTATTAGAAAACTGTGTGATCATTTATTTTAATAACAAAAATATATTCCAAGGAAAGCCAGCCAACCAACATTTGTCTTGTCCATCAGCCTGCATGAGCTGCACGCAAAAGGACTCTAGGTTCCTGGAGAAGGAAGCTTTTCCAGCTCTCAGTTCTGGCGGTTCCTGCAGCAGCAATCTGACTTTTGTCCAATGTCCACTGCCAGCCTCAGTTGAGCCAGAGGACTGTTCTGGCCTTGCCTGGTGACTATGAAATAGCACTGACTTGAACTACCCAGTTAATCTTCACCACCAGTGGGATGTAACTATATCTTCTTTAATAAAATTTGAAGCCCCAGTCTTATCTGCCCTCTGAACATTCTTGACTAAGCCTCAACCTTGGGCTTCTGTATCCATTCTTGTCAAGTCTAGCCTTAGCAAAAATCCTACCAGGTCACCTCTGATATCTGATCACCCTCAATATATGATCAACTCCCTTATCCTCCATCTTCAATGTATAAGTCATCCACCTGCCTTCAGCATGAATCCTGCTGCTGGTTTAGCAAAAAATCTTCCCACCCTTGATATCTCCTTTTAATAATTTTCCACCCACTGACTCCCTCACTCTGCTTATTGGCTATAAATTCATAGCTGTCTTTGCTATATTTGGAGTTGAGATTGATCTCTCTCCTCTATGACAATAGTCTTGAATAAACTCTTCCTCACCATTTTAACAAATGTTAGAATTTTTTTTTCTTTGGCAGTATTCTGAACTCCTCTCCTCCTCAGTTATCATCTAGGTAGGTCTTGGTGGATTATTTTCCACTTAAACAAAACTTTCTTCCCTATAGGTTCTGGACATTTCATTTTCATAAATTTCTTGGGTTGCAGTTGTTCTATGTGCCATTCATAGTTCTGTTGGGGAGAGAGAGTACCAGGAGGAACCTACAAAATCATTGGGGTTTCATATGTATTTATTATCTCCATTTTATTTAAAAGAGCCTGTCCTCTGTTACTGACCGGTGCCAATTGCCTTTGCCAGACAGTATTGTGATCCCTTTTCTCACCTCTGAGTTTCTAGGCACAAGAACTTCAAAAGGCTCTGGCAGTATTGCATGAAAACTTTATGGAATTGCCTGGCTAAATTTTAATCCCCTTGTTAGGACCAGGCTTCCAAATGTGCAGAAGCCAAAGTTGGGACATGGTGTGAAAAAGACAGTCAGCTCATAAAATATATCATGTATTTTCTTGAAAAAAAAATTCAGTTTTCAGACATTTGGCAGTTATTTGGGCCCATGTGACTAGTTCTGACCAACTGAATGTCATGAATTTCTTCCAAGCCAAACCAGTAAAAGACTCTCAAAATGCACGAATGCTCCAAATGATTCAGACATGAAGCACTGGAGTGACCTTCAGCAGGGTTCCTGAGCAACTACAGATCTAACCTTCCACTAAATTGCATTAAACTGTCTTGAGTGAGAAAAAGAAACATGTTTAATGGTTTTAAATTACTGATATTTGAGATTTAAGTTGTTAAATTAGCATGACATAATCTATTCTGAGTAAAACATACCTAAATATTTTTTAAAACAGAATTATTGTAAATATTTTACAGAAGTTTATAAAAATCTATACCTATATGCAAAAATACATATTTATATAACTAAATATGAAAAATGCATTAGAAAGTTATTTTTCCTCAGAAAATTTTGCCTTTCATACCAAACTGACATATGGTTGTTCGTATTGTATGTATATTAAATAGAAATAGTATGAATTTGTTGTGTGTACAGTGTAGATCTGGGTTCCCAAAACTAAAATTTAAATATCTAGAATGAGTGGGTAGGTTGATATTTTTCTCCTCCAGAAAATAGAACAAAATAGCTTGTCATACATCATCATATTTACATAATTTATGAACACAATAATGTTGTTACAGAGGTATCACCTGGAAAGATCATCTACACATGAATACACTTACATACACATTCATATACATCAACATTAAGATTATCTGTACATACACATATATTCACAGACACCATAGGAATTCTATATTCTGTAAAATTAAAGATAGGGAAGTTGAAGATCAATACATGTCAAGACTCTGTTAATGAATGAATTCCCTAGTCACTAAAACCAGGCTGTCATTGACAAGAGCCATCTTTTTTTCAATGTCATTTGATGATATGTGTGATTAAGAGATGTCTAGAACTGTTATTAAGCTCAAAGTGTGTAGGTAAAACTCCAGATAAAATCTTTTAGACAGTAGTTTAAAAAAATCTTTCAGTGTCAAGCTTGCTCTACCTCTAATTATCTACTCCTGACTTTAATAAGTTCATTCTTCCATGTGTACCAATTATTCTATTAATTATAGGATGCTAAATCCATAAATTTTCTTTGACAAGAATATTTTTCAATGCTAAAATGACTTACAATTAGAGAAGGAAGGCATTTATAATAATATTCTGCAACCAGTAGTTTAAAAATCAGTTACAATTTGTGTGATGTAATACTTCCAATCCATATATCATAAAAATGAATAAATAACTACAGAAACTCAGTAATAATATATCTAGCAAGTCATACACTTGGAAAAAAAAATAAAAATCTTATGGTCCACCTATTCATGCTATACAAACCATATTTTTTGTTCATAAAGAGCTTCTGTTGAAACAAACCCTATTTATTGTTCATAAAAAGCTTCTGCTGAAACAAATCTTGTCCTTAAAACTATTACCTTTCTAAAATGAACACTTCAGTTAAACAAAAAGTGAGCTAAGTAACTCTATATCCGTTTCCTATGCTATAACTGGTTTTGTTAGGGTCTTATAACAACCTATAAGATAATAGAGAAAGTTATATTCTCTATAAAACATAAAATTAGAATCATTATTTACTTTTATATTGAAAAGAAGAAGTGTCTATTTTGAAACAACTTCCAAAGGAAACCTCTCCTTATAAGTGAAAACAAAGTTCAACCCTAGACACTTGTGCTCGCTCAGACCAATCGCGTTGATGTCAGCAATCTGCGCTGCTCGTAGCATCACCACAAGATAGCCCACAGATGCTTCCGGATACAGAGAATGAGTTGGTCTCAGTAATATTATAAAATGCAAGACTCCTCATTCTCTACTCTGGATATATTTGTGATCAGTGAGTAAACTATTTTTGTAAACAAAATTATTTTGTGTTAACTTGTATGTCAAGACATTTTATATTTATCTCACTAATTTTCTATCAGCAATAGTTGCTACCCATATCTTATTTTTTTCAGTCTCCAATCACTCTACAAAAAGTCGATCATGTGATTTCAACACTCTCAAGCTAAGAGAAATTATATTAAGGAACTCCGTAGGTTTCTTTTACTGAAGCCTAGTGACTTGTTTTGTTTTGTTTTAAATTAAGACTTCACTTGTTTACAACTGTTTAAATTTCACAGCAAAAATGAGAGGAAGGTACAGGGATTTCCCATATACCCCTGGCCCCAAGCATGCACAGTCCCTCTAATTATCAACATCCCCCGCTAGACTGGTACATGTATTACAACTGATGAACCTGCTTTGCCAAATCATAATCACCCAAAGCTCATAGTTAACTTTAGAGTTCACTTTTGGTATTTTGCATTTTGTGAGTTTGGACAAATGTATAAATGTATCCATCATCATAGTGTCATACAGAGTATTTTCACTGCCATAAAAATCTTCTGTGCTACACATATTAACCTTTATACCCCAACATCTGGAAATCATTGTTTTACTATCTTTATAGTTTTGCCTTTTTCAGAATGCCATATACTTGGATCATACAACATGTAGACTTTCAGATTGGATGCTTTCACTCAGCAATATGCACTTATGGTTTCCCCATGTCGTTTCATATCTTGATAGCTTTTTCCATTGTATGGATGTACCACAATTTATTTATCCAATCACCTAGTGAAGGACACCTTGGTTGCTTCCATGCTTTGGTAATTATAAAGAAAGTTGCTAAATACCTGTGTGCTGGTTTTTGACTCCTTTATGTAAATATCAAAGAGCACAGCAGCTGAACTGTAATGTGAAAATTATATTTAGCTTTACAGAAAAACACCAAATTGTTTTTTCAAAGTGGCTGTATCATTTTACATTTCCACCAGCAATGAGTGAGAGTTCCTGTTGCTCCACATCCTCTCCAGCATTTGGTATTACTGTGGTTCTTTAGATGAAATAAATGTATCCTTACAAGATAAGTTAATCTTAAAATTTCTAGTATATTTTCAGCATTAAGTTCATGCTTTTAAAGGATTGATGGAAGCAAAATTTAATATAAGAAAATATTTTATTGAATTGTAACCAGAAATTATATTTATTTATTGTTTCTGCAACTACTTACTCAGTGTCTTCTCTATCTCCAATACTATGGTGTTAGTGCTATGGAAGCAAAGATGAACAAAAGTAAATAATGATTTTGTTCCCAGGAGGCTTACATTGTCATATGTGAAAAAATGAAGTCAATTAATTAGTAAATTTATATTCTTATGTCAGAGTATAAAATTAAACAGTCATTCTAGAGAACAATTTATCAGTGGTCAGATAATGAAATGCATAGGCATAATTGTTATCAGGGAGTGAAATAACTTAAGTGGTCATTACTAGCATATTTCATCAGTAAAATATGGTGAAACTTAGAGTGGAATACAATGCAACAATCAGACACAAGTCTGGGAAACCTCCATGAGTTAGATATCTAGAGATGGGGTCTCCTAAATCTGTGTGTGAATGAATGTTACATGCATGCATGTGACAGGTTCAAAGGAACACTACAAAGGTTAAAAGCATTGAACTGAAATTTTAAAAGGTATCACACACAGTAGGTAAGAAAGAGTTTAAAGACTGAATAAAATACCCAGTATATATATGTATAAATAATAATATATGTATGTACATATGTGCATACATAATATATTCTTACATAAAATATGTATTTCAGTTATAATGATTATAAGTATATAGGTATGTATATATGCAAATATATAGAAAAAGTATAGCAATAGATGTTGAGTAGTAAGTACGTCATATCATTTCATCAACAATATCTGTAAATATCTCTCTCCCTAAAAATGTACATGAATCTCTTAAGCCTAAGGCTCTCTAGAAAATGAATAAACAATACATTATCCCTATGGAAAATTAATGAGGTCATGCAATAAAGTGTTTAAATCCCTATTTAAAATATATGTAGTTTATGGCCATGCTACCCTGAATGTGCCTGATCTCATCTGATCTCAGAAGCTAAGCAGGGTTGGGCCTGGCTAGTACTTGGATGAGAGACCACCTAGGAATACCAGGTGCCGTAGGCTTAAAAAAAAAGTATATGTAAATCTATAGTAGGTTCTATGAGGGATACACAATATATAAACAAGTAGCTGTTCCTTTCAAAGCTCTTTCAGGGTACATCTACTTTGAATATTTTTAATCCACTGATTATGAAGAATTATTTTTTTCTCTCAACCCATCACCTTGTACATGGTCAAATATGATTACTCCAGCCCTGAAATTCTGTTTCAAGATCCATTTATGGGCTCCTACTTGGAATGTGAATATCTTAATGTAATTTTCTGAGACAGAATCCAATTGCTTCTGCTTACATGCACAAAATTGACCTTGATTTAGGTGTCCACACTGGTCCAAGCACATGTGGCCAAAGGAAAGGTCATGTGGTATAAAGCTAGACTGGCTTGTCAGTAATCACTTTGACTTTTTCCCACAATGATGGGCCATTTTCTCAAACAAAATTGTCTGAACTAGCCGGAAACTCTAGACTATTTAACTCCATTTATAGTCTCATCTCTCACTTTCTTTACATATAATTGCATTTAACCATGACCCTCTAATAGCCACCCCTATCCTCAGAGAATTGAAACAGTTTTCTCTGACTACTCTTCAAATTTTCCAGCTTCTCTTGGGTAATGCTGTCAAATATTGATTAACACTCAACCCAGGTACCTTGCCGGCCATCATCAGTAATCTTATTTGTTAAATGAACAATATATACTTACTCCAACTGCTAATGCATAGTTTATAAGTATTCAGATCATTAAAAGCATGTGGATTTTATACTAGCAAAACTTTAGTAAATTGGGTTACAAATGATCAAGATTGTCAGAAGCTGTCAGATCTGAAAACAATTATCTTGTAGAGTATTTGCACATTGTCTAACTCAATACAGTGTAGCATGCTACTGAGTGTTGCCAGACAACATAAAAACTCCACTAAGTACAGAACACTAATGTGATATACAAATGTGCCCCTAATTATAAGCTAAATATACATCAGGTTCTGCTGTGATAAATGTTTCTGCTTCAATTAGTCCCAAATAATAAATTAGCCTACAAGTCCTCCCAATATGTTCATGTGTGTGGGATCATATTTTGTGTGTGCATGTGTGTGTACGTGTGTGTGTGTGTGTGTGTGTGTGTGTGTGTGTGTGTGTGTTTAGAGAAAGAGAGATAGGGGGAGAGGGAGAGAGGTGTTGTTGTTCTTTGCCTAAAACACAGCATCACCAATTTTTTGCAAAAAAAAAAAAAAAAAAGCTAAGTAATTTGACCTGATACCATGTGTCAGAATACCCAATTTAGTAAGCACTCTGTTTCAAGCAAGAGCAGAAAGAAAAAATAAAGTCATTAAATCTCTGAAAACTCTGCAAGATTCTGGTGTTCCCTTTATTGTAGTCAAATAAAAAAATAGTCTTTTTATTGAACATTCAGTGCAATAATTACTTTTTTAATTACTAATTTTAAGTTAATTATGTATTACAGGATAAAGAACAGACTGATGTCATAGTAAGTGACAGACTGTGCTGCCAGCCTTCTTGTATTATTATGCAAATCATGTATTTCATCTAAAAACACACTGTATAGTAATTTTAGAAATGAAATATAATAGTCTGAAAGTTATCTTGATCATTTTTTACTTCAGCTCCCTTCAATTTTCTACAAAGATGATAGCAATCTTTCAATTTATTTAAAACACATAATTGCTGGAACAGAACAGATCTAGAGAGATCACTAATAGATACCTCCCCATACAAGAGAACTATGCAGAAATAATTTCAAGATATAAAATATACCTTGCTTTTAAAAACTTACAAAGGAGTGTCCACAAACTCTTTAAAAATTCTGACTTCCAAAGATCCAGCCCTTCTTTGTCTTATCACTCATGTTTCACATCATTACTTAAGTCTATTTTCTTTTATTCTCTTTCAACACATAGAAGAGTACTTTTATTTTAAAGAATTGTATTTTAATTTTTCCCAGACAAATGACTCTAATCTATCTGTTATTTCACATGAACAGACTAATTCCTACACTAATTTAATATGAGTTTTTTGATGACTGTTAATTTTGGCAATTGCTAAGAACTATAATAGACACAAATGTTGCATATGACATAAAGCTGATTTTGAGAAATTAATATTGTTTCGAGAGCAATATGTATACATAAGAATGAAGAATATAAAAAATGAAGACTTACAAAGTTCAATATAACCAAATTCCAAGCGTATTTTAAGAAAAATAATCTCTATGAAGTTTTAGAAAGATGAGAAAGAAACATTGTTGGTAATTCGTTGGAGCATTTAGAACAGAAAATAATCCTTCATTAACAGGCAGATTATTTTTAAGTGAAGAGAGGAAAATGAGAACATTTGATGTGTGAGAGGAAAGCAGATACATTTAAAGTTCTGCAGAGATAAGGGGTGATTTATTTAAATTTGTAAATCATCAGGTCTAGAATGTTACTGAATAGTAGGAAAAGCAGTGGGACAGCTTCAGAGAAGGCGGGTTTATTACTATGACTGGATGAAGAGTATGATCTCATAGGAAATGAAAAATAAGTTCTTAAATAAGAAAGGCACTCTTTTATAGCAATGTTTTTGGCATCACTTTATAGATTTCATTCCAAATATTTCTATGTAATTAAAATTGAACCCTAACTTTTATTAATTTCTGGTTATGAAAAATACCCCCAAAAGGAAAATTAATTTCTTCAATTATCTATTTGGAGATATCTATTTCAGGCATACTAGAAAGAAAATGAAAGACATAAAGTTCTATGAAAATTAATCTAGTTAAGAGTTCAAAAATTATATGAGATACAAGATAATATTTTTTGTAAAATTGACAGAAAATTTTAAAATGTATGAATCTGAATTTTAAGAAACAGGGGGAGGAAAAGCAAAGTAAACAACATGTATACTCAGGGATTTCTTAAAGGAAGAGAACAGTTTCCTTAAGAGTTATGTAAACAATGCAATAGATTTATATTATTCTGAATTGCCTTTGGAGGTTATTGCTTGTATTTCTGGAACTAAGGCATTTTTATTGCAAAATTGTTTAAATGAAATGATTATCCTGAAGTGCTGTAGACTATTCTGTAACTTTGTGGGTTTTTTTCTTTTACAGAATTATAGTCACATTTTCTATCATTATTTTAATCAAGTAATTTATCATTCATTCCAGTCTTTTAAATTACAGGAAATCTATTAAAGAAAGGTTTTTTTATACAGACATCTGAAATGCATTTTTGACACACTGTTAAATGCCTCAAAAACAATCATGTTTTTAATGGGTTGGCTCTTGGTTATGGTCCTAAGAGCAACATCAACGTAGCCTGGGAAATGCTGGGAGGAAACCTCAGGGATAGGACTTACCAATATGTTATTTTACAAGCTTTCAAGGTGATTCTGTTGGAAGCTACAGTTTGAGAAAAACAACTTAGGTCAATCTGGCATATTTATATGTTTTTTTAAATGAGATATTCATAATTTTACATTTAATGACTATCTTATTTTGAACAGTTATTATAATGTAGTTGTAATCTAATATAGTACTTTTCTTCCATAGTAATGCATTTTGTCTGTCACACAATCCTTTTATGAGAAATTTAAATTGGTATAGTACAGAGTTGTTCTAAAAGTTTATAAGTAAGAACAATATATTAAATGTAAGGGAAATATGTGAATTATAAAAAATATAAAATCTTGGTTAACATATTAGCTACATAGAAAAATGCATGATCCCATGTTATCGTAGAAGGTAAATTTTAGCTTATGACAATATATCTGACAAACAGATGTATATTATTACATAATTTAATTTTTACTATAAACTATAAACCTTCTGACAAACAACTATACCTGACAGTATATATTTGTAAAAATTATTTAATTATACATAAATTGGTAAATTTTATTGTATATAAATTACATGGCAATGAAAGCAACAAAAATTTAAAACACCCTTTTATGATTCCACGTAAATTCTTCTCTCCCATATTTATATATCTCCATAAAATTCTTTTTATCCTGAGTTAAATGTTGTATCTAAATTACATCACATATTTCTCAACCTAGATAAGCCAAGCAAAAGCAGTCCTGTGAACATTCCAGATTTCATAAATAATTTAGCTTTGAGTATAACAAAAGGAAAGTAAACTGATCTTAAAAAGTTGAACCTTAGCTATTTCAGAAAAATCAGGAAATTAGTCTCTCTTATTGATGCTATCACAATGAATTCATGAACAATGAACTCAGAGAGATCAACCTTTTCCTTAAGAAGGATGGAAAAGTTCTTTCTTACAATACATAAACTGTTTAAGCATTGTCATCAACTTTGTGACACTAAAGATGTACCTATAGGAGAACACATGGGCTTTTAAGTCAGATGGCTATGGTATTTAACACTAACTCTCCAACATGTAATAATTTTAGTCAGTTACTAAACCTTCTTAAGCCACAATTCTCATATCTGTATGTTAAGATTCAGTGTACTAGTGTCCATGTAGTATCTAGCATAACAGTAGGTACTAGATAAATGGATAGCAGTGTTATTTTTCTTTAGCTGGCACCACATGGCTCTATAGTTTCCCCTAACTTCATTAATTCTGATATAACCTAATTGGCGGGTGCATTATATTCTTCTTCTATATCTTTAAATAAAAGTATCTCAAGTGCTTCTTAGTTCTTGTCTTCGGTGAGGAGAACTGGTAGGCTTGAATGAAGTTCAGGAGGTGAGGAAACAGAAATCAGGTAAATTAGGGCAGGTATTCTGCCTTAATTATTCTCTGTGCCCAAATTCCAATGTCAAATAGATGTTAAGTCATGGGGTTATTTCTGGAATAGCTGTACCCCTGAAAGTCCCTGCCAGTAACAGATATCAGAATAATCTTCATTCATAAAGAAATAAACCAAAGCAGAGAGCTGCCTCCTGGCAATGCCCATCGGTAGCCAGGACCTGAATGGATTTTATCTGTCCAGCCAGACCCCTGAAACTCCAGAGGCTAACCCAACTGGCTCACTCAGTCCTTTCATTAGCCTTGCAATACTGTATCTCCATATTTTACATTAAGAAGCTTTCTAGATTTTGCTAGTTACATTATGATAAGATTTTACTCAATGTGATAATATATTGATCATGCCTTTTGTTTTTCTGATGCTTTGACATATTAGGGCCTTGCTGAACCTGAAGAGACTGCCCTTCCCAGTGCTAATTCCTAGAAATAGTAAAGGACTAACCTTTGTACATTTATATGCACACAACTAGTACAGAGCCCATACCTCCACCAAGTCCTTCATTTGTCTCTTATACTCCAGGTCACTATTCCACTGCTTAATCACCCCAGTGCCAGATACCAAACAACTTTAGACAGCCTCTATATCTATACCCTCTATACCATGGTGCCTACTGAAATTATTCAAAAGAGCCAGTCCTCACACTGCTTATCCTTCCTTGCCTTGCCTTTTATGGAGAGTACAATTAAGGTTCTTGCCCACATTTTTCCCTCACTCCCTGTGCCTCCTGACAGACCCTGCTACTTCCCTGTGTGTCCCCATGATATGCTTGCTCCTCTTGGGAATTATGAGTAACAAACTGTCTTTGTTTCCTGATCTACTGGCCTTAACATACCTGATTAATAATAAAATCTACATTTTAAAACAGATGAAAAGTGTGACAAAATATGTAATTGGCACTTTGCAAACTTCAATGTACAAAGGAATTGCATGGACATCTTGTTAAACCAAATCTGAATTAATAGATCTGAAGTGGGTCCTGCATGTCCAACGACACAATGCCAAAACTTCTCATCTACGAACCACACTTTCAATAGCAAAGAACTAAACTGGATGTACTCATTTTCAATATTCTGTTGTCTGTGAATTTTGGCTAATTATTTTACCTCTTCACAAATAGTTTCCTTCTCTGTAAAATGGAAATTAAAAACATTGCCTACCTACTAAACGACATTAAAGATAAAATGAGGCAATATGGATAAAACAATAAACATTTATTAAGCTGTAATTATAGGTAAAGCTATAAAAAGTACAAACTGCCATATAAATTATTGCAGAACATAAACTACTTGTATTTCACCCTTAAACACTACAGAAATAACAATTTGTATTTGAAATGCCTTATGGATTTTCTGTACCTATATATTAGAGTCGGTCTCCAAAGATCACTTCCTATTGACATTGTTAACATTCCTTCTTATTTTCATATAAAGTCAAAAGTAATCAAATTAAACCTCTCTAAACATACATATACTATTTAGTAGCCCTCAAACTCAGAAGCATCTTCTTCAAAATTAACTATGTTTCTGAGGTTTTGTTGCCCAGAGCACAAAGTGATTCAAAGTGTCTATACTAGGTTAAAAAAGGCATCCCTCCAAAAAATATTTGTAAATGTGTTCTTTAAGCCAGAGTAATAATAACTGCAAAGCTTACTCTGAAAAACAAATATAAAACCCGAAGAAAAGTTTTGAGATTATTTGATGAATTACTTAATCTTTGCAACAAAACTGAATTTTACCAGCAACCAAGCAAGTATAATTCAATTGAACAATATAAATCAAGACTCTATTGTTTGCAAAACCCCACAGTTCCATGAGAAGGATGGAGCAGGGCCAGCCTTTAAAGAACTGATCCATAGGTAATCCAGATTACCTTACAGGAGACAGAACATGGTAAATATCTTATGGGAAAAAATTCAGTAATGGTGGTTTCCAGAAACCCTTTGGATGAGGTTAGTTTACATGAAGAAATGTGGAATTTCAAATTCTTTACAGAGTTTCATTTAGAGATAAAAAGATAAAGTAGCGAATGGGATTAAAATCAGCAAAGACATGAATGTGGGAGCTACTGGACAAGGTGAGGGGAAGATGGGTGCAGGTTCTTCGGCTTGACAATCTAATTCCAATACAATAAAATCTATGTGTGATGAGATATAAACTAGGAGTAAAAAAAGAGGTTGGATCTACTTTGTAGTAAGCTTTTGACTCCAGGTGAGGTCCTATAACAATAAGAAGCTAGCCTCTAAAAGATTTTGACTTTGTTAGCAAATTAAGTAATACATACTAGTGAGCATACAATGATGAATTCGAGAATTTGGGCAAAGAATCTGTAAGGAACATGAGGAAACAGAAAAGTTAGGGCTGTGCAGAGATGCTTTGCAGTACGTTTTAAATAACATGCTTACATTTGAGTAGTAATGTTTAGGGTTGAAGAAATAGCATCAGCCTCTGCAAGCGATGCTAAGGGACATTAACAATAGCAGTTACGAGTTAATAAAATTTAGGAAAACAAAACACAAATGACTAATAAAATTGAATATGACCAATCTTAGAAAATCAAATGCAAAGAAATAGTATTTTTATTTACAAAATTATCAAATACTAAAATATAGCAAATGCAGAATTTTCAAGGATCAATGAGAATAACCATACTATGCTGAGCATGTAAATTCTGAGAGAAATTTAGCATTCAAGAGGCTTAAATAGGTTCAATCCCACTGTACTAGTAATTCCTAAAGGAGTCGGTATAATGAAAGAGTCAAAAACTCAAAACAGTATGTAGAAAGACATTAATCATAGTATTACTTTTATTAATAAAACAAAATAATTTTAATGTTCAACAAAAGGAAAATGAGGCTTTAAAACATCAATAAATTCACTGTTTACTTTTTATTCTATTTCCTATACCTTGAAAATTTACTTTTACATTCCCATAAACTAATCACATTTTAATAAGTTATAATCTACACCATTCAAATACTTCTCCAATAAGTAGAGGAGTATTTATTTACTTTACATCAAATCTCATGGTCTGAAACACACTCTCTTGTATAGCAAAAGTACTAGAATAAATATATATGCAGGACATAATATGTCTAAAAGGGGAGAAAGCAGGTATGAATACCAAAACTATAGTTATTGATAGATATATTTGGTAATAACTTGGAAGAAACAAAACGGCAAATAAACAAGATGATTTAAGCATTGGTCAGCCTGAAGAAAAGTGATGGGGATTAAAAGTAAACAACACATTTTTTACCCTCAAATAATTCACAACTTAGTAGAAATATTAAAGTGTCTGGAAAATTTATAATTAAATGTATTATATACACACGAATTAATTATTAAATGTTTGCAAATATAGTCACTATCTGCAGTGATATATTTCTTTTCTTTTCACTAAATAGATTCCCTGAGTTATCTAAACATGCAGATAATTTCATAATCACTACAATTCAAGTATTTTGAGGGTATGCATGTGCACTTTCACAAAGTACAAGGAATAAAAATAATGATACATATTATTAGGGCATCAGTATTGTTATTATCTATTAATCACAACTTAACCTACTTAATAACAAGCCGTGAAGGTAAAACATTCACTAATTCATACGAGCTAAAATTACATTCACCTTTATTTCTGAGAAACATTATGATGTTTTGGAAATAGAGAACTACTATAAGGGGAACCTTCCATTTCCCTAGCCAGTCCTGGTTTGAAAATTTTGCTTGAACTCTCCTGACCTAAAGGCAAATTTTGGAATAAGATACTGACCTAAAGAATTTCCAATTCCTAGACCTAAGACTGGAATGTAACATTTTAAAATCTCACACCCTATCAAATGTATTATTTGACTCAGGTCAATTTTTCCAGGAAAAGACAAGTCAAGTATAAAAAATAAATTATAATGATGCATATTCTAACAGTAAAATCAAAAGAAAATGTTAATGGATTTTTTAAACAACTAAATTTTTAAAGATTTATAATTTTACAAATGTTTTAATGTGTAAATTTAAAAGAGGTTTAAAAAGGTTTTGCTCACTATGGAGTTGTTCTCTCCAAAATGTTTGAAGTTCTGCATAATAAAATCACTTTAATGTTTTATTATTGTGCTCTAGGTAGCAAGTATTTCCGCATTAAGATATAGCAACTATAATAATTTAATTTTCCTGAATTGTTTTGTTATGAACTATAAAAGTAGCAGGAACATACTGCTCTTCAAAAATAATGGTAGCCTAATTATGGCACAGAAAACTGTCTAATTAGTCTCCCTTTTCAAGATTAATTACCTATCAATCAGTTAAACTGTCCTTCTGAAAATACAATTCTTGTATTAGCCATTTAAATTATAGGTATATTCATAGGAACACTGGGTACTATAAATCTTGAATAAATTCAATGTCACATCTGTTATTTTGAAAAGAAAAAATAGTCACCTTTTCAAAAAAATATTTAGAACCAATATTCAAGAGAAAATATTTTGTAAAGAGTTTTGGGTCACTTGTTTTGAGTTGTACATTAAGTTTAGTTTCTCATTAAAAGGCAAAAGACTTCCTCTATGGCATAGGGACATTATTCACTTAATATTGCTTAAAATGTTGCTGTTTGATTTTTTTCCTTCTCAGATAAGAAGCCAAATAGAGAATAGTGTATTTAAACAGTTAAGTGGTTAATATTAATGTTGAAAATCAAAGATGAAAGTTATTTTTATATCTTCCTTTTCAGTTCTGTTTGGAGTGATGATTTATTTTCAGTCTTTAGGGATTTCTATATGGCAAAGATTCATTCACATTGGCACAAAGGTAAATTTACCACTAGAAAATATAAAACATGATTCAATAAATACTAATAGCATTATTAAAGTTTAAAGAGGTATTTTCCAGTAACACATTACACAAAAGCCAGATAATTCTAATGGTAACTATGTTCCAGCTGCATAAAAACTAAATAAGAAAAACTATTTACTCATTGTGTTTTGTTCTGTTACATGTTTGAAAAAAAAGTTCTTGAAATGATACAGTCAGAAATAGAGATACCAGAACCAGATAAGGACACTACAAGTTAAAACAAAACAAAACAAAACAAAACAACAAAATATTACAGGCCAATATTTCTAATGAACAAAGATGCAAAAATTCTCAACAAAATACTAACAAACCGAATTCATAAATACAAAAGGATCATGCATCACAATCAAGTGGGATTCTCTCTGGAATTCAAGAATGGTTCAAAATACCCACACTAATAAATATGCTACACCATATTAATAGAATGAAAGGTAAGAGTGATATGATAATCTCAATAGATGAAGAAAAAACATTTGACAAAATTCAACAATTGATAGTGATAAAAACTGTTAATGAAGTCGATATAGAAATATCGTACCACAACATAATAAAGGTCATATATAAGAAGTCTACAGCTTACTAACATCATACTCAGAGGTGAAAGGTTGAAAATTTTCTAAGATCAAGAACAAGGCAAATGTGTCACTATTACTGCTCCTATTCAACATTGTACTGTAAGTCCTATTCTGAGCAACTGGACAAGAAAAACAAAAGGGAGTTAAATTAGGAAGAGAGAAATAAAAGAGTCTCCACTTGTAGATGACATGATCTTATATATAGAAACTCATAAAAACTCCACCAAAAAACTCTCAGAAAAAAACTCTCAGAACTAATCAATGAATTCAATAAAGTTTCAGGATACAAAATCAAAACACAAACAATATGTGGAGTCAAGACTTACCAAGTCCACCAGGAAAGTTGCACTGGTAGTTAGTTAGCTTACAGGATCCTAGATTAAAGGTAGTGAGGTAGGTCATCTGCAGACAGAACAGGAGCATTGGTAAATTCTGGGGGCCTCATAAAGAATATATTTACCCAGATTTATAAACACTACACTTGAAATCTAATGAAGAGAGTTTCCTTGAACTGAGTTTCCTAGAAAACTGACAGAACTAAATAGACTTGAAAAAGTTCCTACTAGATCCCTTATGAAAAATTCTAGATAGAAGTTTATTCTGTGGCCTTAGAAGTTGATCATTTATGGTTCTATCTTTGCAAAACAAGCTCAAGAAGAGCTACATGGATAATTAAGAATGGTAGTACACCTATAAAATAATCAGGACAAGTCTAATGAGACTGGCCTTTTTCTAATTAAAAATAATCTTTGGAAATAATTTATGGTGACAAGGACACTGGCAGGAAAATTTATTGAAGATTTTGGAAAAAAAAAAGATTACTGAGTATCTTTTCAGTGCAGTTCTGGCACTCTATTGGATGCTCTAGATATTATAAGATTGCATAAAAATGTACACTCTGATTGTTCTTGTGTTGATTAAGTTAATGTCCTCCTCTGCTATTTTTTTTCCAATTCCAAATTCCAATTGTTCATTTCTAGTATATAAGAAAACAATTGAATTTGAATATTGCATATTGACCTTTTATCCTGCAACCTGCTATACTTGCCTATTAATTCAAAGTAGAATATGGAGTTATTCACATAAACAAGCATATCATCTATGAATAGTTTAATTTCCTTCCAATCTGTGTACTTTTTTCCTTCATTTTGCTATTGATCTCTTATTATGGTATGAGAACATACTTTGTATGATTTCTATTATTCCTATATGTTAAGGTGTTTTATAGCTAAGAATGTGCTCTATCCTGGTGAACATTTATGTGATCTTGAAGAGATTGTGTATTCTGCCATTGTTGGATGACGTATTGTATAAATGCCAATCAGATCATGTTGACTGATAGGGATATTCAGGTACGCTATAGACTTACAGATGTTTCTACCTGTTGAATCTCTCAATTTCTGGTAGAGGGCTGTTGAAGTTTCCTATAATAATGATTTGACAATATTTCATTTCACTTCTATTAGTTTTTGCCTCATGTATATTGATTCACTGTTGTTAGTTGCATAAAAATTAAGGATTATTATATCTTCTTGAAGAACTAACATTTATTATAATATAATGCTCCTCTTTATCCTGATAAACTTATTTATTCCAAATCCTGCTTTAAGAGTACTATAGATACTCCAGGTCTGGTTATTTATTTAGTTAGTTATTATTTATTTATTCATTTATTATTTGTTTTTTAAATGCGTTTTTTTCACACTATATATACATAAAATTTTTTTAACATTTTATTGTTTTATTTTCCCCCTTTTCTCTCCCTTCTGGTAACCACTAGTCCATTGTCCATGTCCATGAGTCTCTTTTTGCTTGTCTGGTTCATTAGCTGCTTTTAGGTTTATATCCCACATATAAGTGGTATCATGTGGCTTTCAACTTTTTCTGTCTGGCTTCTTTCGCTTAGCATGATTATCTTAATTTAAGGTCCATCCATGTTGTCATAAATAGCAGTATTTCATCTCTTCTTATGGCTGAGTAATATTCCATTGTGTATATGTATCACAGCTTCTTTAGCCAATCACCTATCATAGGACACTTTGGTTGCTTCCAGGTCCTGGCCACTGTAAATAGTGCTGCTATGACCATTGGTGTGCATATATCTTTTCAAATACGAGTTTTCAAGTCTTTGGGGTAAATACCCAGTAGAGGGATTGTTGGATCATATGGTAAGTCAATTCTTAGTTTTTTGAGGAAACTCCATACCGCTTTCCATAGTGACTGTACCAATTTGCAGTCCCACCAGCAGTGTATGAGGGTTTCTTTTTCTCCACATCCTCTCTGACATTTGTTATTACTTGTCCTGTTGATTATAGCCATTCTAACAGGTGTGAGATGGTATCTCATTGTTGTTTTGATGTGCATTTCTCTAATAGCTAGTGATGTTGAGAATCTATTCATATATTTGTTGACCATTTGTATGTCCTCTAGGGAGAAGTGTCTGTTCAGGTCCTCTGTTCATTTTTTGATTGGATTACTTGTTTTTTTGTTGTTATTGAGTTGCATGAGTTCTTTGTATATTTTGGATACTAGGCCCTTATCGGAGGTGTTGCTTGCAAATATATTTTATCATTCGGGTGGTTGTCTCTTTATCTTGTTGACAGTTTCTTTTGCTGAGCAGAAGCTTTTTAGTTTGATGTAGTCCCATTCATTTATTTTTGCTCTTACTTCTCTTGCCTTGGAGGTTAAATTTATAGAATCCTCTTTAAATCCAAGGTCCTTGAGTGTAGCTCCTATGTTTTCTTCTATGCATTCTATTGTTTCAGGTCTTATATCAAGGTCCTTAATCCATTTTGAGTTAATTTTGGTGTGTGGTGATACAGTCTAGTTTCATTCTTTTGCAGGTGGCTTTCCAGTTATCCCAGAATCACTTATTGAAGAGGCTTTACTTTTTCCACTGTATATTTTTGGCATTTTTGTTGAAAATTATTTGCCTGTATAAGTATGGGTTTATTTCTGGACTCTTGATTCTGTTCCACTTGTCAGTGTGTCTATTTTTCTGCCAATACCATGCCATTTTGATTACTGTCACTTTGTAATATAATTTGAAGTCAGGCAGAGTGATGCCTTAAGCCTCCTTCTTTTTTCCTCAGGATGGTTTTGGCAATTCGGGGTATTCTGTGCTTCCATTCAAATTGTATGATTTTTTGTTCTATTTCTTTAAAAAATGCTGATGGGATTTTGATGGGAATTGCAATAAATCTGTATCAGGCTTTAGGTAATATAGTCATTTTAACTATGTTGATTCTTCCTATCCAAGAACACAAAATATATTTCCATTTCTTTGTATCTTCTTCGATTTATTTCAGTAAGGTCTTAGAGTTTTCATTATATAGGTTCTTCACACATTTCATTAAATTTATCCCTAGGTATTTTTGTTGTTGTTGTTGTTGCAATTGAAAAAAGAATTATTTTTTCCACTTCTTTTTCTGACACTTTGTTATTTGAGTATAGGAACTCTATGGATTTTTGAAAGTTGATTTTGTATTCAGAGACTTTACTGTATTTGTTTTTTCTTTCTAGTAGTGTTCTTGTGCAGTCTTTAGGGTTTTCTATATAGAGAATCATGTCATCTGCAAACAGTGACAGTTTGATTTCTTCATTTCTTATTCAAATGCCTTTTATATCTTGCCTGATTGCACTCGCTAGGACCTCTGATGTTATACTGAATAACAGTGGTGATAGCAGACAGCCTTGCCGTGTTCCTGAACTTAGGGGGAAGGTTCTTAGTTTTTCACCATTAAGTATAATGTCGTCTGAGGTGTTGTCATATTTGACCTTTATTATGTTGAGGTACTTATATTCTATACCAATTACATTAAGTGTTTTGATCATAAATGGGTGCTGTATCTTGTTGAAGGCTTTTTCTGCATCTATTGATATGATCATACAATTGTTTTTTCATTTGTTTATGTGGAGTATCACATTAATTGATTTGCACATGTTGAATCATCTCTTGACCATGGTGTATAATCTTTTTAATATGTTGCTGTATTTGATTCGCTAGTATCTTATTTAGGATTTTTGCATTTGTGTTCATGAGAAATATGTCTGTAGTTTTCTTTTTTTTTTGAGTTATCTTTACCAGGTTTCAGTATCAGAATAATACTGGCTTCATAAAATGAGTTAGGAGGTATTGCCTCCTCTTTGGTTATTTGGAAGAGTTTGAGGAGAATAGGTTTTAAATCTTATTTGAATGTTTGGTAGAATTCACTGGTGAAGCCATCTGGTTCTGGACTTTTACTTTTTGATAGGTTTTTGATGATTGTTTCAATTTCCATACTGTTGATCGGTCTATTTAGATTTTCCAGTTCTTGATTCAGTCTAGGAAGGCTGTATTTTTCTAAGTACTGGTTCATTTCTTCTAGGCTATTAAATTTGGGGTTACATACTTTTCATAGTATTCTTGTATGATCCTTTGTATTTCTGCAGTATCCGTCATAATTTCCCCTCTTTCATCCCTGATTTTATTTGTGTCCTTTATCTTTTTTTCTTTAGTGAGTAGGTGTTTGTCAATTTTATTAACCTTCTCAAAGAACCACCTCTTCGTTGCATTTAAATTCATTTATTTCTGCTCTAATTTGGTTATTTCTTTCCTTCTGCTGACTTTAGGCTTCATTTGTTCTTCATTTTCTAACTTTATAAGATGAAGTGTTCAGTTGTTTATTTGAGCTTGTTCTTGTTCTTGGACATAGGCATGTAATGATATGTACTTTCCTCTTATGACCGCTTTTGCCATGTCCCAAAAGTTTTGATATATTGTACTATCATTATCATTCATTTCTATGTATCTCTTGAACTCCCTTTTTATTTCTTCTCTGACCCAGTTATTCTTCAGTAGTATGTTGTTTAATCTCCATGTATTTGTGGTTCTTCCTGATTTCTTTTTGCAGTTGATCTCTAGTTTCAAAGTATTATGATCAGAGAATATGGCTGGTATGGTTTCAACCTTCTCATATTTGTTGAGGCTATCTCTGTGTCCCAGTATGTGGTTGATTCTTGAGAATGTTCCATGTACACTAGAGAAGAATGTATAAGCAGCTGTTTTGGGATGGAAGGCTCTATAAATGTCAATTATGTTCAGTGGGTCTAATGTATCATTTACGGATGTTACTTCCTTATTGATTTTCTGTTTGGATGATCTGTCCATATCTGACAGTGAGGTATTTAGGTCTCTTACTACAATAGTGTTTTGGTCTCCTTCTCCCTTTAGTTCTGTTAGTAATTGCTTTACCTATTTCAGGGCACCCTGATTGGGAGCACAGATATTAATAAGTGTTATGTCTTCTTGGTGCATGATTCCCTTTATCATTATGAAGTGTCCCTCAGTATCTTTCTTTATCTTTTTTAAGTCTATTTTGTACGATATTAGTACCACTATTCCCACTTTCTCTGAATGCCATTAGCATGAAATGTCATTTTCCACCCTTTGAGTCTATATTTTCCTTTGGAGATGAGATGTGCCTCCTGGAGGCAGCATATCATTGTTTTCTTTTTTGATCCATTCTGCAACTCTATCCCTTTTTATTGGTAAGTTCAATTCATTTACATTTATGGTGATTACTGAAATATGAGGTCTTCTTATAGCCATTTTATGGTTTGCTTTCTGGTAGCTCGGTGTTTCCATAGCTTCCTTTTCTTTGTGTTTCTGTTTTATTTATTTTGGTTGGCTTTTGTGGGTTTTGCCTCTGTCCTTCTTGTTTTGTTAAATACTTTGATTCTAAATCTTTGGCTTGTGGTTGCCATTACGAATATGAATAGTTGTATATATACAGCTGTCCGTTTTCTTCTGCGTGTGCCTTATCTCCATTCCCCTTTTTGAATTTGGATCTTTGAATCCTCCCCTTTTCAGTCATTGTTATCCCATTTTGTTCCTATGTATGCTGAACGTTCATTACTAATTTGCTATAGCAAATTTCTTCTTATTTTAAGCTTATAATGTCCTATTCTTAGCGAGGGTTGCACTCTTCTGCTTCTATTTGCTTGATAGTTGCTTTACTCCTAATTATGTATTTTTTGTTTTGCTTTGTTATTTTGTTTTAGATGAGCCAACACCTTTCAGTATTTCCTGTAGTACAGGCCTCATAGTAGAGAATTCCCTCAATTTTTGTATGTTTGGAAAGGTCTTAATTTCTCCTTCATATCTAAAGGAGAGCTTAGCTAGATATATTTTCTTGGCTGATAGCTCCTTTCATTTAATAGTTTGAATAATTGATTCCATTTCCTTCTGGCTTGTAAGGTTTGTGCTGATAAGTCCGATGGTAATCTAATGGGTTTTCCTCTATAGGTTCTTTTCCCTGGCTGCCCTGAGAATTCTGTCATTGTTGATTCTTGATCATTTTAATATGATTTCTTGGTGAAGGCCTTTTTGGGTTGAGATAATTCAGTGTTCTATTGACTTCTTGAATTCCAAGCTTTTAGCTCATTCCTTAGATTTGGGAAATTCTTGTCAACTATTTGTTTGAAAATGCTTTCTAATCCTTGCTCCTTTTCCTCCCCTTCAAGAATTCTCATTATTCTTATGTTTCCTCTCCTGATGGTATCAGCTAATTCTTGTATTTCTCTTTCATTATTTTTCATTCTTTGGTTTCACTCTTCTTCCTTCTGATTTATTTCTAGATTTCTGTCTTTAATATCATTGATCCTTTTCTCCATTTTTGTCAATTCTATTTTCCAAGCTTGTTATTTCATTTTTCAACTCTTACAGTGTGTTCTTTATCTCCAGAAGGTCTATTCAGTTCTTTTTCAGGGTTTCAGTCTCCTTGCTAAAGAACTCATTCTACTCATTTATTTTTTCAATTCCTGAAATTGTTGATTTGAGTTGTTTTGGATCTCACTGAGTTTTTTTTCAGAAGTACCATCCTGAATTCTCTGTCATTTAAGTTGCATATTTCTATGTCTGTAAGTTTATTTCTGGAGATTTTTCACTTTCTGAGATTCTTTGTCACCTTGGTGGTTCTTTGTGTTTAATGGTCTGTTTCTTCGCCTAGGCATTGATAGAAGTGTGTTATGCTTTTTTAAATTTTTTTTCCCCAGAAAGATTTATTATATAGTGGTCCCTAGCCTGTTACAAATAAGGGTTTTTCTTTTGGTTTCCAGTAGGTGGCGTCTAAGCCTCTTGGATCTCTGCTTTATATAAAGTGCTAATAAAGTCTTTTTTTCCCTTATATATGTTTAATCATGCTTGCTATCCTCAGTCTCAGTTCCTGTCAGTGTTAGTGACAGTTTTGCATTTGCTCAGATTCTCCTGGGGCTCCACAGCATTCCATCTCAGAGGGTATGGGGGGAGAGGCCTCTAGGTTGGGAGTTGGAGGCTGCAGCTCAGCCTCAGTTTTACGACTGCAGCTGCTAAAAATCAACTGTTGATTCTCGCTGTCCCTGTTTTTCTGCCATCCCTGTTTCTCTGACTTCTGCTCTGAAGATTGGGCATTGCCACCAGCCGCGTGAAGCTCGCAGCACTCTCAGGCAGGGCTGTTTGGGAAAGTTGCCACTCCATCTCCCCTCCCCTTCCTCCTACAGGGAGTTCCGGCTGTGAGAGGCAGCTTCTTTGTTTATCCCAGGCTACCCCCTCCCCGACACCCCGGGTTCTGACCTGTGGTATCTCTCTTATGTGCAGATCCCATGCTCAGATGCGCTGGTGTGCAGTTAGGTGTTTTTTGTTGAGTTTTAGGTGTTCAGCTTATTGTTGTGACAAGGGGAGAGATCTGGGAACGTCTCTCACACCGCCATGTCTAATCCAATCTACTCCGTGTTTGTTTTTATTGGTTTTACCATGCTACATATTTCTTCATCTCTTTACTTTTAACTTTGAGTCTTCATATTTAAAGTGGACTTTTATAGGTAATATACAGTTGTCTCTAGACTTAAGTCTGATTAAATTGAGGCAGACAACTAGACTGTTCACATTTGAAATACTTATTGCTATATTTAGATAAGTATCTAACACATTTGTAATAGTTTTATTTGTTACATTTGAGATTTTCTCCCAGTTTTATTGACATATGATTGACAAACATTGTATATATTCAAGGTGTAAAACATAATGTTTTGATACACATATACATTGTGAAATAATTATCACAATCAAGCTAATTAACAAATTCTTCTTCACATAATTAACTTATTTTTGTAGGACCACACTTGAGACTTAATCTCTTAGCAAACTTTAATCATAAAATATATTATTATTTAATACATTATTACTATAATCACCATGCTGTACATTACACCTACAGAACTTAGAACTCCAAGTCTATATGTTTTGTTCATCATCTCCACACTTCTCCCAGTCCCTACACCTGGGAACAATGCATACACTTGTTACTTTCAGTTTGACTTCTTGTCTTTGGCTTATTTCACTTAATATAATGTCTTCCAGATTTATCTATGTTGTTGCAAATGGTAGGTTTCCCTTTTTTTAAGTAATTCTATAATCTTAGAGTCAAGGATAGTACTCTACCTGTGAAATAATCAGGATAAACCTAATGAGGCTGGTCTTTTTATAATCAAAAACTATATATATCAACTTCTATATCCACTGTCCATTGACAGGTACTTAGGTTGTTTCCATATTATCAATAAACATGCAATTACATGGGAGTGCAGCTATTACTTTGAATATATACCCAGAAGTGGGATTGCTTTTTATTTCGAGGCAGTCCCACTTGTTTATTTTGGATTTTGTTGCTGGAGCTTTTGGTGTCAAATCCAAAAGATCACTGCTAAGACCAATATCAAGAAACTTTTTTTCTGTATGGTTTTTTGTAGGATTTTTATGGTTTCAGATCCTACATTTAATTCTTTAATCTGTTTTGAGTGATCTTGTGTCTAAAATAAGGGTCCAATTTCATTCTTTTATGTGTGGATATCCAGTTTTCCAAACACCATTTATGAAAGAGCATATCCTTTCCCTTTTGTGTATTCTTGGCACTTGTTTTGAAGATTAGTTGACCCTGTATGCAAAGGTTTATTTCTTCATTGCCTATTGCATTTCATTGGTTTATGTGTCTATTTTTATGCAAGTACAATCCTGTTTTGATTAGCATAGACTTAAAATATATTTGAAATCAAAGTGTGCTGTCTGTATCTTTGTTCTTACTCCACATCGCTTTTGTTATTCAGGACCTTTTCTGGTTCCTTTCAGTTTTAGCACTGTTTTGTTTATTTCTAAGAAAAAGTCCTAGAATTTTGATAGAGATTGTGTTGACTCTGCACATCACTTTTAGTATAGACATTTTAACAATATTCATTCTTCCAATCCATGAACACTAGATATCATATGTGTCTTCTTTATTTCAGCAATAATTTATACTTTTCAACATGCATGTTCTTTCACATCCTTGGCTAACTTTATTCCAAAGCAGTTTATTCTTTTGATGCTATTGTAAATGGAATTATTTCTTACTTTCTTTTTTTGATAGTTTATGTGTACAGAAATATAGCTGATTTTTGTAAGTTGATTTTATATCGTAAAACAAAAAGTTTTCTTTTTTAAGTTGGCAAAGATTTTTTTTTTAATTTTAAATTCATAAAAGGAGAAACATTCACAGAAAAGAGATTCAGCTTATCTGCTTTGAGGAAATATATTTTTAAAAATGGAAGATTACTACAAATCAAACCCAATGATAAAAACAGATGAATCCTCTGTAAAAATCTAGACTAAACTGTTAAGTCATTCATGTCCATCCAGTATTCAGAACATGAGGTGAAATACTAGCGTATAATAATAATAAAAAAAAAAGCCTCCATATTTTGCCATTTTACTAAATCTATTATTATTTTTTTTAACAAAATGCTCTAGCTAGAACTTCCATTACTATTTTGAATAAAAGTGGTAAGAGTGGGCATCTTTGTTTTGTTCCTTATCTTAGAGGAAATGCCTTCAGCTTTGTACCACTGAGTAAGAAGTTACCTGCCGGCTTGTCAATATGGCTTTTAGTATGTTCAGGTGCATTCTTTCTAAACCAAGTTTGTTGACTGTTTTTCTTTTTTCCATAAAATGTTGTTGAATTTTGTCAAATGCTTTTTCTGCATCTATTGAGATGATAAAATTTTTATCCCTCATTTTGTTCATGTCTTGTATCACATTCACTGACGTGTGGATGTTGAACCATTTTTGCATTCTAGAAATAAACTAGATAATGATGTGCCAACATTTTAATGTAATATTGAATTTAGTTTGTTAATATTTTGCTGAAAATATTATATCTATGTTCTATTAGGATACTGGCATGTAGTTTTCTTTTTTTTTAATGTCCATCTCTGGTTTTGGTATCAGAGTAATGCTGGCCTGGAAGTGTTTCTTCATAAATTTCATGAAGTGTTAGAGAATTAGTATTAATTCTTCTTAAATTTTTGGTGGAACTCACCTGGGAAGCCATCTGATCCTAAACTTTTATTTGGTGGGAGATTCTGAATGATTACATCTCCTTACTCATTATTGGTCTGCTCGAATTTTCTACTCCTTCATAACTCAGTCTTCATAGATTGCATGTTTCTAAGATTTATCTGTTTCTTCTAAGTTAGCCAATTTGGGCATGTAATTGTTCATAGTGTTCTCTTACAATGTTTTTAATTATTATTATTTCTGTGTTGTCAGTTGTAATATCTCTTTTTTAATTTCTGACTGTCTTTTTTTCTTAGTCTAGATAAAGTTTGTTAATTTTTTCAAAAGCCAATTCTTAGTTTTGTTAAACTTTTCTATTGTTTTCTATTTTCAGTCTCTATTTCATTTATTTCTTCTTTGGTACTTATTTTCTTCCTTTTGCTAACTTTAGCTTAATTGGTCCTATTTTTCTAGTTTTGAGGTTTATAGATAATTTTAGATCTTTCTTCTTAATTTAGGTATTTATTGCTATATATTTCATTCTTAGAGCTGCTTTTGCTACATCCCATAAGTTTGTTATATTGTTTCCATTTTCTTCTACTCAATGTATTTTTTATTTTCCTTTTTTTCTTCTTTGATCCATTGGTTGTTTAATAATGTGCTAATATCTTCACATTTAAGAATTTTCCAATATATATCCTGTTACTGATTTCTACTTTCATACTATTATAGTCAGAAAAAAAATACTTGATATAATTTCAATCTTCCTAAATTTATTAAAACTTGCTTTGTGACCTAACATGTGATCTATACTGGAGAATGCTCTGTGTGCACTTGAGAAGAATGCACATTCTGCTCCTGTTGGATAGAATATTCAGTATATATGTTACATCCATTTGATATAAAGTGTAGTGCAAGTCTAGTATTTCTTAACTTTCTCTCTGCATGAGCTATCCATCACTGAAACTGGGGTACTGAAATCCTTGTTTATTGTTGCAATACTGTCTATTTATCCCTTCTGATATGTTTATATTTGCTTTATATATTTATGTGCTCTGATCTTGGGTGCATATATATTTGCAATCATTGCATCCTCTTCACAAACTGACCTTGTGTCAATATATAATTGCCTTCTCTGTTATGGCAAATTATGATTTAGTCTATTTTGTCTAAGTATAGCCTCTCTTGCTGTATTTTTGTTTTGAATTGTATGCAAAATATTTTTTTCTAAATACTTTCTCTTTTGTCTAAGCCCTTGAAGCTAAAGTGAGTCTCCTGTAGGCATCAAAGAGTTACAACTGTTTTTTTTTTTCAATCCGCCCAGCCACTCTGTACCTTTTTATTGGAGAATTTAATTCACTTACACTTAAAGTATTAGTAGATAAGACTTAATATTGCCATTTAGTTCATTGATTTTTGTCTGTTTTCTTCCTCTATTTCTGTCTTCCTTTGGGATTTAATGGTTTTCTATAATGATATGCTTAGATATTTTCTCTTTATCTTTTATGTATCAACTATACATTTTTTGTTTTCGTGTTACATGAGGCTTACATAATCATCTTACAGTTATGACAATATGTTTTAAGCTGGTAACAAGTCAACTGCACTCATATACAAACCCTCATACTTTTTTTACTTCTCCCTCCCACATTTTATTATTTTCTTGTAACAATTTACATCTTTTTGCATGTGTGCCCATTAACAAATTATTATAGCTATAATTATTGTTATTACTTGTGTCTTTTCACCTTCATACTGGATTGAAAAGTGTTTTATATAGCACCATCACAGTATTAAAGTATTCTGAATTTGCCTATATACTTTATCACGGAGTTTTATACTTTCATATGTTTTCATGGTACTAATTAGCCTTCTTTGTGTCAGTTTGAAGAACTCCTCCTCCTCACCTCTCCCACCCCCACCTTTAGCATTTCTTGTAAGGTAAGTCTAGTTGTGATGAACTCCCCCAGCTTTTGTTCATCTGTGAAAGTATCTCTTCTTCATTTCTGAAAGACATTTTTGCCAGGTAATTCTTTTTTTCTTCTTCTTCTTTCAGCTCATTAAATATATCAACCCATGCTCTCCTGGCCTATAATGCATCTTCTGAGAAATCAGCTAATAGCCTTAGCTAATATATGTGAAAAGTCTCCGTACTGTATGTGAAAAGTCTTTTTTTTTCTCTTGTTGCTTTCAAAATTCTTCCTGTCTTTGAATTTTGATAATTTGATTATGATATATTTTAGTGAAGTCTTCTTTGGTTTCAATTTGTTTGGGAACTTTTGATAATCATGTACCTGGATTTCCCTATCTTTCTCAGATATGAAAAGTGTTCAGACATTATTTCATTAAGTAATGTTTTTGCTCCTTTCTCTCTTCTCCTTCAGGATCTCCCATAACGCAAATATTAGCTCTCTTTTTGGTGTCCCATAAATCCTGTAGGCTTTCTTCATTTCTTTTTCTTCTTTTTATCTCTTCTGACTGAATTTCAAATTATCTTCAAGTGTACAGATTCTTCTTTTTACTTGATGAAGTCTGCTGTTCAGGTTCTTTATTGCATTTTAAATTTTATTCATTGTATTCTTCAGCTCCAAAATTCCTGCTTGGTTCTTTCTTATGATTTCTCTACATTAAACTTATTTTGGTTATGTATTGTGTTCTTAATTTCCCTGAGTTATCTTATCTGTTTTTTTCTTGAAGCTCTCTGAGCTTCCTTAAAACAATTATTTTCCATTTTTGGTCAGGCAATTTGTACATCTTCATTTCCTTGGATTGGCTACTGAAAAATTAATGTGTTCATCTGATGGTGTCACATTTTATTGATTTTTTTTAAATGTTCTTTGAGGTCTCATGTTGCTGTCTTCTTCTCCTGGCTTTACTAACTGGTTTCAGGAGAGAAACTTCTAGTCTACCAACATATGGTTTCTGAAGCTCTCTGAGACCTTTCCTATAGATGCATCTGCTTCTCACCTCTTGTTCCCATTTGGTGGAGGGCTAATTTTGAAGGTCGTATGACTTTTCTAAATACTACAAAGTCAGACTGGGTGCTAAGAGTCTCCCACTTATTGCCCTTGGGTGTTCCCTTATTTAGTCAAATTCATATGCCTTCTACTAATCTCAAAGAGTCAGTCTGGCTTTCTGCACATGCTCACACTCACTATCTATAAGGTTGTGCATGGAGAGCCAGCCATAGGAATGTGGTTGAGGTGCCTGAATAGTTGAGTGTACCTGTGGGCCAGCTGGGGCTCGAGGTCAGGCTTGCTGATAGAGTCTGAGAAGTAGTTTGTAATATCTCTGACCCTCTGTTGAGTTCTAAGCCCTGATTGCTATGATGTTCCACTTCTCTTCTCTGCTCCCACTGTCTCTTTATCCCTCAGCCATGCCAATCTTCTCTGTATTCTGGGTAGGATAAGAAGTAGGCCTCTTGGACAGCAACCCATCCAGCTGCAGAAGGCAGATAGTCCCTACATTCTCACTTATTCTCATGGAGAAATGCACTGGGGTGTCTCTCTTGGCACTGAACTGTGCTGCCTTGGGGGAAAGTACAACATGGGTAAAGTGAAGCTGTTCTTCTTATATATTCTCCAATTTTTCACTCCACTGTTATGTTGTGACTTCTCTGCTGAATGCCCAGACTCCCAGAAAGGTATTCTTGTCTGTGAGTGGTTGTCAAAATAAATGCCTTGTGGAGGGATGGAAGTCAAAAACTCCTAGACTTCCATTTTGCTGAGATCACTTCCTGTTGTCCTTCATTTTCCCTTGCCCCTCTTTTTCAAACTTCTCTGGTTTTAACTGATTGTTTTTTACGCTAAATTAGCATATCTCCTTTCTCAGAATGTAAATACTTCTTTTAGGCAATTTTTTGCTGGATGCCCTGGTGTTTACAATAATAACTAATCTAGTATTTTAAGTAGCATTATACTGCTCTAAATATTGTAGTATACCTTTTATTCAGGTACTTTTTTCTCAGAGAATTTCTAATTCCTTCCTCTTGTTCATACAATATTACTGTCATTCATTTCACATATCCATACACAAGATTTAGTATAGTTATTGCTTTAAAAATTGTTTTAGATTTGTTAAGAAAAAAAATAAATATTTAATTCACTTTTGTTTATTACTTATCTGATTCTTTTCCTTTCTTTATTGGATCTAAGTTTCCTATCTATCTAATTTTTACTTTGCCTGCAGGACTTCTTTTAACATCATGAGGTTTACTATCAATAAATTCCATTTGTATTACACTCCCATTTGCAATGTTTATATTAATCTGCCTTCAAATTCACTAATTCTTTCCTTAGCTATGTCAAGTCTACTTTGTGAGCATATCTAAGACATTCTTATTTTCTTATTTTCAGAGTTTTTGGTTTCTAGCATTTCATTTGATTCTTCATAAGACTATCCATATTTCTTCTTACATTGTCCATCTGCTTTTACATGTTCTCAACTTTATTCATGAGCTGCCTGAACATATTAATCATAGTTTTTTAATGAATACTTTATCTTCAGAGTGTTTTTGCTTTGTTTTGTTTTTTTTCTTTTCTTGCTTTTTAACATGACACATTTTTGTTGTTGAAAGCTGGATCTGCTGTATGGGTAGTAAGAACTAAGTTATACAGACCTTTTTAAAAAACTGTTTAAAACTGTACAGTGTGATGGTTTAATATACATATGCACTGTGAAATGATTACCACAATCACATTAATACATGCATTATCTTACATAGTTACCATTTTTAATGAGATTTTACATTAATCCAACTAGATGCTGGGCTATGTTTAATGGCTTTTGTAGCTATAAGTTCCAGAGACTTCAAATGCCTTTAACATCCTTGTTTTTGTCTTTACTGTTGACATTGGGCTTCTTTTTCTACCTTCCTCAGGAAGAGTCTGCATTTTGCTGCTTTTTCAGCTGCAATCCCCCATTATTATATCGGAGCCTTGTTGGTGTAGCAGTAAGTTGTAGGGGAAAAAAAAAAAAAAACACATTATACAACCATCTGATTAAATCTCAATCTCTCAATGGGCCTGTATGCTGAGGTTGTGACCCACACAAGTGTTTGTCTAAAAGTATTGCTTTTATTTTTCCTCCAGCCTTCTGCTCCTTCTTTGGCACCAGCATTCCTGATTTATATTTTTGAATGTCTGATGCCTCTTACTTATTATATATATATTTTTATTTTTGTCTCCCTCAGATGAGACAGGAAGACTGTCAGGAGCTGGACCGAGAAGGAATCTCTTCCTCCTCAAGTTGTGAATAATGGTCATAACTGAGCTCTGTCATAGTCTTATTTTCTGAAGAGTAGGCCTTTTTTTTTTTTTAAATGATTCTTGATGTATATTTTAATGGCTATTTTTCTTGACAATCATAACTACTATTTTGAAATCCCCTAAATATTTTGGTAGATATCTTTTAAATTCTTAAAAAGCACAACAAGCCCTTCATCTATTCAATTACCTGCTTTCTGTTAATCACAAAAAAATTAACAAATTAATATAATTTCACACACCAGACTCATATAAAACTTTGAACTCCTCAAGGTCAAAGATTTTATTGTCATGCCACCAGCATCGAGAACTTATGTTTAATGAATATTTCTCTGACCTATACTAATAAATAAGTGTCTAATTTCCTTCATGATCCTTTGATAAGCAAATACTACATATGGTTACCTAAGAATACAGTAGAATGCAATAAGAAAAAAAAAAGCTAAAATATCAAAATAGGTTTTAAGTACCAAATCCATGAAATGGTTCATTTTATACCTTATTGATGTGAAATTTCAAAATTTTGTCATATGAAAATATGTCTACTAAAACTATCAAAATTATATAATAATAGATGAAATTCCAAGTACTCTTAACATTATCACAAATCTAAATTATGTTGAATTTGATCTTCACTGACATTGTTGCAGTTTATTATTTATTAAACATTGTAACATAACATTTTGATTCATAAACATTTTTATGTTCTCCTTTATTGGGTTAGATTATTTCTTAAATTTAATTGCAAAATGAAACAGGGTGCCCATTAAAATTATATAACCTTGAGATAGAACACTTCATAATTTTAATATAAATCTAGCGAAATAACTAATAAACTCAATGTCCAAGACAAATAATTGATGATAATATAGTGGACTGAAAAGAATGTTTAATTAACTCAGTAATATATAATGCATTTCTAATATAACCTTTGGCTTACAGATTTGTTATTTGGACTAAAAATCAAAATGTTATAGTGCCATCTCCTGGTTAATATGAGATCAGAAAGATGAGGTAATATTTAATGAGTTATTTAGAATTATTTTATATTAATCAAATTAGTATTTCATATTAATCAAACAATAAAGAAGGGGAGAAGAGAGAGATAACCCCATAGATTGTGCTTCTGAGAGTAAAAATAATTCTTTTTAATATTGAGTAAATATTTTACCCTTAAAACATTATTTCTTTATCTTTTAGAAAATTACATCAACATACATTATTAATTCCTTTAATGTTAATATTAGGACATGTGCTGAGCTTACAAGCACAAAAGGTTAATCACCACAGAACACAAGATTAACTTCCTGTCTAATGTCAGGATTCTTACTTTGTAGGAAACCATTCCCTGTTTTTCAATTCTACAGCAATTATGAAGTTATTAAAATAAGATTGGTCATAGAAATCATTAAAATCATATACTGAAAGTCTACCAGTTTGTTAAGAATACTCCTCTGTGCCTCCAAACTTTCTCTTGTTTAAATTTTTCTTCCTATTAAAAACCCTTTAATGACTTCTTCAGTAATTATTTTTGTGCTTCCTTTAGGAAAGTCATTCCTGAGCTACTGAAGTCCTCTGTGCCTAATTTTTAACCCATTTCTTAACTTTCTATCAATGAAGTTATTCAAATGTGCATTTTATTTTTTATTTACTTTTAATGTCTTATGTGATTTTGCTATTTTGTGTTAAATTTTTGAATTTTTATATTCTTTTTTAAATGTTATATTGAACTATATGCATAACAAAATTTTGTTGCATGAATTACTATTTGGATTCACCCTCATTTTTTTGATGGTAGTATATTATTCACTTTATTCTTATGACGTTGTTAGATATTACATAGGGAATGTTATAAAAAAGTGGTATTTTAAACTTATAAAAAATCATATTTGATATTTATTGACCCATTATGATTTAATAGTTGGTAATGTGAAAAGCTACAAATATACAACATGCAATATAATAAAAACTAGAATAGACAATGCATAACTCATTCCTGTTTTCAATTAAATTATCTACCAACCATAAAATATCAAAAGTATACTGTTATCATTAGTTATAGCTATCCCCTGCTTTTTGAAAGTTTGCTTTACTCCACTTTGCTTCTACTACAGACGTATATTAGTATGTGTTTTAGCTAACTAAAAGAAATCCAAAAAGAATTTTTGCTTTTATGAAAAAATATGAAAAGTCAAAATACCATCAGTGTTTATTTTGCAATGGAGCTATTATAGAGGTAGCGTGCATCCCAAACAGCGAGAGAAGCACCACCAGGCTCCCTCCCCAGAAACCATACTCAGTACATGAGCATCAAACTGCCAGAGCTTTGAACTGTGACTGTGAGCATTTGTGCTTTATCACAATTTATTCTGGGGATCTTTTGGCAAGCTATGTCCCAAGGTAATCGCTTCTTTGCTTTAGACCATCTTGGCTTATAAAAGGCTTCATGAGAATGCTCTACTTTTGAATAACGAAGGAAATCCATATTTGTTACTTGGTTCTATGTTCAGAAGTTATTTATGGCAATGATTGTTGAATAAGAATAAATGGAATTTAAACTTTTTTTGAGTTTACTGTGGAATAATTTATATATAATATATTGTATCTATTTAAAGTAGACAATTCAGTAAGTTTTGACGGTTGTGTACACTGTAGGAGTTACCAGCAAAATCAAGAGAGGACACCCTCATCCCCAGTATATTTCATCCTTCCCTCTATCACCTGCTCTAGGAAATAACTATTTTCTTTTATCACCATAGATTACTTTGTATTTTTATATAAATACAGTCAAGCAGTATACAATCCTTTGTTTTTAGATTCATTCACTCAACATAGTGATTCTGACATCCATCTCTGTGCTCAGGTTTACCAGTAGTTTGTCTCTTTATTATGTTTATTTATTTTATTAACTCACGCAGTGCTTTTCTTTTTCTACAAGTAAATTTTATCTATTATGGTAAAAATACAACTTGAGATCTACTCTCAACAATTTTTAAAGTGCAAAGTACAGTATTGTTAGGTATAGGCTCAATGCTGTACAGCAGATCTCTAGAACTTAGTCATCTTACATAACTGAAATGTGCTTAAGATTCGGCACCCTCATTCACTGTTAATGAAAATTCGCATTTATTTCAGATTTGGATGATACAATTCCGGCTTTTGCAAATTATAGTGTGCATGGCTTTGTAAGGACATAAGTTTCCACTTTCTCTGAGATAAATATCTAGAGGCAGAATGTCTGGGTCATAAGGTGGGTATATGCTTAATATAACTGCAAAGTCTTTCTTCTAGATATATCAGCAAAAAGATCTTTCTTTTCCCCCTGAAATCTCATGGCCTATTATGTATTTTGAATTTTTGGAAATGATGAAATCCAGTCCTGTATATTAGTTATGGATGCACAGGCTTTCTTCATTCCAAAGAAATTCTACTAAAAACACATGAAAACATGAACCTTTTCTCATTTTTCTATTTTATGTAAAAGACAATGCTGTGTCTATCATGGCTGTTCAATAAACATGTGTTTCATAAGCAAATAATTTTACATTTTAATATAGAAGTGTTTCCATATATTTGTCTGGCCCCTTCTTCCATCTTAGTGACATCTTACTACTCTACCTCCTACTATTTTCAATACATTCTAGTGTTTTAAAAGAAATTTCAGTATTGCTTTTAAAGGACATGTGAATGCTAAAAAGGGAAGTCAAATTGTTTTTCCAGTGAAGAGAAATGAGATCATAAGATGTCACCATATCGACAGAATACAAATAGCCATCAGTAACACAAGTGTTAAAATAAATAAACCTGATACAAGGAAAACTATTTTAAATGCATATTTTAAAACAACTGATGTATAGTAGGTTTTATTCTAAGATACAAATGAAATTAAAAGATAAGTTCTCAACTGATGTAAATCATCACTGAAACTTCAACATTGATTGTCCTTAGTGCCTGCTTTGAAGGTCAAGATTGCATGCTGACCAATGAGAGACAGAGGCCAAAAGACAAGAACACATTTACCAAGAATCAGCTTAAATGTGATTTCATAATTATAAAACACCTTCAAAAAAGCCAGTGCACTAATTAAAAGTGCTCTTGGACATGAATAAGCCAGATATTTCAGCAATATTTATAGACACAATCTTTGCATTAGACAAGCCAAATGACACATCCAATATACTAAGAATCTCTCTCTTCATCAGACATGATAAATAAGAATTATCTACCCGCTTTAGAAAATGTATTCCTCATGGTCAACAGAAAGACATTTCCAGTCTACGAGAAGGTTTTTAAAGTCTTTTGAGAGCAAAGATACTGGTGTAAGACACTATGCTTTGAATCATGATACTATAGGGACAAAATCATTGTTTATAATTATTTTAATAATCAAACTAATTTCTAAAATAGATTTGTTTCAAATGGATCTCTATTTAAATCATTTTACTGGAAGGATTAAAAATCAGTTGAAAATCATTAAATATTTGCATCAACATATCAACATATATATTAAATTCAGAAGCCAAATGGGTAATTAAATTTGGATTATTAAATATGTAGTTCAGAGGTATAACCAAAAGAAAAAAAAAGACAGTTGATGCTAGGATCTTATTCCTATGAAAGAAATTAGAGAAATTCTACAAATCCAACATTTCAGAGCAGTAATATCAAGGTAAATATCAAGAATATCAAGGTAAATAATTTTAAAAGGCAGATTTCTTTGGGAATATTTTAATCACTCTTAATATAGTCTAATTAGTCATTTACACCTTATTGTAAATTGCTTGAAGCAGAATCACCTTACCCTTTAGCTACTGTCTATTTTTATTATCTGCTTATTATCTATTTTTATCTATCATTTATTTTATCTTATTTTTTTCATCAAAACTTATACTCTTTCAAGGAACATGACTTCAGGTAGTTGTAAGGAGTATCTATATGTCCTGATGTAATGGTTAATTTATGTGTCAACTTGATTAGCTACAGGTATATACCCTAGTGGATGTACTTCTCTGATGAATCCTGGCTAATAACAGCTGGCTTATACCAATCCATATTAAATAAAGTTGTAAAACCTTCAAACATACCTACTGTCAAGAAGGCCTCTCTCTTTAGAAACATCACCATCACACTGTTCACTATACATAAACTGATATTCGAGCTTAAAAGCAAAACAGCCTGACAGATATCAAATCAAAGCCTAACTGAACACTTACTGGCTACATGATCTTGATGAGTTGAATGCATACTTTCTATATCTGTAAAATGAGGACAAAAACCATTGCTTTGCATGGTTTACTTGAAGATTATACACTATGTATTTAAAGACCTTGAAATCCAGTAGTAACTTTTAATATTTAATAAATTGGAACCTTTTATTTACTAGTTAAAAATCAGAAAATTATCACAGTGCTAAAATCCCAAAGTCCTGTTCCATGAGATGTTGGGAGCCGTTTTCAGGCTGGAGAGCCAAGCAGAATATTCGCACAGTAAAGCTAAGAAGTCTGCTGACACAAAAAGAACACCTGGAGACGGGAACAGAGACGCTGATTGTTCCTTGGCCTTAAAGAAAGGGATGCGGAATGCCGAGATAGCGTTAAGCTCCCTGTGTAACGTTAACAAGGTTATTGTGCATAACTAACATTTTTTGAGCTGTTTCTCATGCTTGCTAGGGTATATCAGGACGGTGCTAAATAAACTTGGTGCTGCAGCTTTGACTGTATGCCCTCCCGAGATCTTTTTCTCTTCTCTGTCTTTTTTC
>CM053514.1:53685137-53705812 GCA_028627145.1 Eidolon dupreanum | reverse complement strand
AAGGGATGCGGAATGCCGAGATAGCGTTAAGCTCCCTGTGTAACGTTAACAAGGTTATTGTGCATAACTAACATTTTTTGAGCTGTTTCTCATGCTTGCTAGGGTATATCAGGACGGTGCTAAATAAACTTGGTGCTGCAGCTTTGACTGTATGCCCTCCCGAGATCTTTTTCTCTTCTCTGTCTTTTTTCCTAACCCTCCCTCCCCCACTCAGGACTGTTCGACTCCGTCTGGCAGGTTCCGGCAATGAGAAAGGCTTTGTTTTTCAGTTTCTAGAGAGTAAATATTTATACTTAGATTTTTACATAATCACAGTTACAGATCATGTTCTAAGGAATTTTTAAATACAGAATTATTGACATTGATTGACAATTGTTTGTATCAGATATTTATATTCATATGCCTCTAAAGTAAAAAAGAAATGATGTTGTTTATGTAAGTAACCTGACAGAATTTACTTTTCAAAATATAATAATGACTCTGCTGTCTTAAAAGAATAACAATAAAATAGTTCTATTTAAATATGTGATGATAGTACATAGAAAACACTGCAGTTGTTATAATGAAACCCTTCATCTATAGTGTAATTGAGACTCTAATGTTTTTCAAAATTGCTGAATGTTCACTTTTTACATCAGAAGAATTTTCATGATTTATCCATTGTGCTCAATAACTAGTCAAGCTTCCTCCTAGATTTATGTGATCAATTTGAAGCTTAAAAGCATAGAGACACACCTATATGAACAGCCTTGCTAAAAGTGTGGCAAAGCAATAGCACATGTAATATACACTTTGGACAGTCTCACCCATTTAGCTCTGAAAATTAAATTGTGCAGTGCCTCTTCATAAATAGTATGCAGAAGTATTCTGGTAAGCCTTTATAGTTTGTCTAAATTTTCACATATCTAAATTATACCTGGTTTCCTAAATTTCCTTATCATGGCTTATTCCCATCTAATAGATTAGTGGGTGCTATATTTTCATCTATCTTTTCTCCTTGATTTACTTCAGAATAAAGCTTGAGCCATTTCTCATTACTTTCATATGTTTAGGCAATGAAATACTGACTCATGAGTTAATGGTGTTGGCCTCTTAGAACTGGAGTATATTAGAAATCCAGGGACATATAATAAAAAGATATAAATAAATATTTATATATATGCAGATACCTGTGTATTAACTGAAACATAACCGGTAAATATTAGAACTGCCATACATAATTGATTAATAAATAAAGGCCAATTTGAGGTCTCTTAATGTTTACACATAGACATTAATGTATAGTCGCATTTATTCATTCATTATATAAATTTCGCTATATGCTTAACATGTATAAGACACAATAATAGGCACTGAATATATATGAAGTTTAATAAAGTTATACAACTTCCAGAAGCCCATAATGTAAGGGAACAGACAGAAATCTTAATAATCAAAAGTCAATAAAAATCAAAAGACAAAAATTAATTAGTATCATAATTTACAATGCATAAGAAACTCTCATGTACTCTAAGTGTTTAAAAGACTAACGCAGTGCAATAAAATGAAGTCAGAAATTCAGATGAGACTCACAGAAGAGAACTTCATCTTTGAGAACTGAGAACCTTGATTTAGACAGTTAAGTTCTGTGTGGTAGGCAATGGGAAAATTTCAAAGGTTTGTGCAAACAATGACATGGTCAAAGGTGTATTTTAAAGCATTAATCTTGCAAAAGAATTAAATTATCTTGAGTTCAGAGAGGAGACAAGAGTTGAGACCAGAGATAAGAAGGTTATTAGAGGCTCTTTTAATTGTCCAAGTGAGAAGCAATGAGAGACTAATTCTGTAGTAGAGCAATACAAATCAAGAGAAAAAGATAGATATGAGAGATAATATGAAGGTAGAATTGAGAGGTTTTGGTAATTGGTTATATACTGGCTATCAGCTAAAACCCAATGTTGTAAGAAAAGTATAATTATGGAAATAAAATGCCCACCTTCGTTGGAGATACATGTCATAGCCAAGTGTATTCTGGAGGAAGTTGATTATAAAAATAATTTTAGATTTGCGCTCACTTTCATGGGCTTTACCTACCTTTTTTATGCAGATGATTCTTAAATACACTCAGGCATTTCACAATTCTATCTAGTTCCCTAATTGCTTTCTCAACACTTACCACTGACATTCTGCTGGTATTTCAAGAACCCCAAATTTAACTTTTCACCTCCATACAATCTGCTCCAATTCCTGTGCCCTCTAGTCCAGTTAATAGCTTCACTGTAAATTTGCTTCACAAATTTACCACAAAAAAATAACAACAAAAATTTCCAGTCATCAATCATGAAAACTCGTGTTCTTTTGGAGTTGGCCCTCCACTTTATCAAGAACTTTGAAGGGCCTGAGACTGGACCCTATTTTTAAGATAAGAGATTTGTTTCATGACAGCAGAAGATATGAGACTCTTGAGTCAGAGGCAAAGACTTCATTATTCTCATCACAGAAAATAGCATTAGCCTTATGTTCACACTGATTGCTCCTGGCCTCCAAATACAACAAGCATGACATGAGTGACTCAGTTGGAAGCTGCATACACAGTAAATTTATGCCATAGTTGAAGCACTCCAAACTTAGAAAATCCCAGTATTTCAAAGGACTGGCTAGAAAACCTTCCTGATCTTTGCCTTTGATAAAGACATTATTTTTATTATCATGGTCAGGGATTAAATCTGGCCTTTCCCAGTAGGGAGAGAGTATCTCTATTTTCCAAGATTGCTTGCTATACCAACATCACTGAAAAGATAGTCCTGAACAAAAGTTGATCCAAGATATGCAGAAATGTCATGAAGAATCATTTTCCAACACTCTTTACCTCTCATGTCTGTTTCCCAATTCTGTCAATTAAACTTTGAAAATATAATCTCCTTACTTAGGAAGGGAAGGGTTAAGGGAAATAAAGCAATAGAGTAAGAAGGGGTTCATATGGAATATCAGCTACCTGCCTATGAATCTTATCTGAGCTTTGAGAATCTGCCTAAATATGATCTTATATACCCAAATTTGATGATGAAATACTTCTTTGCTTGCCAACCTTATAGCTTGGTATATATTAAGTAATACTCAGTTCACTTATAGGTTACTCAGGAAACAGTCTCCATTGGTGTCCTAAATTTGGACATTTAGTCTCTACCAGGGTCTAGTTTATGAACTGTTTGTCAAAAAACAGCTTTGCACAGAAGTACATATTGTTCATAACTTGACAGGAACATACCTATTGTAGCTTACTGCCATTAAACACTGACTCTTAAGAATAATATCCTGTCTGATTCCATTCACTGTAAGAATATTCAAGTCATTTGATGTGGCATGCTTCCTGCTAGTGAATGCACTGGTTTGAACAATACAAATATCAAGTTCACTTTTACATTTCTTATTACAAATGAAAAAATTGAGGTCCTGATTTTGTTTTTCTGGTTAGGTTTTTTTAAGCTTTGATAATAAGTCAGATTCCTTGAATAGAATTAGTTCGAAGCACACTTGTATAATGGAGTATCTGAAACTTGATACCTGAAAGCCCATATTCATATAGTGTAGACTTTACAAGGTAAACACAACCTTATAGATTGGTGGGATAAATGGTCAAGTTTCTCCAGGAGACACACCCATTGTTCTCATCACAGGTGTTCTCCCTCTCCCTTCAAGTTCTCTTCAGTCTGAAACAATCTTCACACTTCTGCCGTTAAGGCTCAGCTTAAGGATAAATCAATGAAACCATCTATTTTATGCAAAGTCAGAATTAACAGCATAACCCTGTATAGTCTTAGCACTTTAGGTTTACATCCATCTCTCTGTTTAAATTGTAGTTTTGTTTTGTTTTGTTTTGTTTTTAGCTAAGAAGTATAACATATTCATATTGTGAAAAATAATATAAATGGAACCACTTCAAAATAGAGTCAGAGCTACCCAGAGGAATTGTCTTGTTAGTCTTACTCCTCAAACTTCTGGAATCTTAAAACTGGGCAAATAGACTTTGGAATAGGTCAAACCAAAACTGTATTCTAAGCAACAGTTTGAGAAGATAACAAGAAAGCAGACATTATGACTATATTACAAGATATCTTTATCTTTAAAATTCTAAAGAATAACTTTAGAATTATCATTATGTTAGCTTCTTTGCACCTATAGAAATTCCTTCCTTCTATTCATGTAATTGTTATCCTTTCCCTTCTCATAAATATCCCTTGCCTTCATCTCCTAACCAGAACACTTTGGGTTTCTGCCTGAATCACTGCTCCCAGAATAGCTATTCTTTTGGATCTCAAATAAATGCTGTTGCCTCTTGCTTTGACCTTTTAGTTTTAGGTCAACAGTATGCATGATCCAATATGCATATGGAAGAGTGCTTTATGAGCAGTATATATGAACTATCTCACCACAACTGTTATTAGTATTATCAGATCTTAAAAATATGTTTAATTCAATAAATTTAAAAGCATTTAAAGTCTTACTATTACCCTTTTTGTTTTCTGTTGTTCATTTTAACCTTTTACAACATTTATGGTTAAATTTTTACATATCTATTAATAATATGTATTTTCATTTTTATAATTTTTCTATTCGCCATCTTTACTGTTTCTGTCTTGAATCTTCCTTAGGGAGTTTTGTCCTACTGATTTGTATGAACTTTATATATCAAAAGTATCAACTTTTGAAGCACATTGAATTTTATGTAATTACAACAATATATCTTTTTCCCCTTGAGATAGGAATGATTGCTTTAATTTTCTTGGAATATACTTAGAACATACCATTTTGTAGGAGGAAGATATGATTCCAAGTATTTTTCTAATTTTTCCAATACCATTTATTTTTTTAAATGCATCTCCTATTTCTAATTAATATACAACTCTTCTTTTAATTTCCTATTCATAGTTTATCACATATTAATTTCCTATACCCACCAGGGTCTATCTCAGGACTCCATAATTCTATTGTCAATTTGTCCTTATACAAGGTCAATTTTTTTTTTATTTTTCATTTTTAATATTTTTATGTATCTAGTAGGACAAATATTTGTTTTTTGCACCTCCTTTTCAAAATGTGCATAGTATTCATGTCTCATAATTCTTTAAATAATGTCTTTGGCAATGGCCCATATTATCTCTTGAGAAAGAATATTAACCTAAAACACCATGGAATTCCCAGGTGCTGTATTTTTAGGCATGAAAATATAATTCTTTCCCCAGAGATCAGCCTCTAAATCAATAAACCATCTGTGATTGGTATGGAAGAGTTGTTTAGAGATGTTATAATGAATAATTTCTGAAACTGTACCAGGGGATATGAAGTCATTTAAAACTTTTTTATTTGAAGAAATGTAAATTGGCATACCCACTATGGAGAACAGTATGGAGATTGTTCAAGATACTAAAAATAAAATTACCATTTTGAAGGAGGACCCCCATATTAGAGGCTTCACAGTGTCCCCGGCCTCACCTCTTCTTACCCTATAGTTTATAACCCCACACAAACTTCATTCCTTTATTATAGGTTTTTTTCCCCCTCTCCTCTGATTCAAGCTGGTTTTGCCCAGATAAAGGCTTTGTGACTCATCTGTCTACCCCCATCCCCTGCAGCCCTTATCCATGTATGTCTGCTCCTTTAATCATTAAGCCTTAGGACATAGATTAACTAAGCTTCAGGTTTATAATTATGAGAACGATAGGTTTCAGTTAAATTTTAATAGTCCCAGGCCAACTGAGGCAGAACAGCAACCCCACCATGTCAGGGACCAGAAGAGATGGCTGATGCTAGAACCTAACACAATGATCAATTACCTCATCCTCTTTTAATTATCCAATCAGTGGCGCCCATGCCCCCAACTCCCTTAGTTTCCATGACGACTGATTTTTCCCTATATAATCTGTACTCCAGAGATATTGATGGAGCCAGGCCTTTCAGCACTGGCTTGCCTGCGTCTCCAGGAATCGCTATTCTCTAATAAATGCTTATTCTAAATTGTCCAATTTCTCTGTTGGTATTTACACCATCAATTTGAAAATATTTATCTATAAACATATATATACCCCAATGTTCATTGCAATGCATATTCACAGTGATCAAGACATGAAAAGAATTGAAGTGTCCTTTGATAAATGATTGGATAAAGAAGATGTAGTACATTTATACAATGGAATATTACTCACCCATAAGAAAAGATGAAATACTGCCATTTTTGACAACACAGATGGATCTTGAGATTATCATGCTAATCAAAATCAGTCACCTCTCAAGGTTAAAGGCATTCTAGCCTCAAACTGAGGAGCTGACAACTGGACTGAATGACAGTTACATTTTATACTAATTTTTAGAAAAATTTTACTGAGATGAACTATAAAAATAAACACAAATGGAATTTATAGTAGTTTTTCAGCAATGCCATAGGTTAGATTTCAGGATCAATAAATTTGTTTCTGACTATAATGCTTAAAACGACTCCTTTATATACCTTGGAGTAAATAGCTTTTCTAATGTTGTCATTTTAGAACATGCAATAAGTGAAATTTTCTTCATCAAAAAAGTGTTTATTATTAGAATTAAGTTAAAATTATAAATTTTCCAAAATTTGTTATAAATCCTAAGATAACACTGAAATGTATAGGTCACAGAAGACTTCTTTTGGGAATTATCATCTATCTCTCTCTCTATTAGAGTCTAATTTCTAGGAATAATCCTTTAGGTGTCTAGAGGGAATGATAGAGAGTGCACATAACAACATAACAAAATGATAGTAAATGGGAGCAGTTTAGAAGGATTCAAAAAGCAACAAAATAGAAATGCCACAATCCCTTTTCATTTGACGAAAGATTCCTAAAATCATGTTATGTTAAATAAAAAGAACATACTTGGAGATAAAATACTTTTAGGAGAATTAAATTAAAGTTAAAATTCATTCATACTAACACACATATATAACTCATGCATAATTTCCTATTGTATATTAGAGCAAAAGTCAAATACATTGTTTTAAATATCACATATGTGCAGCATATTTAGTGGGGAGTGGATTTGTTTTTGTTTATATAGTACTGAATCATTGCCAAGAATATAACAGTGATGCATTTATAAATTTATTCCCTTATTTTGAGGAAATCACTAATATAATACCTCATAATAGAAAATTGGAATATTCTCATAATTTCATTGTAAATTAAATGTATTTACTGGTTCACTCTTTCATTTAGTAAGCATGTACTGTGTACCTACTATATTTCCAGGCACTGTGCTTGTCCTGTGGATGAAAAGATTATATATGTAGCTGTTTTAAAAACTCACAGCCCAGGTTAGTTTAGTGGTGAAGCTTACTCTACTGAGAGCTAAGATTCTTTTTCAGAGGTTATTAAGAAAATGTTTTTTGTTTGTTTATAAAGGTAATATCATTTCTGATAAATTTAAAAGCATGATATCAAAAACTGGGAGTAACACAAAAGGTCACTTTACAGAAAAAGAAACTGAGTGCTTAACTTATGAGCTGGTCATGAAACTCATACGTGGCCCAGCTAGGTCTATAATTACGTCCTTTCAGATATTTCTTCTGGTGGTTCCAAAGGCCCAGTCAGTAGAGTGGTTTCCAACCACTGTACTAAGGTTCACTCATGAAAATGATCTATCATTATGGTGCTAAACTTTTATGAACATTTAAAATTTAATTTTTCTAATATTGAAGATACTACTATAGTATAGTAAAAGAATGAAAAAAAAAACCTTGCTGAATGTAGAAGAGCATGTTAATATAGAAGATACAATTTCTATGAATAAAAAAAGCAAATGGCAGGCGTAGGGAAATAGTTTGTTCTCTTGTTAGCAGACTTTATCCTGGAAACTAAGTAATAAAATTCTGAGTGGAACTTTTTATGACACTGAAGTATTTCTGCAAAGAGCAAAAGTTAAAGGCAGAAGGTAAAGCTATCTGCATGTTCCATAAAGAATGAAAAGAAGTTGCCAGATGCTCCTGCCAGGACTCTAAAAAGGTGACCAGAACAGTCCTGTAACCATCATCCATCACCCACCTTTGACCTATATAAAAAGAGGATTTAAAATTTATGAAGTGTAAGGGAAGGAATTAAGCATCAAGATATAAGCTCGGTAACAGAGTAGAGTGGTGTTTGCCTTCCCTTACACAAAGAGGATTATTCCTCTACCAGTCAAAAGTTGGGAGACCAAGAAAATCACTCACAGAGGCTGAGGTTCCTATAAGAAGGAACACTTTGCCTATGTTTCCTAGGGCATAAAAAAATTGAAATCTGGTCCTTTGTTCTTACCTGAAGATGTATAAAGGCAGGTGACACACCAAAACATTCTACAATGGAAAAAAGAGGAAAAATTATAGTAGTCTGGAATTTTACCATTTCCTTGACAAGAATACATTAATTTTTTGCAGGGCAAGTGAACAATATGGAAGATAGCAATGCTGAGTTACTTAGAAGGTAACCAGCACAAAATTATGTCCTACCAGATTAAGAGCATGTCAGTGTTAAGAGACTCAACTGAACAAAGCTGGAAGCAAGAACTGCAAGTCTGTGCCTAAAACACCGAAGGAGGTACATTGCCTGTATTGACATTGTGTAGTACAGAGTTCCCCATAGGGAGCCTAGGAAGAACTCGTATATGCCTCACAGAAGGATCCATGATTAGACATCTTATCAGAGAGATGGTTTCAGTAGATATCTGTTTAGCAGTGAGACCTTCACCCCTTTGTGCTAATATCCCATGCCCAAAGATAGAGGGGAGATGAGATACATTGAACAGAACATGAGATTGATGTTTTGAAATAGATAAGACTAGAAATTTGAACATCAAAAAGTTGTAATTATCAAAATGAGTTATTCTTACAATCCAATGTCAACAAAACCTAGGGAATCTGATATCTTGCCAAAAGGAAGGAGTATCTAAACAAGCAAATTTAAGTCTTTTTACTATACTCAACCAAAATAAAACTGTTCAATTAATTAGCTATACTTACTAATATCTTTATATAGTAATTAAGATTCTTCCTGAAATTTTTAAACATGAAATTAAAATGAGTTTTCTGTTATTTGTAGCTTATAAATTTAATGCACATGTATAAGATTATATAGCCTCTCTAACAATAGAGAAATCAAATCATTTTTCATTTTCATGTTAAAAATAAACAGCTAACAATTTAAATGCATGGCCAGAGCCCAACATATATAGAACAAATAGGCAACTACTTTAGTAACCTTAAATTCACTAAAAGACCTCCAGGATGCTAAAATTCTCCATCAACTCCTATATACCTCACTATTGTGTTTATGTTTTTCTTTCTAACAATAAATGCTCTGGAAAATGTACAAAAATAATGTATTTAGCAATGTCTTATGATATGCAAAAGCAACAAATTGTTTTTCTAGATACAAGAACTGAAAAGTAAAAATTTAAAAATATTATTTACAAAAGGATTAAGTCATAAAATACTTAAAATTATGTGCAACACTTCTACATTAATGAGCCCTTTTTACAACACGATATTGACACTCCTTAACAGAGTTAGGATCTGTGCTTCCTTCCTACAGGCAGTGGTTTGTAACTACTCTCACAAATAGAATATGATAAAAGTAATGCCCTGGGACTTTCAAACCTAGGTAATAAAAGGATTAAACTTTGGCCTAACTCTCTCTTGAAACTCAGCCAAGTTAATGAGGAATCTCATAATACAGACAAGGTCATGTGCCAGTCAGTTTTCTGGCTGACAGCCACAGATGACACCTTAGCTCATTGCTAGTACCAACTGCAAGGTATACATAGTGATAAGCCTTAAAAGGATTCTATTCTCTAGCCTTTGAGATACAACTCTCACTGAATGGCATATGAATAATCTCTCACCTCTGAGTCTTGCTCAAGTTGCACATCCATGAGCAAAATAAATGTCGCTTTGAAATTCTAAACATCGAGATGGTGTGTTATGTAGCATTAGAACTAAACAACCTAAACAACTAAAAACTATAAAACATTGCTAATACAAGTAAAGAGGATCTAAATAATTAGAAAGATAAAACATTCGTACAAGTTTTAATTATGGTATATATAATATAGTCTTCCCAAAATTCATCTATCAATTTAATGCAATTCCAATCAAAACTGCAGCATTTTTTAAAGAAATTGAAGACTTTTTAAAATGTATACGCAAATAAAATTGCCTAGAAAGTAAAAATAATTTTGCCAAAGAACAAAGTTGAACTTACAGTATCTGATTACAACACTTAATTTAAAATTACAACAGTAAAGGCAATGTAATATCAGGGTAAGGAAAGACATTTACATAAGGCAAGCATTCAAAAATAGATGAACACATAAACATAAACTTTTATTCACTTAAGACAAAGATATCAAAATAATTACAAAGGAAAAGAAGATTCCTTTCAAAAAGCAGTGCTAAAACAACTGACTATTAATATAAAAATACCAAATAGAAAAATTGTATGTAAACAGGCACAGACCTAAACATATAAAAGCTAAAACTATTAAACATACAGAAGAAAATATAGAAAACCACCTTTGCAGCCTTAGGTTAGGTAAAATAAACCAACACAAAAGAAAGAAAAATTTTAAAATGGGATATTCCTAAATTTAAAAATTTCTGCACCTCAAAAGACACCATTACAAAAATGGGGAGAAAAAAAGCCATAGACTATGAGAAATATTTTTTAAATTGTTTGTAGGAAGGTAAAAACCACTCAGGGAATTTGTTTCTTATATATTTAATCATATTTTTAATATATGGCACAGCTCCTCTATTCCTACACATTTATCCAAGAGAAAGAAGAATATTTGTATATACAAAAATGTATAAATGAATATCTATAGCAGCTTTATTCATAGCCCCAAAATGGAAATAACCCAGATTCAAAAAGGTAAATGAATAAACTAATTGTGGTCTATGTATACAAAGAAATACTATAGAACCTCAAAAACAAAAACATGAAATATTAATGTACACAATAACATAAATGAATCTCAGAAATACTGTGTTGAGTAAAAGAAGTCAGAAACTGTATGATTTCATTTCCATGAAACTATAGAACAATTAAAACTAATAGTGACAGCAGATCAGTGGTTGCTTAGAACTTAGGGTGAAGAATAGTGACAAAAGGGTCACAGGGGAATTTTGGAGACAATAAAAATGTTTAATATCTTGATTACAGAGGTTAGTTATATACATTTGTCAAAACTTACTCAGTTTTACATATAAAATCCATGCATTTTATTCTATGTGAATTGCATTTCAATTTATAAGGAAAAAAAGTACCCAGGGGTAACAAACTATTAACTTGGAGTGAATGAATATTTACAAAATCTCTGAAGAAGTTCTATGTGACACTGAATAGAGTTTATTTTTTAACCATAATGATAATGACCTTATCTCCTTGCTCTAGACTATCTTACTATCCTACTATCCTGAGGCCTAGTTTTACCTCTGTGGATATGATTATACAAGCTTCATTACAAATGAAGAGGTTTTAAGTGGGCAAAGTGCTGCATACTAACTTCTGATTTCTAAGTGAGGTTAAACTTCTTGTTTACATAATGCTCAGATGAAATGAAAACTATAAGTCCTTCTATGACCATTTGTTTGGGGTGCGTGAGTCTACATGTCCCACAGCCTAATTGATGAACTAAAAAACAACCTTTTGGAGGATATTTACTTTCTTACATAATCACATGGAAACTGCAGTGTGTTTGAGCCTCATTGTGTGAATCAATGTTTCAAAAAATATATAAAATCATAACACCTACTCAACTATACTCAAAACCATTAACAATTCATTACATAAAGAAACAATAACATTATACAAAAGAGCAAATAATTATAAACATGTGGATTGCTATGTGTCAGGCATAATTTTATAACTTCACATCTATTCACATAGGGTTATGATGATTTCATTATTGTCACAACTCTATGAGAAAATTATTATTATTATTATTATTATTATTATTATTTACCAATTGTGTGAATAAGGAGACAAAAGCTGATGATGTTAAATAACTTTATTAAAAGTATTTTTAATGATTAAGAACAAATTCAATATAGTTATATTTTTATTTCTTATGTTTGAAGTGTGTGTTTTTCTGCATACTCCTCTGAGACAAGAAATTGATAACTGTTAGTTTTTTAAGAAAATTCAAAAAAAAAAAAAACCATTTATGTCATATTTACCTTGGATACCTAATCATGCAGCTTATCAGATTTAAGAGTGGAGTCCACAACATAGCACTTATATAATCTGTCTCCTAAAATTCCACCAAGGCTGTTTTACCCCTTAGGAAACATGTAGTTGATTAGTTCTTTCCTTCTAGTCACATGTGAAACAACATTCTGCTGGGGAGCTTTCCCAATAGGGCATAGGAGCTCTACCTAATCCTTTTATATTTATATTACCTCAGGCAAACTACTTTCCACAGCTGCTTTCCACAGCTTTAGTATAACCCCTGCATCAGGAATAAGAAAATTAGACCTCATACATGCTAAATTAAAATATGTAAATAACTTAGATTCAAAAATTTCTTCAGACTGCATTGCAGCATTTATTATTCTGATACATTTACTACAATAGGGATAGTATCGATGTAATACTGAGAAACTTTTTTTTTTTAAATTTGGCAACTTTTACTTTAGGATTATGTTGAGAGAAAAAATATGCAAGGTGTTATAGTGTTTAAAAGATTAAGAGTACCACACCAAATTATGCTGTAGATGTTTTTGTTGTTTGCTTATGTTTCTTCTGTTATTATTTTTCCTAATAGTTTATTCATCAACTGTGTCAACATTTTGTTATGTAAACTGATGTGATTAATAGGTTCAATTTAAAAGTAATATATAAAAAATGCTGTTTCCAATTCAGAACAATCTTGTGAGCAACAACTATGTGCCAAATATATTTGTAGGTGATTTCTTCATATATTTACCATCCAGTTTTTTGGTTTTTAAAAAAATATTCAAAGCTCCAGTTTATCATCTATTCTTCAAAGGATCCACAGCCAGTAGGCCTTCCTTAAAATAATGCCTTAAGGGAGTTTTCAGCCAGAAGGTAAAAGATACCAGAAAGAAACTTGAAACATAATAAATCAAGAAAGTATAAGAGAATTAGTAAAATGGATAAATAGAATATTTTTCTCCTCTTAGGTTCTTTAAAATATATTAAATGGTTGAAGGCAAAGGTTATAAAATTGTATGATGTGGTTTTCAATGTATAAATGTGTAATACATAAGCTAAAAATAAAATAACATTTAAAAGAAACCCACGTAAGTGGTAAGATTTTCTTCCATCCTAATTAAGGTTGTAAAATATTGATTCTAAATAGACTGTGTATAGTAAAATGTGAATTTTGTTATGACGAGAGAAAAAATTTTAAGTTTCAATAAAGTCAAAATGATTGTAGATAAATTAAAATGATATAATAAGGCATGTTCAAATAACTCAAAAGAAGGAAAAAGAATGAAAAATAGAAGGAACAGGGGGTTCTGGTCAAGATAGCAGAGTAGGTAAACACCTCCTCCCATGACCACATGAAAATTACAACTAAATTATGGAACAATAAATCTGGAGAACAATCTGAAGACTAGCTGAACATAACTCCTTTAACTATGGATATAAAAAAGGGCCACATCGAGACTGATAGGAGGGATGGACATGTGAAACAGCAGGCCTGGCACCTACGTGTGGCCATTGAGCATTGGGGAGAGATATCTCTGTTGCAGAAGTTACCCCCAGAGAAGTGAGGGGCCCCAAGCCCACATCATGGCATCCCAGCCCAGGGTCTTAGTTCCGGGAAGATGAGTCCCCACAAAATCTAGCTGTAAAAATCAGTGGAGATTCTGACTATCCAAGTGAGACAGAAGTTGCTGGAAACCCAGACATCCCCTTAAAGGGACTGCACACAGACTCGATGGCTTATATACATTCACTCTGGGCTTCGGCAGAGGGACAGCAAATTGGAAGGCACAAGAGATTTACAGAAAAAGACTGAGTTGTGTGGCTTCAGGGAGACGGCTGGAGGGATAGCTGCCATTATCCTTATGTTGAGTTCTCCTCTGCAGTCTATAGATGGGCACCATTTGTCCTGTGTTGAGCCTTCCCTGACATGGCCAAATCTGAATTTGCATTGGCCTGTAGAACTCTGCTCACTCCACCCTGATGACTCCCTGAGACCCCAGCCTAGCCAACCTGAGCATCAGTAAAAGTATTTTTGTGTCTAGACAAACAGCCTAATCCCTAGCCCTCATCAGGAGGCTCCTTCAGCAGCAATCAACAGGCCTTAGCACACATGCCTCTGGAGATACTTCTAGTAACAGGCAAGCTGCAGTATTTCTTAAATAAACCTCTGGGATCTAAGACTTTTGTGAGTGACCACGGGCTTGGTACTAGCACCAAATCTGAGTCAGTACTAGCACCAAATCTGAGTCTGCACTAACCTGATTAATACCACTGACCCCAATCTGATGACTTCCTGGGACCTTGCCTAACCAAACATGCATACTGCCCAAGGCTTTTTCAGATGCTGAGCCTTATGAGCAGCCAGCAGGCAGGCTCAGGCCTTGGGATTTCCTGGGCCTATTTCTAAGTTGCCCCAGGCATGATACTGGTGGCAGCCAGCCTCAGTTCACAGCATGGCCTCTTCCACATGCCTTCAGTTTCAGCACAAATAGAGACCAACCACAGCTTTGTAGCTTCTACTGGGTAGCCCCAGACCAGTCACAAGCAGATGCCGACCTTGGCTTACATGAAAGCCCCTCCCAGAAACAACATACCTGGAGGCTGGTATGAGACCAAAATAGAGCACCAACTGATTAGCTCCACAGGTGGAACACACAAAGCATGGTCTCAACAGGTACATGAGCCCACTGGGGTAAATCCAGCTCCATGAGGTCAACCTCCATAGAGAAGCTCATATCCTATAGGTGTTGACAATACTCAAAGCCAGTCAGCCTGTGATTCAATCCCACTCACTGACATTCCAACAGCAATTGAGGCTTAACTACAACAGGAAAATACACACAACACACAAAAGAAACACTCCTGGAGCACATGATGCAGGTGATCAGGCAGACAGCATCACTAGGCCACACAGACCAAGACTGGGCGACTTGGCAAATATACCTAAGACACAGAAATGAACACAGAGAGGCAGCCAAAATGAGAAAACAAACAAACAAACAAAAAATATGTTCCAAATAAAATAACAGGATAATACTTCAGACAAAAAAAAAAAAAAATGAATGGAGGCAAACAACCTTCTAGATGCGGAGTTCAAAACCCTGAATGTTAAGAATGCTCAATGAACTTAGGGGTAAAATAGATGATCTCAGTGAGAACTTCAACAAAGGATAGTAAACATAAAAAAGGACAGAGAAAGCACAAAAAAGGACGAGTCAGAATGAAGAATACAATAACTAAAATGAAAAATGCACTAGAAGGAATCAACAGTAGATTGGATGGAGCAGAGGCTCAAATAAATGATTTGGAAGACAACATAGCAAGAAATATCCAATCAGAACAGCAATAACAAAAACAAAGAAATGTAAAAAATGAGAAAACTTTAAGGGATCTCTGGGTCAATATCAAGCATAACAACATTTATATCATAGGGGTACTAAAATGAGGAGAGAGAGAGAGTAAAGAGTTGAGAACCTATTTGAAAAAAATATTGACTGAAAAATTCCATAACCTGGAGAAGGAAAAGACATATAAGACCAGAAAGTACACAGAGTCCCAAATAAGAGCAATCCAACAGGTCCACACCAAAACACATCATAATTAAAATGTCAAAGGTTAAAGACAAAGAGAGAATCCTAAAAATGGCCAAAGAAAGGCAGCTATTTATTTACAAGGAAACTCCAATAAGCCTGTCAGTTGATTTCTCAACAGAAACATTTCAGGCTAAAAGGGATTGCCATGAATATTCAAAGTGGTCAAAAAAAAGGATCTATGACCATGACTACTGTACTAAGCAAGCCTATCAATTAAAATTGAAAGAGAGATTAAGACCTTCCAAGAAAAAGGAAAAAAAAAAAAGGAATTCATCACCATCTTGTTAGTATTCCAAGAAATATTAAAGGGATTTTGTTAAGAAAAATAAAAAATATATATAAATATGAATAATAAATACCAATAACTACGTGCCTATCAATAATCACTTTAAATATAAATAGGTTAAATGTTCTAATCAAATGACATAAGGTGGCTAAATGGATAAGAAAACAAGACCTATATGTATGCTGTCTACAAGAGACACACTTCAGATCAAAAGACATACACAGATGGAAAGTATAGGGATGGAAAAGATATTTAATGCAAATGGATACGAAAAAAAGTTGGGGTAGCAATAGCTATATCAGATAAAACAGACATTAAAATAGAGATTTAATAAGAGACAAATAAGGACATTATATAATGATAAAGGGACCAACCCAACATGAGGACATAACCATAGTAAATATTTATGTACCCAACATAGGAACAACTAAACATATAAAGCAAATATTGGCCAACATAAAGGGAGAGATAGACAATAATATAGTCACTGTAGGGAATTTAACACCCCATTGATTCCAATGGACAGATCTCCTAGACAGAAAATCAACAAGGAAATAGTGGCCTCAAATGACACATTAGACCAGATGGATTTAATTGATATTTTTAGAGCATTTACCCCAAAGCAGCAAAATATACATTCTTCTCAAGTGCATGTGGAACATTTTTCAAGATAGATCACATTTAGGCCACGAAAATGTCTCAATGAATTTAAGAAGAAATGATATTGAGCATCTTTGACCACAGTGGTATGAAATGACATTGAGCATCTTTGACGACAGTGGTATGAAACTAGAAATCAATTACAAGAAAAAAACTGAAAAATACACAAACAAACAAAGGTTAAATTACATGCTATTAAATAATAAATAGGTTAACAAGGAAATTAAAGAAGAAAGCAAAAGATACCTGAGACAAATGAAAATGAGAACATGCAATGACTCAAAATCAGGGGATACAGAGAAAGCAATCTTAACAGGGAAATTCATAGCAATAAAGGTATATTTGAAAAAAAAAAAAAGAAAAATCTCAAATAAATAATCCAACCTTATACCTAAGGGAAACAGAAAAAGAACAACAAACAAAGCCCAAAGTGAGTGGAAGGAAGGAAATAATAGAGATCAGAAAGAAAATAAGATAGAGTCTAAAAAACAAAACAAAAGATCAATGAAATCAAGAGCTGGTTCTTTGAAAAGAAAACAAAATTGGTAAACTTTTAACCAGACTCATTAAGACAAAAAGAGAGAGGCCTCAAAAAGTAAAATCAGAAAGGAAAGAGTGAAAGTGAAAACTGACTCCAGGGATATACAAAAAATTATAAGAAAATACTATGAGCAATTGTAGGCCAACAATTGGACAATCTGGAAAAAATGAATAAATTCCTAGAAATATACAATCTTCCAAGACTAAGTCAAGTGAAATAGGAAATCTGAACTGATTACTAGAAACCAAATCAAATTTGTATCAAAAAACTCCCAACAAACAAAAGTCCTATACCTGATGGCTTCACAGGTATTTTACCAAACATGTGATAAAGAATCAAATCTACTTTTTCAAACTATTTCAAAAAATTCAGAAGGAGTTAATGCTCCCAAGTTCATTTTATGAGACCATCATTCCTGTGATTTCAAAACCAAAAACATTAAAAAAAATTATAGACTGATATTCCTGATGAACATAGGTGCAAAAATCCTCAACAAAATATTACCAAACCAAATGCAGCAAGATATTAAAAAGATCATACACCATGATCAAGTGAGATTTATTCCTGGGATGCAAAGATGATTCAATATCTGCAAATAAATTAATGTGATATATCATATTAACAAATTTGAAAGGTATAAATCATATTATCACAGCAACAGATTTAGATAAAACATCTCATAAAATTCAGCATCATTTATGATAACAATTCTCAGTGAAGTGGGAATAGAGGAAACATAATAAAGGCCGTATATGACAAACCCACAGCTAACATCATACTCAGGAGGGAAATGGTAAAAGCATTTTCCTTAAGATCAGGAATAAAATGTTCACTTTCACCACTTTTATTCAACACAGTATTAGATGTCCTAGCCACAGCAATCAGGCAAAGAAAGGAAATACACTGCATCCCAATTGGAAAGAAAGAAGTAAAACTCATTATTAACAAATGACATGATACAACATATAGAGAATGCTAAAGATTACACCAAAAAAAAAAAAAAACTGTTAGAGCTATAAATAAATTTAGTAAAGTAGCAAGATACAAAATTAATATTCAGAAATACATCAATAATGAATTATCAGAAAGAGAATTAAGAAAACAATTTCATTTACAATTGCATCAAAAAAATACCTAAAAATAAACATAACCAAGGAGATAAAAGGCCTGTACTTGGAAAGACTATGTCATTGAGAAAAGAAATTGAAGGAGATACAAATAAATGGAAGCGTATACCATGCTCATGGATAGAAAGAATTAGTATTGTTAAAATGTCCACACTATCCAAAGCAAATCGTTAAATTCTATGTAATCCCTATCAAAATATCAATGGCATTTTTCTCAGAACTAGAACAAATAATCCTAAAATTTATATGCAACTATAAAAAACCCTGAACAGCCATTGCAATCTTGAGAAAAAAGAACAAAGTTGGAGGTATCACATTTCTGATATCAAACTATACTACAAAGCTATGGTAGTCAACACAGTATGGTACTGGCATAAAAACAGACGTGTAGATTGATGGAACATTATAGAAATCCCAGAAATAAATTCATGCCTATATGGTCATTTAATCTATGAAAAGAGAGGCAAAAATATACAATGGAGTAATCATCTTCCATTCAATTAATCATGTTGAAAAAACAGACATATATATACACACACACCAAAAAAATGAAATGGGATTACCTTCTTACCCCACATACAAGAATGAACTCAAAAGGGATTAAATGTAAGAGACTTAAATGTAAGACCAGAATCCATAAAATTCCTTGGAGCAAATATAGACAGTAAATTCTCTGACATTGCTTTTAGTAATATTTTTCTTATGTATCTCCTTATGCAAGAAAAAATAACAAAAGAAAAAATAAACAATTGGGATTACATCAAACAAAAAACTTTTGCACAGTAAAGGAAACCATCAATAAAATGGAAAGACAATCTACTGAATGGGAAAAGATATTTGTCAATGATACATCTGATAAGGGGTTAATATTCAAAATTTATAAAGAACTCATACAACTTAACATCAAGAAAACAAATAATCTAATTAAAAAATGGGAAGGAGACCTTAATCAATATTTCTCCAAAGAGGACATACTAATGGACAATAAACATACATAAGGTGCTCAAGGTCACTAATCATCAGGGAAATGACCTGATGATTAAATTAAATGAGATATCACCTCACACCTGTCAGAATGGCTATCATCAATAAATAAACAACTATTATTGGCAAGGCTGTGGGAAAAACAGAACCTTCTGTTTTTATAATATACTGTTGTTGGACTTGCAAACTGGTACAGCCACTATGGAAAACAGTTTGGAGGTTTCTCAAAATATTAAAAATAGAATTGCCTTATGATCCAGCAATTATACTCTGGGTATTTATGTGAAGAAAACCAAAACACTAATTTGAAAACATATATGTATCTCCATGTTCACGGCAGCACTATTTACAATAGTCAAGATATGGAAGCAACCTAAGTGCCCATAGATAGGAAATTGAATAAAAAAGTAATGGTACATACATACAATGGAATACTACTAAGTAATAAAAAAAAATGAAATATTACCATTTGCAACAACATGGTTATATCTAGGGGTATTACACTAAGTGAAATAAGTCAGAGAAAGACAAATATCATTTGATTTCACTTATATGTGGAATCTAAAGAACAAAATAAATAAACAAACAAAATGAGAGACTCATAGACATAGAGAACAAACTGGTGATTGCCAGATGGAAGAGGTTTGGGGGGCTGATTGAAAAAGATGAAGGAATTAAGAAGTAAAAATTGGTAGTTACAAAATAGTCACAGGGATGTGAAGTACAGCATAGGGAATATAGTCAATAGTATTGTAACTTTGTATAGTGCCAGTTGAGTATTAGACTAATAGGGGAATCACTTTGTAAACTATATAAATGTCTAACTGCTATGAGGTATACCTGAAACTAATATAAAATAATATTGAATGTCAATTATAACTGAAAAATAAAAAATTTTAAAAAAAGAGGGAACAAATCAGAAACAAAAAAAATCAACCCAACTTCAAACATATGAATATTTATAATAACTAAATGGTCTAAACACATCAATTAAAAGACAGAGATTTTAAGAATGGATTTAAAAATATGACTATATGGGCTGTCTACAAGAAACTCACTTGAAGTAAAATGGTATGAGATGAATGAAAGAATAAAAGAATTAAAAAAATGTATTATACTAACATAAATCGAAAGAAAGCAGCAGTAGCACCTATAGTTAACATACTGTATTGTGTACTTAAAATTTTATTAAGAGGCTAGATCTCATATTAAGTGGCCTTACCACAAAGTGTGTGTGTTTAGGGGGGAGAGAGGGAGGGAGGGAGGAAGGGG
>CM053514.1:53667490-53684637 GCA_028627145.1 Eidolon dupreanum | reverse complement strand
GAGAGAGAGAGAGAGAGAGAGAGAGAGAGAGAGAGAGAGAGAGAGAGAGAGAAATGGAGGGAGGGAGGGAGGGAGAAGAAATAGAAAACTTTTGGAGGTGAAGGATACATCTATTACCCTTGATTGTAGTGATGGTTTCATGAGTGTTTGCATATATCCAAACTCATCAAATTGTAGACATAAAATATGTATAATTTTATATGTCAGTATTTTTTTTAATTCTAAATCATTTTATCTCTGTTCATGTGAAATTTCACATGAGAAATACAAAAAAAAATGTGCACAGGAAATGCTAGAAGTTCGTGCTGAATTGTAAAAATGTAGAATAAGGGATGATTCCTTAAAAAGCCTTTCAGAGAAGGAGAAATCAGTAAAATAGGTGAAATGAGTAGACAGAGAGAGATAAGTGGAGATATGAGAGACCATGTAGTCTCATGCACAGAGGAGAAAGATAAGCCAGAGGCATCATGGTTCTCCAGCTCCCAGCTCCAAGAGACATAGATGCATTGTACCTGTATGTCACAGAAGTTCCCCAAACTACCTGGAGTAAAACATCTCTTTCTTTGCAACTAAAAGTACTTTAACTAGTGAATGATAATAAAGAAGACAATCTCTGAGCCCCATTAGCATCTACCTCATCTCTGCTGTCATAATACCCAGGTCTACTATAGCACATGCCTCCTTGTAAATTATAGTTTACATTCCTGAACCTCTTACCAGACAATTGAGGACATTTGTAAGGACAGGATTTGGACCCATTCATACTTGTATAATTAATGTCTAGGCACTAAAAATAATTGTTTAATAAATAAATATGATGATTCTATTTAGAAATAACTCATTTTCTTCTATTCTCTTAACATGAGAAAAGAAGGCAGAAATCAGAACAATACAACGTCACTCACATAAATGAGAAATTGAGATAAAATGGGACTGGGGAAGAATAAGGAAAAGAATTCTAACAGTCACAGCTTAAGAAAAATTTAAGAGAGGATGCAGGTAAGAAAAGATACCAGCAGATATGGTTTTATTTGTATTCTGCTAAGTAGCACTAGTACTTTCAATTCTTAAATCAAATGACTTATTTTCTACCGAAAGAAAGTGAAGCATTAGTTATGTACATGTAGATACACCTCTCTCTTCTTCGCCTAGAATAGGACTTTGTAGTTCTAAGATGTCAATTCCATTTTTCTCATTCAGAAACAGAAAACAGTTGAAGGAAGAGAATCTTCATAGAGGGCAAGCATTGGAATTACTACAGCCTAAGTACATCGTTTCCTCCCTAAAGGTCTAAATTACCTAGCACTATCAGTAACTCAAGGATAAAAGAGGCTGAAATCCCTATCCACCAACCCTCTTAGGACCCAGGACATCAGGCTTTGGCAGTTAAAGTATGGTTAGTCCTCAGAGTGGTCAATATAATAAAGTAGCATTTTATTCCGAAGGCATCTTGACTGTTGTGATTTGAAATTTCCTTTACTCAGTAGAATTTATATTTTTAACAAAGATACTCTGTCTTGATTTCTTTTCTCTCAGTAACATAACATCTGCATTAGTCTCCTTTCACATCCTAAGCAGGTCTCCATAAATATGCATATTTCATTGAATTTATGATACAACCACACTGAGTGCATTCTTGACATCATGTCAGTTCCTTAGTCATGCATTGACATTATGTTATTTACTATAAAGTCACATTGACAGTATCTTGGGAACACTGTGACAACAGTTTAGTTGCCATCAAAGTAAATACTGAAAACATATTTGGATAAAAATCACTTGCAGGAAAAAATACCAAATAAGATCTAGTCGTAATTATCATAGTTTTAAAAACAATTTAACAACCTGAACACTCATTAGTTCAGGGGCAGATGAAGAAACCAAATACTGCACTTTTTACAAATATATAAAGAAATTTTGCTTGAAACAAAGATGCAGGATTGAATCCAGAACTTGATAGTTTTTAAATGCAATTCACACATTCAGTTTTTTGTTAATGATTTGTCAATAAAATGTCAATCTACAATAAAGTGGACATTTTCAAGTGTAGATTTTAAAAATAGATGTTAGTATAAGCAGTATAGATTATCTCTAAGGTAAAATATTTATTTTTTTAACTTTTAAAGTAGGCCAGGAATCTCCTTAAATCCAAAGATTCATTTTAGATAATAAACTTTTTGTGCATCTGGTATAAGTATTATCTCTTACATGTGTCTGTAATTTCCCTGACAGAATTTAATAAATGTCTCTGGGTACTATCGGCAAGACAGGGGAAGAGAAAAAATAAAATCATAATAACTAACATTTATATATATTTTTAACAAAAATGTTGCTAACCAAACATTTTATGTACATAACCTCATTTAATCATGACTAGAATCCTGTGGTATATGTATAATTATTGTTAACACGTTACCAATGAGAAATAGTCTCCAAAAGTCTCCAAATAGTCTCCAAAAGGTGAACCATTTTTTAAGGGCACAGAGCTACTAAATAATGGAGCTGGAATTTGAACAAGTCTGAGACAGTGACCATATTATAATGCCTCTAGAAAGAAGACAAAGAGAAAGATAGGGTCAGAAGTTTGCATATGGTGAGGTATAGTTCTGCATATACACAAATGCTTCCAGTACATGAAGACAGTATTTACCACTTGCCAATCCTGCAAGGAGGCTAGTGAAAAGCAAGTGTCTCTGATCTACAGCAATTACTGACAAACCCAGGGAAGGATTTCCACATTATGTCTGGTAAGGTCATGTCTAAAAGCAATCATTGAGGGTCATCATGTCTAAAAGGAATGCGAATGGGCTTCTTCACATACAGCACCACTGAGCCTTTTGAATTTTCAGGCTATTGCTACTAGTATTCTGGAAAATAATTCTATTTTACAATTTATTTAGGTTTAGGATTCAGCATAGTGGGATATCTAATCCAGTTTAGTTATTAGCTAACCATGTATTCAGAGATAGTAGTCATTTTCATTAACATTTATTTTAGCTATAGCTATTCATAACTTAGTTAAAATTTAACTTTATATTTTGATTCTCTTAAATATACTCTTTGCTAAATGTTACTAATTTAATTAATTATATCACCAAGATGACAGACACAAAATTAACCAATCCTTATATGCAGTGATTCAGACAGATCATTATAACAAGGGAGCAAGTGTTACTTACCAAAGCCTGTGCATGGTCCGAAAGCAAGAAAAATGTGGACATCTGGGCTGAGATTCCTCTGGATACATATCAGAGGCAGCAGCAGCTGGGCTTCCCAGTCAGGTAATTTATACAAATTAATTTCTTTTATTCTAGATACCATTTTTTTTAATCATTAGCCAAAACATTTGTCAAGATCTTCTGTCCATAGTGAAATTTTATCAAAGAGCTTCCATATTTAGTTCAGGAAATCAATTGATTTTTTTCCTTAAAATGTCATTTTGTAAAGAGAGCCACTAAGTGACATTGAAATAATTTTTATGTCCTCAAATTTTTCAAGTCAACAATTAACTAAGTTTCGTTCTGATTCCCTTATTTGGCCCTATGATGTGAATTAACTCATTCTCTATTAACTTGGTGATGTCTTAAGACACTTTAATAAAATAAAAGAAAATTTCCATAGGTACAAAATCATCCTCTCAGTTCTGATGTCAAATTGCCCCAAAACATTAATCATTAGATAGCTATTAATGAAAAAAATTATCTAAATTATTTTTTTTTTTAATTAGGCTCTTAGGAGTTTCAATGAAATGTGTGTTTTCCAGGGACTTTTAAGTGAACATATCTGCCTGGCTTGTTCAAATTATTCCTATACATGGGAACTGGATGAGTTTTGATATAACCAAATATACTGCTAGTCTGTTGCCCTCAGTTTAGAAGAATATTTTGTGTAAGTAATTAATTGAAAGTAAGTGTTATCTGAATCCCCAAATTCACATAAATGAGCTAAAATAAGATCTTTCCCAGAAATCTTAAAATTTACATCTAATGTTTAAGGATTCCTCAGAGTCACAATATCTGTAACATTACTCACAACCATCCCATGAGTAGGTAGATGATAAAATGTCTGAATTAACTTGCTGAGGTGATACTCCATGACCAGGAGGGTATGGAAGTCACAGCAGCCTAACTCTAAAGGTAATGCTGTAACATTTTCTGATTAACTTTAATAGCACAGAGAAATTATAACAAGATTATTTAGATAAGAAACAAATGCCTCATTTTCTCTTGCCATCTCATTGAGAATCTCATGGGATACTCCTTTTCATTTTCACTTGTTCTTATGTCCTGCCATGTTGCATACTCTTTTAAAATATGTAATATTTGCTCAAATTATTCAGTATGGTAAAATTCTCCAAGAGAGTACTTCCTCTGTGCCCATGGCTCTTTTTAAACTCACTGAAAGTCTTGAGCAGAGGAAAGGACAGAGAGGAATTTACCCGTGAGACTGAAATGAAATGTCAAGATACATGCATGAGCAAAGACAGAGAAAGGCTAGAAGAGGAATAAAGGGATGATAAATATCTCTATTTTTCTGATAAGTATCTCTTCTAATAACTTCAATGTAATAAACCTTCTATACATTCGATATTACATTAGGGAAGAATGGCAAATGCTTTAAAATTAATCACTCATCACTTTACAAAAAATGAAATGCTGTAGGTATGCATCATAAAGTTGTGCACTCCAGTATTATATACTGAATGCTCATTCCAAAGAAGATGGAAGACAAAGGTAATATTTAGTGCAAAAATGGCAAGAAAAGTAGTATCATTAAAATTATCCAACAATATTTCATTCTCCTAGAGTTCACAATAATGGAATTTTATTGTAAATCTTTATCCATATCTAGTATATTTAACTCAAGTTTTAAATCTAAACCCTAGATTTATGTCTACAGAACTGACAAGTCTTACTAACACTTCACACCAGTTTAATCTTAGCTACAAAAACTTGATATTATTAAAGACAAGATGCAAAAGTCATATCCAAGAAAATTGATTTACTCTATGAGCAAAGTTGTTTTAGGATAAATAAAAACTGCACAAACCTTGAGATACATGAATGTGAAAATATTTTTTAAATCATTTATTTTGCCTTTTGTTTAGAATTAAATGTTCAAAAGTTGATTGGAGGCACACAATTGACTGGTAAAATCATCATATACTACTTTTCTTCCAGATTTGCAGGTGGCTAACAGAAGCCCAAGACTACTCATCAAAGATTACTCTGGAAAGCAGAAGAAACTGCCCTCCTGTCTTTCCTAAGAGGGGATCATTTCAATACCTTGCCATTCTAAACTAGAATGAATAAATATGTTAATTTAATAATACATTAATAATATTTTCCTATTTTTTTAAAATGATAAATCTGGTAAACCTCTATTGTTTACTGACTTCCTCATATGAATCAGAACTAGTGTATAGTCTGGGGATGAGCAAGAAAGAATTTTTGTCTTATAGGAAAAAGAAATCTACTGGGAACAGATATAGGAGAAATAATGTCAAAATAATGCAGAAAATACTGTAATAATAATAATAATGATTAAGATTTATTATACACTTAAGACTCAAGGCACTACACAAAAGTGCTTTACAAGCATTAACTCATTCTATCCTCTATGTAATAAGTACTATTATTATTGTAAGTATTCCCAGTTAATAAATGAGGAATGGGAAGCTTAGAGAGGTTAAGGTTGCTTAGATCATAAAGGGTAGATTTTAAGATCAAACCCAGACCTGTCTGAGGCCAAGACTATCAATAACTCTGTTGCTCAGCCAGCCAGAGAAATGCTGAGTCCTGTGCAAGCCTTAAAGCAGGTGCGTTTAGTCCAGTTGAGTTTCAGGAAAGGTTTCCTGGAGATTAACCTAAACTGAATTCAGCCAGATGAAGAAAAAACAAAGATGTTCCAAGAGATGAAGACAGAAAGTGCAAGAGGTTAGAAATGTGACATATTCCTGGTGGTGTCTCCTTACTACATCATGAATAGTGAGGCTGCTAGTGAGCTGTGGCAAGGGGGTAGGCCAAGGTTAGTTTACTCTGTTAAAAAAACTTGAGGCTATAAGGCTTTAAAAGATTTCCAGCTTGACATAAATAACAGATTCAGATTTGTATTAAGAGATCACCTAATTAGCTGTATGGGTAAAGGGTGGGGGGACAGTAAGAGCAGAATTAAGGCAGCCATGGAAAGTAGGGTCAGCTTCCATGTGTATAGCCTCACACATGATAAGTATTAAGGATATATTAAACTGTTACACTTTTCCCTTAAATAGCTCAATTCTTAATAAATAGGTCAGTAATTTAAATATAGGATACATATTCATACATATATTGCTACTTCTGAGCAGATATTTACCTTTTAGGGATTTGGTGTTCTTTCAAATGGACAAAAATATGAAATTTTCTTCTATTTATTTTCAAGACCATGGATAAAAAAAAAGTCTAGAAACTCAAGGAACAGTCAATTATCTCAGTGTTAGTTCCTGCCTCTATAAGTTTATAAGCACTGGGATTCTGGGTGAATGTCTAACAACACTAAAATGATTGAGAACTTCAAGTTTTAAATATATGCTAATATTTTACAGTCTGTATATTAAGAATTTACATTTAACACCTGTGTTTGATTTTCCAAGTTATATCTTAAATGATTAGTAGGAAAATGTGTGAAAACTTGTTTAATCAGTGTGGGAACCCTATAAGAATTGGCCTTCAAATTGTAATACAAAAGTACTATAGTCACAGGGCATGCTTTTCTTGGATTTCTAAACCTGCTAAGATGTTAAGGCATATAGTTTGTTAAGATTCTATTAAACTTTAGTGAAACTTGTGAAACTAACCTTTTGTACACATATTTTTTTTTCACTATGAGACCAACATTTCTACTAGCAATCTAAGAATGCAAAGTATCAACAGTGAATTCTTTCTAATTTGTTCTACTCTGACATCACCAGCTTAGCTTATTTAACAAAGGATATCTCCTTTTTCTAACTTCTTTTCATGTTAATGTAAATAAAAGTTATTATAAGTTACTTTCAGGAAACATAATTGGCTTACAAAAAATATGAACAAAGTATAAGCTATTTTGCTTAGGCCTAATTTTTTAAATATAAAACTAATTATGAAAACTACATCACTTAAATAGATAAACTTCAAATGTACATTTTTATGTACACCTTGAGTTTTTCTATTTTCTATATGTGTATCTATTAGGATTTCAGCTGGGCTGTGACAGAGAGCTGAGCTATCAGATGTAAGAGTAACCAATTAAAGCAACAAACCATAAGTGAAAGAGCTAAACCTTTAATAACTTACTGAGGTGAGTAAGCAAGAGTCTAAAATCTGAAGAAACACTGATTCAGCCTGTTCCATTTTCCTCATAGAAGAGGCACACTGGTCAAGGCTCAGGGGATCAGGGCAGATGCAGGGGTCACCTCTCTGTGAAGGGAGCGCTGAATAGAAATCTTAGGCCATTTTATGGACTGGGAGATCAAGGAAAGGCTAAGAGCAGAAAAGTACTGGGACCTGAGCTAGAATGCAGAAAGTGTCTTTAAAGTTCCCTATGTCCCATAAAGAGATCTCAGCAGGTGCTTAAAGAGTATCACTGCCCAAGGCCTGGGATACTGAAACCTAGAAACAAATGCACCTGAGCTAGTAACGGAAATATGAAAGAGCATGACCAGCCAGCAGGGCCTGAGTCCTTGACTGCAACTCCCTTTAAAGACTGCAATGACTGTACACCAAATATGGTGTGTGGAGGGCAGTCTTCTTATGAGGCTCTTAGGCAAGCCTTTATAATTGCCTATGGTCAGTCTTGAAAATCACACATATATCTTTAATAAAATTTGGTGTGGAAAATAACCACATCAAATGAAATATCTGCTAGCTTAATACTTCTACATGGCTAATAAAATAGGTCATTTTTCCAGTTTGACTGTAAAGCATTAACACATTGGTAACTCTATGGATGTATGGTATATAAGTAAAACACCTATCTATTTGATGGACTGACTTTTTAATTCCTCAGTGAGAATGATATTTTCTTGTGCATAGAAATTAGCTCTTTTGTTCTCCATTTACCATATTTCATTACCCAAATTCAGGTACAGAATAAATGATCATTGAAAAAGAGATTTAGTGTGATATCTGAGAACATATACTTATCAGGATTAGATATCCTGTTCTGTCTTTTCACTATGAATATATATCAATAACAAATAAATGAAACCATCAAACTCCAAAAGTAGAAGGAGAAAAAAGGGAAGAATCAAGAACTTGAAAAGTCATGAAATTAAATCAACAATTTTAGTAAATACCATATAGAGAGTTCTGTGGAAAGACTGAATGAAAGTTGGTAGATGGAACCAAATTTTCAATGTCCAAGATTCACTAAATATGTATATGGAGTGAATGTGAATCTCAAAAAAAAGTCAAGCAAACAAACACCACTTGCGACTACTGAAAGTCAAGTGAATGCAGTGGACAGCTGGATCCAGACCAGTGAAAGAAGCAAAAGGGAATCAGGTTGGGTGATTAAATGTTTGAATAGGACAGAATAAGGGTATGCAAAGAAATTCAAGTAGCAAAGTTAGATGGGAGCAAGAAAAAAAAAAGTCAAGTACACTATGAAAGGAGATGCTTATTTCAAGTGATACACTTTGTCTAGCTGGCAGCACTTTACACACTGCCTTCTAAGACTCACAACATTCCTAGGAAACGAACATTTGATTTTTCTGTTCCAAATGTTTCAGGACTTCTTACATAAAAATTTCTTAAATATGTACAAACTAGAATCTAAATGTCACCTATAACTGTTCCAAAACAATTAAAAAATACTAATTCAGTAGAGATCTTCCATTAATTAGCACCAAACACATAGTACTGCCAATTAATTTAGAAAAATTGTTCATTAAAATGGCTAAAAATAGCCTGGAAAAGTTATACAAGGTTTATAGAGACAATAATAATTTTTCCTTTTAAATTTTCCATAGTTCTTATACAAAGCCTTATATAGTTAACTATTTAAAATTATATAAGCAAGGGTAATGAAACCTAATTTATTTCTCCTTACTAAATATCAAGAACTGTGCAAGACATTTACTATGCCACCCCATTTAAGACTGCTCACATGAGGAGACTATACTTTTCTCTCCCCATTAAAACTGAGAGATGATATATTGCAGCAGCTCATGACTCAAGAGACACTGGAGGTCTTAACTGCTGCAGACAAATTTCTTTGGTGATAGATGATCATATTTATTATCTGTTTCAATCATAGCTATCCTCTTGATGTTTTTATCTGCGTTACTCCCTGTGGTTTTGTCAAGATGACACAAAACTAAGTAATTTAATTAATCTCAATTCATGACCAGTGAATTTATTGTTCTCAATTTATTGTTTATGTATTCCTGACTATTTACATTTGACTGCTAAGAAATGATAGTCTAAATGATAGTCTAAATGCTGCTAAGAAATAATAGTCTAGGGATTAAGTGAATAATGAATGTACAGTTTGCTAGGCTTGGGAGCATGTGTAAATGCAGAGGATTTTTTTCCCATTGGTTAACTGATTCAGATCACATAACCTGTTTGTGAAGTTAAAAGACACTTATCCTCAGCTTTTTAAATTTAATTTTGACTGTGTTTGTTTTAAATTTAGTTTGCAACTTAGTTCTACTTCCCCTTATTCCTCCACTTTCTTTGCTGCAATAAAAAAAATCTCCTTCATAATTTTATATTTTCTTGTTGTCTGCCTTTGGAAGGAACAAACTTTATCTGAAGATGAGAAAAGTGAATCAGAAGCCAGAGTTCATTAATCTTAATTTCAACTGTGTCACTTATATCATACGCATATTGAAAGTCACTAATTTTTTTAATCTATTTATTTATTTGAATATAATGCCTTAGGATTTGGGAAACGTAACTTTACTAATTTGTATTTTAACCAAGGGATTTCTTTCTAAATAAATTCTATCTAAATTCTATCTAAATTATCAAGCAAGAGGAAAAAATTCAATATTTATTGAACCTACATAGTTAAAGAGAACGACTTCCCTAGTGGTCAGCACATAAGGACCTAAATTAACTATAAGATTCACATTATTCATAAGATAGCTCATCTCTAGCTCCTAGGTTACACATTTTACATCAGGGGTCCACTTTATACCAATGGTTTATAGTGTAAATTTTTTTTCTATCAGGAGAATGAAAAAAATATATGGAAAAGTCTATAGCACACCCCGAGGGCTAATGTTTAGGAGAATCCTTTGTTCTGAGTTGCCTAAAAGGATTTGTCAATAAAAAGAGGGGTCATCACTTTTAAGGTAATTTCAGTAGTAATTTGAGGAGGTGTTTTTCTTTTTTTCTTTCTTTTTTGAAAATGCCTCACAGGACATCTTTGAGTGTGGTAAGCTAGTGCTACTGCTCCATCATGGTCCAAGCTGTGGTGTGAAAAAGACATTAAAACAAAGAGAAAGCTAAAATGCTCTGCATAATTAAGAGGAGAAATTTTGAATTTGAGAGAATAGCCCAAGGAGCTTAGCAGAGAAAAAACAAGCCCCTGCAAGAAGAAGCCCTGCAAAAACAGTAAAAGGAGAATATTCTAAGAGACATGACATGAGAAATACCCTGTGCTGGATAAAGAAAATTGCTAATAACAATGGGAAAGATTGATTTTAAAAATGTTTTCTGGCTCTCTTTTATCACCAAACTTCAATAAAATGCTGCCAGACATGGCAACTTCGGGGACTATACTGTGAAAAATAATATTTCATTGGGGTACAATTATCCATGGGTACAAAGGCACTAGCAAACTTTTGTTCTGGATAACTTTTCAAGGATATTTGTATAATGCACAGCCTTGGAATATGAAATAATGTCTCCCTCTATAGTAAAGAGAAGTTTTATTTGCTGTCTAGTATAATAAAGATAATGTTGCCCTCTGGAGCAATGCTGTGCATGTTTTCTTAATGGCCATTGAGAAAGACTGTGGTTTCTTTCTCTCCTGGAACACACCCCATTCATCGTGTTATCATGATAGTAACTAGAGTTTAGGGCAAGGGCAAAAGAAATGGTAATACTGTGTTCACTGATATTACTGTGAATAATAAAGTATCATTTGTCTCTGACCCAAGAGTCTCATGTTTTTTACTGGCATTCTTGAAACTGCACTGTTACCTTGTTAACTCGCAAGTAAAGTAAAATCTGCTCCTCACAGTCCTTATAAGAGTGATGTCCAGCATGAAATGAAGTTGGTCAATGAGAAATAAAAGCAAGAGGCAAGTGCTCAAAGTGACATCTAAGAGAAGGAGGCAAATACTGGCTGATCTAGATGAAATGTAATCTCTACTCCATGTTATCCAGAAATCAAAAATATTAGAGAAGACACCAGGGGACTTCTCCACGTAAGTGGTACGAATGCTAATACACTGTATTTGGGTACTTTTTTAAAGGGTAGTTTGAAAAAATTAGAGGACTGGCAGATATTGAAAAAATCAACTTTAAGCTCAACCTGATGGTTTATTTCTCCAGCAGCAATGACTGTTTCAAATATTCACATGGCTGCAAGAAAATATTTTGGCAGAAAACCTTTTTCATGCCAACATATATTGCTTTGAATAAATCATATTTATATCCTGTTTAATTAAAGATAACCTTTCTGAATATTAATACAATTCCATCTGCCATACTCCATTGTTTAATAGGTTATTATTCTCCAGAATAAATTTTGGGACGTTATATAGATGACACATTAATGACTAAGAAGAACCTTTATAACAATATAAATATTGATCATTTCTTTCTAATTTTAAATGTTTGATATTTGTGGTAAATTTACAAAGGGAATAAACTAAGGTTTCCACTTATTACCCTGGTCAAAAAGAGTAACTAAGAAATTAATATAGAAATAGTAAATAAATTCCCTTCCTTACAAAACAAGTGCCAAGGGGATTATTGTGAGTATTACAAATTCAAAAATTTACCTGCAGTGGAAATTGAATGGTTAAATATACTACTTCATGAATCACTTCTATCTAGTAATAAATAAGGATATTTAATAAAACATTTAATATTTAAACCTGAGTAATTATATGAATTTAAAATGAACAATACTGTCTTTCCTTAAATGTTTTTGTAATTCAGTATATATATTCATTCAGACTAAAGTCCTATAAGTTTTGAGGTATCTTATTTTTTAATAAAATGATTAATAACAACTCTTCTCTTGCCTTTCAAATGAAAATGTACATTTTCTTAAATCTCTCAAAGAAAATAATCTATAAAAAAGGCCACATTTTCCTTCTTCAAAGTTCAGCATTTGCTTACTGAATAATATTATTGGTAAATGTATAAATTATATACAAAAATATGAATACTTTACTATATATTCTTTACCGTAGTATGCATTTTCACCACTCTTATCTTGCTTTATCCAATCACACTAAGGAATTATTGGTCATATACATGTACGCAAATGCTGTGGAAGACTTTAATGCATAATTTTTTTTTTTTTCAATGCAGAGTGAATTTGCAAATCTATTGCAAAATTACAAGCATAATAGTAGTAAAAAATACATAAATCTCACATTTAAATCATGAATCCTGATGAATATCTAGCCAATATAGGAATGACCCAAAAAGGGTTATAAATTGCTAGTTCCAAGCTAATAGTTATGTAATTTAATTTATTCTATTATTACAAGCCTGATTCCAAGATTCTTTATATTTCCTTTAGGCAACAGAAGAAAGCTTCTTTCAACCAGTATGGGATTCCACTGAAGTTGGTCAATATGTAACTTACAAAATTCACCTGTTGTTCTAATTATAATTCTAATGTACATATATAATTATAATATGCCAAAATAGTTCTATATCCATATATAGAGTTTTAATTATATCTTCTCATTTTATTTTCATGAGAGTCTTTTAAGTAGCAGAAGACTGAAGGGAAGGAAGAGGGGGAACTGTGGTTTAGAGAGATGGAGATAATGGGCAGGATTTGAGGGACATAAAAATAAAATTATAATAATCCATATGAAACTTTTGATATTCTAAAACATTCATGATAGTTATCAATTAATGTTTATGAACACATTAGTTCCTTAAATATTTTCATAACGATGTATTTTCCAAAAGATAAATTTTAGTTAGTACGAATGTCTTTTTAGATTTAGAAACATGAAGAATATATTAATAAAGAATAAAATATATTTAATACATTCATGAAGATGACATTGGTTAAGAATTCGCTATATCCATAAATATGTTTCTCTGCCCTTCAATCTCCTGAAACACAGCGAGGAATGAGGAGGACATTAAATATTACTTAAAAATTTTTATGAAGACAAAAGGAAAACTGGTCAACTGACACTAATATATATATATTTAAAAGAAACAAATGAACTGGTCACATTGGGTGAACTGGCTTTCAGCTGACTGACCTAGGGCCAAGTTCTGCTTCAGTCAGGCTCTTCTAAGGGAAAAACAGCCAAAATTTCATTTGGAGATATCAGGAGTCCAGCCACGCCCAGTCTACATAGAAAACTGTCCCTTCCATCTGGTCTCCATTATAGTGTGTCAAATGTAATCCTCATTGGTATCAGTTTCATTTTTCAATTTTCTTTTTCATTATTTCTCACTTCTTATCACCAACATGTCCAGAACTTGCAGGGAAACTGTAACTCTTTATCAAGTAAAAAGAGCCCACCTATTAGGAATGCAGATCTTTGTTTAAAGATTTAAAGTGTTTTGTTTTTAATATTCAAACTTTCCTCATAATTCATTTTCTAGTTGCAGTTTGCCAAGTATTTGCTTCTTAATGGCCCACTTAGTTATTCAGCAGAAATTCTGCTGAATCTTCATTACACTTATTTATTATAGTCATTTGCACATTTCAATACATCCATCTTCAGTCCCTCATCTTTGACATTCATGATAGATATGATACATCCAACAGTTCTAAAAGAAATCCTTTTTGGATTCCATAAAGGCAGCATTTTATAAACTTAAATATACTGCATTAATAAAAACATTATTTTGATTCACTCACTAATTTTCATTTGTATAATTATATTTTCCCCAAGGTTTTAGGTGTCACATATAAAAACCATAGTGCTTAAAGGTATAATGACACTTCAATATACATAAAAAAATTAAATTCCAAAATGTGGGTCAGGGTTTTTCACATCACAATGATTTTTCACAACAGTGAAAAAATATTAATAGTGTCTTCGCATTTAAAAATAAATTAATGCATTTTTACTTCAAATATATTTCATTGATAAGTATATACATTAATTGATAACTTTAAATATTTACAATATTCTTTCTTTTTTTTTTTTAGGTGAAACAACCCTTGGTTGACCTCACAGACTACAAGGACCTTGTCAGCTTACAATCCCTTATTTTTTAAATTTTTTATGCTTACAGCACCTGGTCTTCCTAGGTGGTCTCCCATCCAAGTACTAACCAGGCCTGACCTTGCTTAGCTTCCACGATCAGCCAGGATCGGGCTTGTTCAGGGTAGCATGGCCATATACTAAATATCTACAATATTCTAATAAAGCAAAATTTCAAAGCAGAACTTGATATTCAACAGTTTTAATATAATGTATAATGAAGTAGTTGAAATTCCTATGTAATTTATTTATAAAATCAGAGTAATTAGAGCACTGTTTGCATGAAAACATTATATAATTTCTCCCTCAGAATTATTATCAAATTGTACTGGCATGCTTATGTTTCATTTTTGACAGACTTAAGCAACAGTTTTTTAAAAAGTATCCTACATTCATAAAATTTTATGTTCAAGTTAAACAAAATGTTTTATTCATAAAGATTTTATATTTTTTATATTTAAATGAAACATCAAATGTCCTTTGAATCGCTTTTTAAGTGCACAACTTCCATCCCCTTCTCAATGGGATAAGTTGCCAGATAATTTTAGAAACAACTTTTTACATCATTAATGAAATGGATGGTGCAGTCAAACTCAAGGTGTGGACTAGCAGACATTTACTTGCTTTCTACTCCCCAAGATTGCCAGTTTTATACCAAAAACAAAACAAAACAAACGAACAAACAAAACAGAATAGCTAGTTAAATTTCTAGTACACAAAACATAATTTTTAATAGCAATATATCCTAAATACTGTATAGTCTATATTTCAGTATAAGTATGTCCCATTTTCAAAGTATATTTATGCTAAAAATGTATTCATTGTTTATCTGAATTTCAGATTTAATGGATGCCCTGTATTTTATCTGATAATTCTACCACCTGCATTTAGGAACTATGGAGCTCAATTAAAGTTAAAATACAATAGCCAGAATGTTCTATACCCAGAACCCTTCGTAGAATATGCATTTTTAAAAAGATGAGCCGCAGGCTAAGTATTCTGGGAAAATAATGCTTCTGGGTAGTAGATGCAGCTGGAGAGGTTAGGCTGTTTTCTATTCCAGACAGATGAAAGAGACTTGCACAAGGAAGGTAGCAGAAGAGCTGAAGAAAAGATAGAATTGTAGGATATGAAAGTGGTATAATCAACAGGGCAGGCTATTTGTCAAAACTAAAAGAAGTTAAAGCTTTAGGGTATTAATTTAACAAAGATGTTTTCTGGGAAACTGAGCAGCATGTATCTAGCAACCTGTACCATACTAGTCTCCCAGGCAATCAGTCTTCGAAGAGCAGACAGAGCAGTCTTTTAAAAGGCAAATATGATTTTGTTGCTTCCATGTATAAGGTCCTTTAGTGGCTTCCTATTGCTATTGGGATGAAGATTATTCCTCATCTGGCCCTTGCCTCACACCCCAGCTGCATCTACTACCCTGTTCCCTCTGACATCCCCAAATCCTCCAACTAAACTGGCTCTCTTCATCTCTCAGACCTGGCATTGCTCCTTCTGCAACAGAGCTTTTGAATCTTTTGCTCTTGGTTCTCCAAGTCATGCAACTCCCATTTATCCTTCTAACATGTCACTTTCTGTCAGAAGCCATTTGAGATCTCTCTGGCTATATCAAATCCCTCTATCATGAGCTGTCGTCATCAAACCGGATACCTCTTCTATCATTTGTCAGTGTTGAATATTTTCATGTTTACCAATTTTTATTATAGCTCATATTATAGATATGTACAAGTAGAGAGAATAAGATAATAAAGCCTTATGTTCCCAATGACCAGATCCAGTAAATAGTGATACAAAGCAGTCTCATTTAACTATGTCCTCATCCAGACTCTAGTTATTATTTCCAAGACAATTCCCACTTCCTTTCAAATAATATGTTTGCATAATTATTTAGATTATTTGATTCATGTCTATCTTCCACAAGGACTGTAAAATTCAAGAGGATAGGGACTATATCTGTTAATTATTGCCATAGCACAACATCTAATACAATTTTGAGCACAGAGAAGTTTCTCTGGCCTAAAATAAGTGTTAATTGAATACTTTCATATATTTTTTAAAATTTTATCTTACCCTTTAAAGTCAACATTTTTCATTTACTTTATTTCCAGTTTTATTATATTTTGTAGCTAGAACAGGAATTACTACCATAGGGCAACATCAGTTAGTACCTCTGAGTGTTCATTAGCATGCCAAATGAATTTACTACTCCTGATTCAACTGTAGTTTCAGGATTTTCCTCAAGGGAAGGTTGATGGATGAAAGCCTAACACAACAGCACCTGAAATGCAGTGGAGTCAGGCAGAAAGTTTCCTCAAATGCTGACATAGCATACAAAATTTTTGGAGTGGATATTTAAAAAAGATTGAAATCTCACATGATGGAAATTTAATACAGAAAAATGTGAAGTCCTACATGTGGTTAAAAAACATTTCATAATTCCCAAGTGGAAATCATGGTTTGAGAGATCTTATGAAAAAGAATAAAGGGATTTTATTAAATGTGCTTCACTTGAATGTATCAGCTCACTGTTCAGTGTCTGTTTGCCTACAACAGAGGCTTGTACTCAGTAGACATTCATTAAATATTTGATGAATGCAAAAGTGAATGAGTAAACTAAAAGTTCTGGCTGCTACAAAAATTCATTTAAAGCTTGGCTGCATTAATAGAATTGCGGGCAATAGAACAAAGGAGGATACAGCCCTGTTCTGCTCTTGAAAGCCAGACCACAATTGTGGTAGGGTTGTGT
>CM053514.1:53635251-53666990 GCA_028627145.1 Eidolon dupreanum | reverse complement strand
AAAGAAAGAAAGAAAGAAAGAAAGAAAGAAAGAAAGAAAGAAAGAAAGAAAGAAAGAAATATAACCAACATTCTAAGACAGGAAAGAAAGTGAAATCACCTAAAATAATTAAGACCACAAAAGGCAGACAAGAGTGGAAGACAAAAATAGGAACAACGAACAATGGCAGCCTATAAAAAACAGTCATGAATATGGCAGATATTAATGAAACTCAGTAAAAAAAAATCACAAAACAAAAAGGGGAGAAGAATGAGCATCCTCCTTCATAAATAGAAAGACTCACAGATTAAAGTTATTGTACATAGGGGAGAGAGGATGCTATGGGAATGTCTTTTTTTTTCCTATTTCCTTTTCATCTGGACAGTACACTCCCCTTCCTCCTCATAGGTTTCCTTTAATGGGCTCCTGTTGCCACACTTTCTGAAACCAAGGCAGAGGCAAGGTTTGCTGCATGGGCCAGAATCATATTCTCTGCTAATTACCAGAAACACTGGTTTAAGGAACTAAAGGGACGTTGGAGGAAAGTAAGGCTGAGGCTTCTCCCATTATGTGTGATAAGAACAGAATCTAACGACGACAAAAGTGTAGGATACCTGAGGAAGTTTTCTGCCGAACAATCATCGTGGTCCTGAGTCACCACCAACCACATGGGCTCTATCTTGCACAAACGAGCTTCTCCACCACGGTTAGTCTTTCCCCGAACTCCGCTAATTGGACCCACATCCAGAAAAACATAGCCACCCCCGAGACATTTCTAAAATTAGGGGGGTTGGGGCGTGGGGAATAGAGCTTGTGCCTGGGTTCCTGCAGGAAATGAGCGGTGGTGCGCACGCGCACGCGCAGTGTTTAGCCGCGTCCGCAGGCGCAGCTCTGCCTTTCCGGAAAGTGCGAGGCTGTGGGGGTTCCCGCGTGACAAAGCCTGCTGCTGCGACCTGGCGCCGTCCTGAAAACCTGAGGGAGCAGCGAGAAGCAAAGAGAGAGCTGGGGGTCGTCTGGACTCACCCATGTGATCTTTAACCCGCTCCCCAAAGCGGTCAAATATATGCGTTTTGAGTACTGTTTGGTTCCTCAGGCCAGAGAGGCCTCGGTGGCACGTGCGTAATAGTGACCGGCTCCAGGTCCTGCTAACAGACCTCAGAAAGTCCACAGGGGTGCCCCGGGGAAATGTGGCGAAAGCGCAATACAATCTTTTGATGAGTAGCCATAGCCTCAATGAAAGTACCAAAACGAACAACAACAATAAAAATAGCTAATAAGAACAGAATAGCTGGGGAAGGCTGGACGACCTCTAACAGGTCTGCGAGGCGTGGTGCTCCTCTTTCTAAGGCTGTTTAGCACCCAGTATCAGGTAGCCCTTTGTTACAGTGCTCTCAGAGACAGTAGCTTTCAGCTGGCCAGTTTTAAGTGAATTAAAAAAAAAAAAAAAGTCACACAACAAGAATGGTAATAAAACTCCAAGAAAAACAATAGCTGTAAGTCTAATAAAACAGTTTAGGCATATCTTTAATGTGGCCTAGCTGAAATTAGAATTGAGTTAGAATAAAAATAAAATTAAATACAACAGCATTCTTTTTCATTTGCCCAACTTACTCTTAGAACATTATTAGAGGGAAAACAGGCAATGAGAAAAACTGTAATATTTCAACTTTGTCTGAAAAAACTTTTAATAAAAAAGCTTTTAACAAATCATACCAATGTGCACTCACACATTCATGCACATATTGGGTCACAAAAGACTAGAAAATACTTCCTTTTTTTGTTTTCTGAGACTTAGAATAATTGTCACTTGAGATAGGAAAATATTATTTCATTAAAGTCATGGATTGGAACTCACAATCACTAGTGTCTGCTAAATAGAAATAAAATATGAACTATCTAGAAATAACCTAGAAATATGTAAGAGTATTTGAATTAGAACTTTCCTAAGGCTCATTAAAAAAAAAAAATTTGAATGGAACGTCACACTGTGATCCCCAATGGAATCACTTCTCAAAATATGAAGAAAAGAAGAAAAGCAACTAAAAGAGAGTTTGTCCAATCTCTTCCCATACCAATTGACTTAAATTCAAAGAGAGTATCAACCAGATTTTTATTTTAATGAGATTACGTAAAGTACCTCTCAGGAATAAAACAGGTTTTTTCTTTGTTTTGTTTTTCTGGGTTTTTTTTGTTTTTTTTTTTTTTTTGGGGGGGGGGACTGCTGATGGGACTTTCCATCTGAAAAATGAAATGTTTTCTAATTTAATTAATTTAGATAGGGTCTAATTGAGAAAAGAACCACAAGTATTAAGTAGAATAAAAAAGTTACTCTAGTGGGCTCAACTGTTGCCTGTCTATGGTGAGTAGTTCCATAGAGCGTTTATATCACCAGTCTTGTACACCACTGTTCCATACCTTCTCTATCATCATCCAACAATTCATTCACCTGTGTCCAGCTCAGCTGATTACTCCCTTTCTACTTCACTGAAATGATGAAAAGCAACCAGAAGAGAATTTGTTCAAGCTCTATAACCACATTTGCCCACTTGGATAAACCTTGCCTTTCCCCTATTACTGTGAAATGTTCCAGCTCTAGCATAGATCAGCTCTCCCTCTTGGGAAATAGATCTTCATCTTCACTTCTTGCTTTCTCAAGGATATTGCTCAATTAATTATTCCCTCTAAATTGTGAGATAATGCACTAGAAATTCCTCAAAAGTCCCTTTCCTTTAGCAGAACTGCTTTCCATTTGGCCTTTGCCAGTGGCCATCCATCCAGCTGTGGTGATATCCTAATGGAGAGAAATGCCAGCTGGACCTCGGCAACAGCTATAATTGGACAGCTCTTAAGCCACCAATGCTCCAGTGTAAAATAAACTTGATTCATCTTCTAGAATTAAGGTGAATTTAACCCATTTAAATATCACTAGTTGATGAAAATTTTAGAATAGTTACTCTTATATCCAAAATTTACTATCTAGTTTTATATTGCATATTAACAAGCAGTTCAGTGCCAGAAGAAAAAATGTACAGCTATCCTGCTAGAACCTGGTGGAGACCCAAATCTTTGTGACAACAAAGGAAACACTGTTCTGCATTTTGCTGCCTGTGGCCAAATCATATAAGTATCAGTGACACTGTGATTAGATTAGGCCCACTTTAGTAATCCAGGATATCTTCCTATATTAAGGTCAGATGATTAGCATCCTTTCAACTGTAACCTTAATTCCTCCTTGCCATAATAACATAACAACATTCTATTCTTGGGTTCCAGGGATAGAGATGTGTATATGTTTGGGGCCCATTATTCTGCCTATCACACAGCTTGGTTTTTTAGTTCCCATTCTTACTCCTACACTTGAAAAGTTCAATGCGTTTTTCAAAAAGTGACTGCATTAAGCTGATGATGGCTCCAAAATATATGTCCACGTTCAAATCTTTGGAATATGTGAATATAACATTACATGAAAAAGCAATTTTGCAGATGCGATTAAGTTAAGGATTCTGAGATGAAGAAATAATATTAAACTTTCTGGATGATCCCTGAATGCTAACACAACGGTCCTTAAAAGAGAGAGGCAGAGGGAGATTATACACACAGAAGATGTGTATACGACCACGTAGGCAGAGCTTGGTGTGATGAAGCACAAGTTAAAGAATGCCGGCACCCTCCAGAAGCTGGAATAGGTAAGGAAAAGATTCTTCCCTAGAACTTGAGAAGAGAGTGCAGCCCTGTAGGTTCCAGGCCTGGCTGTCTCATGTCTGGCTGTGATCCAGGCCTGTGGCTAGGAATAGGACCCCGGATTTAGAATGTTACATTAGTGTAGTAGGGTCCCTGCACCTAAAATATGTAAACATAATTCAGCTTGTGTGGCTGAATGCCACTATTGTACTCTGATATGTGTGGAGCAGAAGAGGAGCAGAAGAAAGGGAGAAGAAGATCAGGAGGAGAAGTGGGCTCCCTGCAATAGAACTGCACTCCCTGCAATAAAAGCATGCTCTCTGTGATAAAGTTGTTGCCTGCCCTTTCATTCTCATGTTGGCCCCTTGTGCATTCTTCCAACTGGGCGTCTCATCACTGAAACTTTGCCTTCTCCATCAGCTTGTTACTGACAAGCCCTGCCAACACCTTGATTTCAGATCAGTGAAACTGATTTCGGACTTCTAAATTTGAGGCTGTTGAAAGGGTCAGGAAATAAATACCATGGCTCTTACTTTTTTCATTTTTTATCCAAATCCCTAAATAATAAAGATAATTTGCCATATGGGTGAGAGATGAGACTAAAACCGTTGTCCACTATTCTAGCTCTCAACTAGAATTGTTAAAATCACTTACCAAGTTAAAAAAATAATCAAAGGCAGGTTCTACCTCTGAATATTCAGTAAATCCAGTAAGTTTAATAAGTCCTAGACATGAATATTTATTTTTTGTTTTTATTTTTTAATTAGAGTTGATATTCGATATTATTTTACATTAATTTCAGGTGTTGGGCATAGTAGTTAGATATTTCTATAATTTATAAGATGATCTCCAATAAGTCTAGTACTTACCTGGTACCATGCATAGTTATTAAAATACTATTGACTGTATTCCCTATAGTGTACTTTACATTCCCATGCTATTTTGTAACTACCAATTTATACTTCTTAATCCTTTCACCTTTTTTACCCAGTCCCCCAGCCCATCTGACAACCATCAATTTGTTCTCTGCATTTGAATCTGTTTCTATTTTGTTTATTTTGTTCTTTAGATTCCACTTCTAAGTACAATCATATGGTATTTGTTTTTCTCTGTCCAACTTATTTTACTTAGCATAATACCCTCTATTCCACATATGTTGTTGCAAATGGTAAACTTTTATTCTTTTTTAGAACTTCCTGGACTTCAGAATAGTGTAGACTCATTTATCCTGCTCCTTTGACACTAAGCACCTAGCTGGTAAATGGTCTTCTGGAAGAGTAAACTCTCATCCTGGAAAGCAATACTCCTTTCCTCTATCTAGAGACATTGGATGGCCCACCTGAGGCGACTCTTTCGTCTTCCTCAGATAGCACCAGCAGGGATCATGGAAGGCCTAGTAACACCATATGTACCTAGTAGACTGTAAAGACTCTGAAAATTGAATTATCCTTGGGGCCACAGCACACAAAATTAGAGTAAGTCTTAAACAGGATGACTACCAAAATAAAAGATTTAAGCAGGAGCCATAGCCTCTCAACAAAATAGCCAAAATGTCCAGTATACAATAGAAAATAACTGTAACACCAAGAACCAGAAAAAACAAAATTTGAATGAAAAAAAATGCACTAGAAATTCAAATCAGGCAGATGAGTTTTGCATATTTGCACCTAACTGCTTATTCTAAGGACTAGTAATGAATAAGGAATTTGTTATAGAAGATATATCACTCCACTCAGTATTAACCTGAAAGCAGAAATATGAAGAATTGATAATCAAAGAAAGAAAATTGGAGTGTAGAAAACATTTCAAACTAATTGCAAATGAGTTAAAGTGCAAGTTTTCTCAAAATTTCTGAAATACAAATGTACTGCTGTTAAGTAAAAATGAGTGCAGGACAAGTAAGAGAAAGTAACAAACTTAAAGGCTGTAACTTCGAATTTAATGAATGAAGGTACAGGGAAAAGACACTCTTATTTATTTACTTTTTCATTAAATTTATTGGGGTGACATTGGTTAATAAAATTATATAGGTTTCAAGTATACAATCCAATAATATGTTATATGCATATTGCATTGTGTGTTCACTACCCAAAGACAAATCTCCTTCCATCACCATATCTACCTCTCCCCTCCCCTTTCCCTTGGGTAACCACTAAACTGTTGTCTGTGTCTATGAGTTTTTATTTGTTTGTCTTGTTTGTTTTTTACCTCAATTTTATATCTCATGTATGAGCAAAATCATGTGATTCTCAGCTTTTGCTGTATGACTGATTTTGCTTAGCATGATAATCTCAAGATCCAACCATGTTGTCAAAAATGGCACTATTTCATCTTTTCTTATAGCTTAGTAATATTCCATTGTATAAATGTACCACATCTTCTTCATCCAATCATTTATCAAAGGGCACTTAGGTTGTTTCCGTGTCTTGGCCACCGTGAATAATGCTGCTATGAATATAGAAGAGCATATATCTTTATGAATAAGTGATTTCAAATTTTGGGGGTATATACCCAGAAGAGAGATTGATATGTCATATGGTAATTCAATTCTTATTTTTTTCAGGAATGTCCATACTGTTTTTTATAGTGTCTGTACCAATTTGCATTCCCACCATCAGTGTATGAAGATTCCTTTTTCCCCATAACGTCAATACTTGTTATTACTTGGTCTATGGTAGCCATTCTAACAGGTATGAGATGGTATTTCATTGTATTCTTGATTTGCATTTCCCTAATAGCTAGTGAAATTGAGCATCTTTTCATATATCTGTTGGCCATTTGTATGTCTTATTGGGAGAAGTGTTTGTTCAGGTCCTTTGACAATTTTTTTATTGGATATTTTAAATTGTTGAGTTGTATGAGTTCTTTATATATTTTGGATATTAACTTTTTATCAGAGGTATTGTTGCAAATAAATTCTCCCATTCAATTGGTTGCCTATGTTTTGTTAATAGTTTCTTTTGCTGTGCAGAAGCTTTTTAGTTTGATGTAGTCCCATTCATTTATTTTTGCTTTTACTTTTTTTGCCTTGGAGGTCAAATTCATAAAGTCCTCTCTAAAACCAAGGTCTGTGAGTTTAGCACCTGTGGTTTTCCTCTATGCAATTTATTGTTTCAGGTCTTATATTAAGGTCTTTGATCCAATTTGAATTAATTTTGATGTACTGTGACAGATAGCAGTCTAATTTTATTCTTTTGCATGTGGCTTTCCAATTTTTTTAGTGCCATTTATTGAGGAAGCTTTCTTTTCTCCATTGTGTTTTTGGGTCCTTTGTTAAAAATTAGTTGTCCATATACTTGTGGGTTGATTTCTGGGCTTTCCATTCTGATCCATCGGTCTGTGCTTCTGTTTTTCTGCCAATACCATGCCGTTTTGATTATCATTACTTTGTAATATAATTTGAAGTCAGGCAGTGTGATACCTCTTACCTCGTTCTTTTTTCTCAGGATTGCTTTGGTTATTTGAGGTCTTTTCTGATTCCATAGAAATCTGATGGTTTTTTGTTTCTATTTCTTTAAAAATGCCACTGGGATTTTAATGGAGATTGAATTAAATTTGTATATGGTTTTAGATAATATGGCCTTTTTAACTATGTTGATTCTTCCAATTCATAAACACACGATATATTTCCATTTCTGTGTCTTCTTCAATTTTTTAAAATAATGTCTTGTAGTTTTTTTCAGTGTAAAAGTTCTTCACATGCTTCGTTAAAATTTTTCCCAGATATTTTATTCTTTTTGTTACGATTGCTAATGGAATTGTTTTATTCATTTTTTTTCCTGAAATTTCATTGTTAGAATGTAGAAATGTAATGGATATGTATACATTGATTTAGTATCCTGCTACCTTACTGCATTTGTTTATTGTTTCTAATGGCTTTTTGGTAAAGTCTTTAGGGATTTTTATATGGAGATCATGTCATCTGCAAAAAGTCATAATTTGAATTCTTCATTCCCAATTTAGATGCCTTTTATTTCTTTCTTTACTTACTGCTTTTGCTAGGACTTCTGCTCTTGTCTTACTGCTTTTGAGGACATCTAACACTATATTGAATAAGAATGATGAGAGTGGGCATCCTTGTCTTATTCCTTATCTTAGAGAAAAAGGCTTCAGTTTTTCACCATTAAGTACATTAACTGAGAGTTTGTTATATGTGGCCTTTATTATGTTGAGGTACTTTTCTTCTAAATCCATTTTATTAAATGTTTTAATCATTAATGTATCTTGTCAAATGGTTTTTCTACATCTATTAATATGATCATATGGTTTTTGTCCTTTGTTTTGTTAATGTGGTGTGTCACATTGTTAGATTTGTGTATGTTGGATCATTCTTTCAACCCTGGAATGAACCCCACTCGATTGTGATGTATTATCTTTTTAATGCATTATTGTAATCAATTTCTAGTAGTTTGCTTAGGATTTTTGCACCGATATTCATCAGATACATTTGTTTGTAATTTTCTTTTTTTGTGTCGCTCTATCTGGTTTTGTTATCAGTATAATAGCCTCATAAAATGAGTTAAATGGTATTGATTCTTCTTCAAATTTTTGGAACAGTTTGAGAAGAATAGTTGTTAAATATTTTTTGACAGTTTGGTAGAATTTAAGAATGAAACCATGTGGCTGTGGACTTTTACTTTTTGGGAGGTTTTCAATGACTGTTTCAATTTTTCTTACTGTTGATAGGTCTATTTAGATATTGGAATACATATTTCACATTTGAAATATTGAGTTTCCCAGAATTAAGTAACATGGATAGTAGTGACCCCAAATATACTTAAGTTTGAGGAGGAAAAAGATTTTTCCATAAATTGAATCAGTGGATATTGTGGCTTTTAGTAGTTGATATTGAAACACAATGACTCACTCCTTGATTGTTGTTCATTATTCACAAACACATGGTCTATAGACATTAAAATACACGGAACCATAACAACTTGGGTGCTCTCCAAGTATCCATTGTATTCCAGCACTTTTCTCATCTGATTATCATCTAGATGAACAAGTACACAGTGACTGTGGTCTTTTGTGTGCATTCAGGAGGCAACAGTTCCTGCATAATATCTCCAAAAAGGGGTCTGTTGTAGTAGATAAACCTGTAAATTGAGCCCCAAAACACCGTTAGGATTATGCCAAATGTTTCTTTAATATGTATTGTTAGTATTATTGAGACTCATAATATAAATATTCTAGATTGAATGCTTCTTAAATCATGGACATCGGCCGTACATAAAGAAGAATGTTTCAAGGACAAATGGCTTCACTCTTGTAGACATCTGTAAATATAGCTAAGAGTTGATATTATACTCCTTTCTTAGACTCTCACAAGGTACCAAGGAAATGTTAAAATTTCTTTCTTGTGATTTCCATTTATTGTTTTCCTTTCCATAAGTAACCACTTCTCATTTTTTACATTTGTCATTAATTTTTATTCAGCTTCTCCCCCAACTCATCCTGCAATTTAAGACTGTTAGTTTCAGCTGGAGGACTGCAGAAATATTAGTCTGACCATTGCTTCTCCTGTCTTTCATTTCCAGTCTAATAGATTAAGGATATGAGTATGGAATAATGACATGAATGGATTAAGAATATGAATCTTTTCTTGACCTACCATTTCAAATTCTCCCTATTTTGCCTTGTAGAAATATTTATTGTTCCACCTGTAACACACTATCTTTTTTGATTGATTATATCTCTCCTTTGAGGCTGTAATCATTGTGATGGAAAGGAAAATGTTTTATTTATCTTTGTGAACCAGCATCTAACTTTGTTTCAGTACAGATAAATGATTAATGAATAAATAAATGAATGAACTAAGCTAGATAAACCACGCACAAGTAGAAGGTAAGAAATTTAAATAAGAAAATGTAAACATAGGAGTGATAAGACTGCTAGAAGCCACCTGCAAGATTAATTGTAATTAATGAGGGGTGGGGTGATAAGAAAATAAAGACTAAATGTTAGGTATTATTTTTCTAGGTTGAACACTTGGAAAAATAATATATTTTTTGTTTGCTATATTCTATTCATTTAACAGGAACTTACTGACTGCTCATTAATGCACCTGGTTTCTAAATGTGCAGTTCTCCATCCAATGATAAAGAAAAGTTGTTGAAGTATTAGGAGGTAATGACTAAAAGAAAGGCAAAAGGTGCTATTTTCTACCTTCAACTGCATCATTAACTCACTTTGTGAGTTGCACACATTATTTAATTCCTCTTACCTCAGTCAGTTCAGGTATAAAATTGGGTAGAAATCTGTAACAGACCGTCCACCTGAGTGATTTGATTAATGATGTCCAAGCAAATTAAATGAGATTGCATTTAAAGTGCCTTTTGAGGCTGAAATTAACTTAGACTAAACATTTCATAATGTCTCTATCATTACCAGAAATGATTATATTTCTTTTTAAAGCTCCAGGATATTTTAATAAAATAAAGCAAAGTTATAATAGGTAATTTGTTTCCAAGAAAGATGCTCCTCTCCATTTTTCTCTAGGAAGACTCAGATCTCATAGGCAAATATCCTTGCAGATCTATTATATTTGCAAGCTTGTGTTAGGTATCCCTGTAATTAGAATTTTTTCCTCTTCTTCTTCATCTTCTTTTTGGATTCGTTGATTTTATTCTGGACTGGTTTACTGGATTTACCAGGTAGTTCACTTTATAAAGTCCCATTTGGACACTTCCCTTTTACTGATATGGACATTGAAGCACAAAGTGGGTGGATATTCTTAGAATATTATTATGAATTAGTACTTAGAAAAAAAATTGAACAACTTAAGTTTTGTATTATTTTCAAAATCTTTTTAAAAAGATAATGGTGGCTTAGATTTTAAAAAACAGAAATTATAAACTTTGAATTTTTTATTAAAAATTTTTGGAACAACATTGATTAACAAAATCCAGAAAGGTTTGAGTGTATAATTCAACAGTATATCATATATATATTGCATCGTGAGTTCACCACTCAGAGTTAGATCTCCTGTCACCAAATATTTAACCCCCTTTATCCCCATCTACTGCACTCTTCCTCCATTTCTCTCTGGTAACCACTAATCCACTGTTCACATCCATGAGTTTCTGTTTGTTTGTCATGTTTGTTTGTTGCTTTTAGAGTTATTTCCCACATATGAGTGATATCATGTGTTTTTTTACTTTTTCTGCCTGACTTATTTTGCATAGGATGATTATCTCAGGATCCATCCATGTTGTTGAAAATGGCAGTATTTTATCTTTTCTTATGACTGAGTAATATTCCATTGTACATGTATGCACCACCTATTCTTTATCCAATCATCTATAGTAGGACATTTTGACATCTTCCTTGTTCTGGTCTCTATGAATAATGCTGCTATGAACATCAGGGTACAGATATCTTCGCAGATAAATGTCTTCAGGATTTTTAGGTAAGAGGGATTGCTGGATCATATGGCAATTTAATTCTTTGGTTTTTCAGGAAACTCCATACTGTTTTCCATGTGGTTGTAGCAATTTACAGTCTCACCAGCAGTATATGAGGGTTCATTTTCCCACAACCTCTCAAACACTTGTTATTACTTGTCCTGTTGATTATAGCTATTTTAACAGGTCTGAAATAGTAACTCATTGTGTTTTTGATTTGCATTTCGCTAATAGCTAGTGAAGTTGAGCATCTTTTCACATGTCTGTTGGCCATTGGTATGTCTTATTTTAATTATATAGATTTAATGCAATCTTCATCAAGATTCCATTGACGTTTTTTAAGAATAGAACAAAAATCTTCAGACTTATATGAAAGTACAAAAGTCTCCGAATAGCCAAAGCAATTCTGAGAAAATAGAACAAGGCTAGAAGTATTACTCTGCTCGACTTTGAATTATACTACAAAACAACAATAATCAAAACAGCATGGTATTGGCAGAAAAACAGACACACAGACCAATGAAACAGAATTGAGAGTCCAGAAATAAACCTCCATTTATATGAGCAAATAATTTTTGACAAAGGAGCCAACAACATACAATGGAGAAAGGAAAGCCTCTTTAATGAATGGCACTGAGAAAACTGGAAAGCAACAAGCAAAAGAATGAAACTAGACTATTGTTTATCATCAAATACTAAAATTAGCTGAAAATGGATCAATGATCTGAATATAAGACCTGAAACAATCAATTGCATGGAAAAAAACATATGTACTAAATTCATGAACCTTGGATTTAGAGAGGATTTTATGAATTTGACCTCCAAAGCAAGAAAAGTAAAAGCAAAAATAAATGAATGGGACTATATCAAACTAAAAAGCTTCTGCACAGCAAAAACAAAATGAAACAAAACTGTCAATAAGCAAAGAGGTAACCATCTTAATGAGAGAATATATTTGCAAACAACACCTTTAATAAGAACTTAATAAACAAAGAATTCGTATAACTCAATAACAAATAAACTTTGAATTTTTGTGTGAAGCATATTGTTTCCATCATAAGTGACCTTAGAGAGATAACACAAGGACAAATTTCAGTTATGGAAGGGTTTAATAGCATAAAATGATTTATAATGAGATAGAAGACCCAGAAGACATAGACAATATTTAATTTTATAAATTTAAAAAGTAGAGAATAATGCAAGGTTGTATATATCTATTTTATAGAAAAAAAAACTAAGAAAGCATTTATTTCAACAAGTAAACATTTGGATAAATCTTTATACTTAGATATATCACTGAATGTGGGACTTCAAACCTATTTTAGAGAGATGTTGTTAGAAGCAATTCACAATCCACTGTATTCATCAAAATGAGATTAGAAAAAATAATTGCATGTTTAGAATTAAACGTTGATAACACCTTAGTATTTGAAAAATTTACCTGAATTGTATCTGATTTTTGTGCTGATCACATTGAAGGACAAAAACCTATTAAAATAACATTAATTTTAAATGAGGTTTTGTTTTAATTGCCATTTGTTATACGAAATGTCTAAATTTTTTCAGCTTTATTTCTATGCCTCATACATTAGTATTCTTCATGATACAGATGGATAGCCATCTGTATAAATTTAACCTACGTATGAATTTCAATGAAACTTTTATGTCCAGACTGATTTAAATGTAAGGAAACTGTACTACTTATTCTATGGTCCTAGACCCCATGAAAAGATTATATAAGCCTTTGGTTGTTTAAAATACTCTAATGTGATTTAGTGAGTATTAAGCAGTAGTGTGATAGCTTAAGGGATGATTGACACCAGAAATATAACTCTAGATTCCACTCTCAGATCAGGAGCTAATGAGACCAAATTTGATGTAAATAAGGTGTAAAGCAAAAGGGTCAATCTAGTGAAAAGTTTGTTTAATTTTATAACTTTCTCAATTGTCTGACACAAACATTTCACATATTATCTTGGCCATAAAATCTTAGCTTTATCTTTAATAGAAATATTCTAGAAACTTAAGTTTTCATAACTCCTAAATAAATGCCAGTATCCTCTTATGATTCTCAGTAGGCTGCTGTATTGTTTTGTATAAAGAACTTTTTTTGGTTGGTAAGCAATCAAATTTTGTGTTAATAATTAAAAATGTTCATAGCAGTATATACAGCTGACCACAACTTCTTTCATCCTGAAGCCTCCATATTTTACATGAAAATATGAATGAAATTTTTCTTGGTCTCTCCTTTTCCTTTCTGGGATATTCCTTTTCTAGCCACACTCTAATTACTGGAATTTAACAGTCTTCTATGTTCCCTTCTTCCTGTGTTTGTGCCTATCAATAGTAAGGATTTTACATGCAATATATAGCAAATTGTATATTATTAACCCAGACATCATCCTCTTTCCATATTCTGTTTTCTACTTGCTATTTCTATTGCATATCCTATGGATATTACAACCTTTTTATTTTTGTCTCCCCTTAAGGAAAGCCAAATTCAGATAGCTCTGCATGCTCATTTCTGTTCCCTGTTAGAAGTTTAGCAAAAGCTTGGTTCAGAATATTGGAAAGTCTAGATGAATGATAATAGTTGAACACAGAGGCATCTATTATGAGATTGTTTACTTTAAGGAAAAACTTTAATTATTTGGTGATTAAGAAAATATTCTTGGTAGCCATTTACTTGCAAATATGTAGACTTGTGAGGAAGAGTATTCCTTTGTTGGAAAATGTTGCTGAGTGATGCTCGGTGAATCAAGCTATACTAGATCTCAATGCACTACTCAGAGGATGGCGAGAGGACTGGGTCTTATGCAGTGAGTAAATTTTTTCAATAAGCCTTACTTTACCCTTACACCATATGTCTGCTTTAAATGACATCTTCCTCCCCATATATGTTTCTCTCCTAGTAAATGGCACCATTAATTATCAAATGTTTTAAGCCATGCACTAACAGACACTCTATATTCCTCCTCTCCTTCACTTTCACATGGATTCTATCAATTATCTTGTCCAATCTGCCTCCAAAATATATCTTAAAGGTATCTATCTCCCTATCTACTATCACTGCTCTGTCCACAGACAATCATTATCTTTAACTATTGCAACATCATTTTAACAGGTCTTTTTGCCTTTCACTGTGTTCTCTACATCCTATCCCCCCATGCAGTAAGCAGCAAAAGTGATCCACCTCAACATGAACTGAATCACTTCACTTCTCCACTTAAAATCATGGCTCCCAGTATACTTAAAACAACACTCATATTTCTTACCATGAGACTTCAGCACGAACCCTAACTTTCTAACCTCTTCTCAGACTCTTCTAGTGACCACTATTAACTATAGTCTCCATGATGTACATTAGATCCCCAGAACTTGTTCATCTGATAACTGAAAGTCTGTGCCCTTTGACTAACATCTTCACACTTCTCCCATCTCCCATCCCTTGGAAACTACTGTTGTACTCTCTGGTTATATGAGTTTGACTCTAAAATTCCACGTATAAGTGAGATCGAGATCACACAGTATGTGTCTTTCTGTATCTGGATTATCTCACTCAGAATAATGTCCTCTAGTTTAATCATATTGTTGTAAATGGCAGGATTTCCTTTTTTTATGGCCAAATATTGGCTATTGTGAATAGTGCTGCAAGAACATGGTGCAGGAATCTCTTCAATATCTTGATTTTATTTCTTTTGGATATGTACCCAGAAGTAGAATTGTTGAGTCATATGATAGTTCTATTTTTAATTTCTTTTGAAATAGCCACATTTTTTTTCCATAATGGCTACAACAATTTACATTCCCACCAATAACTTACAAGAGTTTTTTTTTTTCTGTATATCCTCACCAACACTTGTTATCTCTTATCTTTCTGATAATAGCTTCCTAAATAGATGTGAATTAGTACATCATTGTGGTTTTGATTTGCATTTTCCTGATGATTAGTGACATTGAGCACCTTTTTATACATCTGTTGGATATTTTATGTGTGTGTGTTTGTTTTTTTTTTTTGGAAAAAAATGTCTATTCAGCTCATTTGCTGATTTTTAAATTGGGTTATCTGATCCTTTGCTTTTGAGTTCTAGAGTTCCTTAAATTTTTGGATATTAACTTCAATTAAATATATTGTTTGCAAATATTTTCTTTCATTCTGTAGGTTTTCATTTCGTTGATTTTCCTCTGCTGTTTAGAAGCTTTTTAGTTTTTGTGGTCTCACTTGTCGATTTTTTATTTTGTTTCTTATTCTTTTGGGGTCGTATCTAAAAATTATTGCCAAATTTAATGTCAATAAACTTCACAAGACAACATGAATTGTACAAACTTTAGCTAATATTTAAAAGTCATAAGATTAATTTCTAATATGTCTTTGAGCAAGAAGTACTTCATTAGTGTAATTAACATTATTCAAAGCTCTAAAAGAGATAATTTTAAAACTTTAACATCAGTATCCCTTATTAGAAGTTTAAACATCTTTAATAGAGTAATAGGTCTTGGGAAACAAAAATTTAAAATTCCTTATTACTGAATAAAAAAAATCTGGTTTGATTACACGTTTGCGAGGAAGAGAAGCAGATTCGTACTAACCTCTTTACTACTCCATCCTTTTTCCCATTGATTTCAATGCTTATAATTCTAATTCTCTAAGTGTTGATTCACAAAGTTATTTTTTCTTCTTTTCAGAATAATAATGTTTCTTTATTTTTCCTTTTCTTTCACTGGAAACTGTTAACATCTCCTTTTTGTGTATTTCCAATTAAATATTTATCTTGGTCCAGATGCTTTCAAGCATTTTTCTAGTATTGTCTTCTAAAGCCACTTTAAATTGTTTCTTGTACAACTTCATTGTTAAAAGAGAGAGAGAGACAGACAGACAGACACAGAGAGAGGCCGAGAGAGAGACAGAAAGAGAGGAGACAGAGAGAGACAGAGACAGAGAGACAGAGAGCAAATTTTCAGACTAAAATTATAAACTTCCCTCTTATTTTCACACTACTGCCCTTAGATTTTCCCTCTATTTTAGGACTAATAGCAGTTTAAAGGTGCCCAGACTGATATTCCTTTGAAAATAATACACATTCATAAGAACCATCTCATCCAGCTTTATTGAAACAGCTAAATTCGTATTCTATTGCTTCTTTATTAAATTTTAAATCGTATATCCTATTTGGCCTCATTCTTCCATGATCTGTCAATTTATTTGCTCTTTCAGGTTATTGCAAAGGTCTTTTCTATACTTACTTGCAGGGTGTATTTAGTCAATGGTACTCTAATGAGAACGCTTTTGCAGCTCAATTTCAGTTGATATTTTTCATTCATTAAGTTTTGTCAAGATAATGTATTTCAGGAAAAAATATAACAAGTAATATAATGGCTATAATTGCTGATTTTTGTCATCAAGATATGTTATCATAGCACATGTAAAGATAGAACTCAGTGGTTGTGTAAAAACTGTTGAATGCCTTCACGAAGGCATGTCTAATGGTATCACACAGGATATCATAGCAGCCAAGATTCTGTACAGTGGAAGAACATGTGCTCACAGGAAGTTGCTCCTCTAATAAAAAAGCCAGCAAGATAATATCCCTACCATTTTTACAGTGTGAAATATATCACAAAGGAGCATAGGGTTGATTTTTTGGAGCACTGTGAGCTTGGTTTTAAGAGCAAAATTACTACAAAAGCTAAACATGGAAAGAAGCCCTTTGGAGGAGAGCATGTCATTAACACAGGCATTTAGCAGGGGTGTTATTAGTGCTGTTCTCTTCAGGAGTTGATTAAGACTATGTACTTCAAATTAACTTTGAGAAAATTCTGATAGAGATTAAATTGTTCTGTAAATAGCAATATGTCTCAGATACAAGAGAGCAGCATGGGACAAGAGGAATTCAATATGACAAAATCAGCCTCATAAGGTAAGACAAGGATGAAGAGAGTTGTTATGAGCTATAGGAGCATCCACTATCTATCCTCAGTACCTGGTGAAAAATAGATATTCAATAAATATTTGTTGAGTAGAATAATTAGTCTAAAAGATACATGATAAGTCACACTGGATTTTCTACCATTTTAGTAAAGAGAGAATTGGAAATTTATTTAGAATGTTCATATTCAATATTTCTTTATGGATATAATATTTGAGTGGTATAATATACTTAATAGTTATTGTATAAGAATAATTCAAACATTCTCAATCTAACCATTATTTTTTGATTTAAAGAAAACATCCAGACATATTTATTTGTATCTAGACACATGGACTTTGTGGTTCACTGTCAAGAGTTTGGTGGCCAGAATTAATAGAGCATGGTAAACTGAATCTGATATGGACACTACCTTAGTCCAGCTAATTTCATTAGGAAAGGTGTACCTAACATGGAACCATGTACTAGAGGAGAGTCTTAACCACCTTAAGGAGAAAAATATGTCTGGTTATGGTATGTTCAACATGAACTAAAATTGAAAACTTATTATTAAAACATAAGGCTTAGGATAAAAGTTTACTGCAAGCTATACTTAAATTCTTCTGAATTTTGTTTTATTAGTGTTTTGTTTTCTCCCCAAAGACTTATTTGATTCTAAAGAATTTAGATATTTTATTTAAGATTTGTTTTGCTTTAGGAAAAGTTAATGATTTCTTTCATTAGTTTTACTGGAATAGACTTCAGAAGATCTTATAGTATGAATTTTTAAAGCCATCTTTAGCTTTTTGAGATTTCTTGGTAAAAGGTAGTGTTTATTTTATGCTTTAAAAATGGGCTGAGAAATGTTCTTATCTTTATCAAAGTGATTCTTTTGGAGAATACCTCTCAGCAATGATTCTAATGTTAATACTGTACTCATCACCTAGCCACAGATGCTATACTTTCCGTAAGGAGAAGCTATAAAAGTTTATAACCAGGATAGCTCTGGAGTCAGGGAACAAGAGAGTAAGGGTATCTGGGATTGGTTATGAAGGACAGTGTGAGCAGACACAGCTAAACTCTGTAGCTGAGGTCCAAAAACTAGAGAGAGCTGATGCAAGAGGAAGAGTAGTTAGGAGATCTGATAGATTTGACTGGTGATTGACTTAGAGTTATTTTTTAGTGGTCTTCCTGTAACATTTCTTTAACAGTATGTTTAAGGCACTTATGTACTTGTTTTATGTAGAATAGTGCCATGTCTTTTATAGCTACTACATCTGGATAATTTTTAAATAAATCCTGAGAAGTCATATTCACTGACAAGACTATGTATTGTAATAGATCCCATAAGGAACCTGGAAAACACAGGTGGTTTATTAATATACACCTGTTATGTGAGTGTATACACAATATAAAGTATATATAAAATACATTTTAATTTAAAAGCACATATTTCAAGCTTGAAAGTACTAAGTACCATTACTGCTCACAAAGAGATACATATATATAAAAGCTTGATCTGAGAGTAAGCTACTTGACAGGAAGAAAAGTGTCCTATCTTAGTATGCCAAGAACCTTAATCTCTTTTTTATAATTAAAGAGAAATGCTCTTTACTTTACCAATATTTAAATAATCTCTCACATTTCATTTCTTGTTAATGGCCCAAGGAGCCAGAATACCTCCTTTAGCTTTAAGGTCTCAAAAAGTTCAATAAATTTTGAGATGTTTATGTTTCTAGAGTAAATTTATATCTCACATTTGAAGATTATGTTGTCATCCTACTATAGCACCCTAGTAAAGATTATAGTGACCTTTTTATGTTCTTTTCATTTTTTTAATTTTATTTCTCTAAAAATGCCATTCTATTCCTATTTTTTCCATATCATTTTTTCTCAACCCAATTATTTTAACTAGCCTGTACTAAACAGGCCTGTTAATAATAAAAAAGAAATAGTGAAAAAAACTCACACCCATTAGGATGGTTACCATCAAAAATAATAAGTGCTGATGAGGTTGTAGAGAAATTGGAACCCTTGTGTACTATTTGGTGGAAATTTATAATGATGCGGCTATAATAAGAAACAGTATAGTAGTTCCTGAAAAAATTGAAAATAGAATTACCATATGAAACAGCAGTTCTACTTCTGGGCATATGTAAAAATTAATGGAAGACAAGGTCTCAAAGATAGTTTTACACACATGTTCTTAGCAGCATAAACATGCAATAGCCAAAAGATGCAATCAACCCGTATCCATTGACAGATGAACAATAGATAAGCAAAATGTGGTATGTACATACAATGTAATCTTATTCAGCCTTAAAAAAGTTCAGAACATGCTATGACATGATTAAAATTTGAGGACATTATGCTAAGTGAAGAAAGCCAGTCACAAAGGGACAAATACTACATGATTCCACTTATATGAGGTACCTAAAGTAGTCAAACTCATAAAAACAGCGCACAGAATGGTGGCTGCCAGGGTTGAAGGGTAGGGGAGAATGAGAATTTGTTTAATGGGTATAGAATTCAAATTTTGCAAGATGAAAAGAATTCTGGGGATTGTTTTCAAAACAATGTGAATGTGCTTAGAACTACTGAACTGTACACTTAAAAATTGAGATGATAAATTTTATGTTTTGTGTATTTTATTATAATTTTTTTTAAATAAATAAATAGTGAAATCAAACAATCGACAAAATAATTTTAGAAGTTATCGTATACATTCCATCAGTATGCCAAATTTTACATGCTTCTTTTCCTAGTACATAATTTTTTCACTGTGACTAGCACTGTACTATTAATATTTGGTGAATAACTGTAAATAAATTAAAGTTTTCACTTGAAGTTTTTCATTCCTCAGTACTGTAAGTATTCATCAAAATAAGGAATCACTTATTTTATAAATTTGTTTTACCATTTATGTCCAGTAAACATACTTATATGTGTAGATACTTTATTATTAACACAATGTAACATAATGTTTGCAGCTGTACTTTTAAAACTTGTAAGAAGAAATATATGTATAAACATACATATAGTTTTTAAAATATTTTTGGATGACATTTATCAACACAAATTTACTAATTTTGATTTCACAAAAATGGTTGCTGTATGCTCTTGTTCTATCTTGTGCAATGTCTATATTATATTGTTATGTATCGTCTACAAGTTGCATGATGATGTTCTCTTTATAAGTTTGTCAAGTATCAGGAGTGGAAAGCAGAATCCCAAGTTTTGAAATAAATTATTTAAACCTCAAATGAAATTATGCTGGCCAAGTATATAATCATGCATAGGCTCTAAGAGGGGTTGAGTGTTGTGAAAGTTGTACTTTATTATTTAATAAAGTTTATTGAAACAGAGAAATCATTTTAGATAGTTCAATTGCTTGGGGTATTTTGAAGAAAATAATTTTGTAGTCATTATAAAGCAATATTTGTTAGAGGTCATCTGATAAATATTATTCTCACTCCTTTCTCTTCTCTCTAAATTTTCCTGAACAATATTATTCTTCAGAAAAAGATGTACATGCTTACTAGTAAAATACAGCTCACTATGAAGGAAGAAGAAAAAATACATGCATTAAAATGTGTGTAATTTGCTGTAAACATTAGCATTTAATTAATAATTTGTCACTATAACTGGATTATATTTATTTAAAAAACTTATTCTATAAGAATTCTTTTAAAATGCTTAAGTAGTCTAAGTTAAATGCATTATATTTTACATCTAGTGAGAAAAAGACCTCAAACGCGTGATTTAAATCATCAGCAATCAAAATGACTGTAATTTTCAAAGCCAATTGTGGGAAAATGTGTGTGGCTTTGGAACTTAATTACGAAGAAAAATCTTCATAAAAGCTACAGAATTACAAAAGTTATCCTATGTGGACTATATTTGCAGCTAATGTTGGTAGAGCCAGAGCTCCCCTCTATGAAGTGGACAAAATGCGGGCAATTTATTTATTTGGAAAATAATCATTAACATAACTGTCAATAATCTATTTATATTGGTACCATTGTCAGGCTCTGAAAGAAGAAGAAAAAAAAACATTGTGAAAGATGACATATTGTTAAGGCTATGGGGACATCACCACCCCTTAACTGCATTTTCACTCTTCTTTTAACAAATTTTTATTGAATACCCATAGTGTCTCAAGCACTGTTTTGTGTTGTGGAAATATAAATATGAGGAAAGAAAACAGAATGGAAACAGGGAGGAGAACTGTTTATTTAGTTATTGGGAAGACCGCTGAGGTACAATTTGAACAGAATTTTATTTGGAGTGATGTAAGGTGCCACTTGTACACCTCTAGAAGAGTGTTCCAGAGAGAACAACCAATTCAAGATCCTGGTGGTAAAGGTGTGCTTGTTATGTTGAAGAAATAGTAAGGAAACTAGTAGGACTAGAACAGTACAAACATTTAGTAGATTGTGATGGCCTTGTAAACGACGGCAAAGTCTTGGGATTTTACTCAGAATGAGAGAGAAAATCATCAGAATATTTTGAGAAGAGCAGCAAAATAATCTGAAGATTATTTTGGTTCACATCTTGATAACAGATTGTATGGGCTAAGGGCAGAAGAAGAGAAATAAGGTAAGAGATTATTATAATAATCTATCTGGCACAGAATGGTGACTTGGATTAGTGTTTCTAATGAGAAATGGTTAAATTCAGGAATTTATTGAACATAAATCAACAGTATTTGCTAATAAAACAGATGTACAGATTGAGAATAAAAGAGGAGGCAAGGTTTGATTGAGAAAATAGAAGACTGAATTTTCAATTATTGAGATGAGGAAGATAAAAAAGGAGCAGTTTTGGGGAGGGAGTTGGCTTTGGGCCTAATATATTTGTGTTATAATATTAGATCTATTAATCAAGATGCCAAGTAGGAAGCTGCATATCCAATTCTAGATTTTGGGAAAAACTAGTGGTCTAATCCTAGATATGCATTTTGTAGCTATAAACATATAGATGTTATCTAAGTTATAAGACTGGATTAGTCACCTAGGGAATTAACATAAATGCAGAAGGAAAAACATCTAAAACTTGAGCCATTATTTTGACATTTAGGATTAGGAATGTGAAGTGGCAATAGGCAATAAGGTAGAAAGAAAACTGAGAGAGTTTGTTTTCAGTGCTGCCTGGTACAGCTGGGCATGTTGAGTCTAGTAAAAGAATGTCTGCCTAGAGGGCAAGTGGCAAGTGGAGGCAGAAATCAAACATGTGTCCTACCTGCCAAGCCATAGGTTCTTGCTCAGGGCTTTTGCCTTTGGAAAAGATGTCTTTTACTAATTTAAATACAGTTGTTTTATAAGCAAGCAGAACCTAGTTGTTGCTAAAGTTAAGTGGGTATTTCAAGACAGAAATTTAGCACCGCTATCACATGCTATGTATTGTTAACCAAAGCAATGTTTGGCAATTGATCATTATACTTTGATATTCGTAGGCCAATCATGAAAGCCTGATTTGGAGGGAAAAATAGAGGAAATAAAGAAAATTAATACATACAAATCTTCTGGGAAATTTTACTTTAAAGGGGAGCAAAGAAATAACATGACGCCTGGAGGTAGATGTGTAGGAGTCAAAGGACAGCATAAAATTGTGTATGCTACCAAGCAAGAAAAATTTAATGTAAAGTAGGAAGATAGGAGAAAAATTGCTGTCCTTTAGTGTTCAAGAGAGGATGGACTCTATAAAACATTGGAGCAGTTGGTTTTAGAAATAAACCTGAATATGTCATCAAAGATAACATGAGACAGGCTGCAGCTACAAATAGGATAGTGGGTATGATTTGGGAAGCTGTAGAAATTATCTTCTGAATGCTTTTATTTTCCCAGAGAATTAAAAAAGCAAGACTCATGAGCTTAATAAGAGGGATTATGAGTTCATAGAAGTTTGATTAGAGAGTAAAATTTGTAAAAATATTTTCCTAGAAAAACAGAAAGTGAATGTGACAGGTATATTTTATTGACCTATATAAAATTACTGGTCATAAATATAAAATGATACCTATAATCATGGTTTAGTCCTCCAAGGTTATATTTATCTGCCTGATTCAGACAAAAAAGATGGGTTGAGATTTAGCCAAGTGAATATAACAAAGGGTGTATGGCAACGGAGTAAGTATAATGATGGATCTAAGCAGCTATGTTGAGGAGAAACTGGGCATACATTGGAGGAGAGATCATGAAAAGACTGAAGGTTTCAGTGGGATCAAAGGCTTTTTAGAGATGAGGTATTAGAAGAAATAAAACTTGAAATTTAGGTAGTAGTGGACAGAGACCTGAATGCTGGAAATTGAGATTATGTTGAAGGGACGGGTCTCAGAAATTTTTGTTCTGGGCTCCCCAAGCTTGAAATGGGTATGGAATAAACACGTGAACAGCAGAGGAAAGGAATCTGGCAGGAGGTAGAGACTTGTGTCAGTGTTTAGATGGGCAATGGAGCTGTGGTAGTAAATGAGACTGAGATCCCATTAGGGAACACAACTCTAAGGAATACCCTTACCTCAAGATTTCTTTAGGAGAAGAACACTGGGTGGTATGTTTTGGATTTATGAAGAAACTGGTACTGAGTCACGGAATCAAGTTTTGCCAAATGCTTTACATGAAAAATCAAGGCAGAAAATTTTCTATTAGATTAAAATACAAGGAGGTTTTCTAGACAGTGAAGGTGTTGGGGTAACAATTGGTTTGGAGTAGTCTGAGTCATGAAAGAGAAGTAGGGAAGAAGAGACAAAGAACACAAAACAGCTCAAGGAGTTTGGCTGTGAAAGTATGAACAAAGATGGCAAGGATATTGGCATGAGTTGGGGTTTAGAGAAGTTTTTCTTTACAGATTAAAAAAGTTGAACCTTTAAAATACTGAAATGATATAATAAGTAAGAAAGAATCAGAAAAAAAAAGCTAATAGAGAGAAAGGAGTCCCCAAGAAAAAAGAGGTTCACATGCCTATCATAGTACTGAGTGAAGTTTGAGTGCCTTGCTCTTAAGTCAAGCTCTTGAGTCTATACTATCACATGACATCAAACCTAAACAGGGAAAGAGAGACCGTTAAAGCACTGACATGCAGAGAGACCACACATTATTTTAAAAATATCCATTGAATAGATCTGAGTTTAGAATCAAATGAGAAACTTCAGAAAAACTTAAAAACAACATCAACAACTATTTGTCTTTTGGTTGTTAAATTGATTAACTAAATGCCCACCAACATATATTAACAGATGTGGACATTGCTCAAGGCAGTACACTTTTGTTTTATTTCTCCACTAGCAATAATTTGTATTTGTTCCCAAAGCGGGGCAATCTTGTATCATAGATCCTGGTGCTTTTGTCAGAATGATATGTGTATTATCTCTGTCTTCCTAAATCTTACACAAGTCTTATTCTAGTATGCACAGCTGCTAAATCATTATTCTCTGCATGAATAATTGTTGCAGATGTTCATATTGATTAATGGGGAACAGCTATATTTATGGTTGTTTCCACATGGGAACTATAAAACTATGACTGCTCTTAAGATAAAGAGCTTTGTGTCGTGATACTAGAATATGAGGCTCATGGTTGACAGCCATTGTGTACTACTTTAAACAGGGTTCTCTCCTAATCCTGCTCTCTCCCACCCACTGATGTGAGCACCATTACACACACAAGAGATATTTTATAGCAGGGATATTTTCACATTTCTTTTAGACATGCCAAATATTACAGATAAAATTTGCTCGCTCTTAATCTCAAATTCAATAGCACCAACAGAAGTAATCACCAAAAAGTAATTGTTTGGGAGCCTATTTCCTGACCGTTCCATTTGTTGACTATATCCTGTTTGTTTATTACATTATATTTTTAAATTAATTGACTAGGTATTAAAACTTTCAAAGAAAGATTCAACAGGTAAATAAATTGGGTCAATGAGGCAGCATAAAATGCTCAACAAAACATATATTTTTTTTTGTCAGTTTGTTTGTTCAATGAATCCAGTCTGACTTTTAACAGTTGAAAGGTAACCAACTGTCCTAGTTTGTCTGAGACTGAGAGTATTCCAGGGATATAGGATTTCAGATTAAAATGGTATTCCTGGACAAACTAAGGTAAACTGATCACCCTACACCTAGTTGAGTTGGACTGATTTCTTAACTCTTGTGTACTTCATAAGTTTTCTTATGAGTTAAGTGAATTAAGTTAGTCAAGTGCCCATCACATTATATGTCACATAGTTTGTACATCATGATTGATAGTTCCTTTTCTATTTCTTCCCCTGATTTCAAACCATGTTTACTCCTCAAGGGTAGAAAGCAGGTATTTTTCCTTTTTGAATCATTCTTCATTGTATACAGCATGCTGATGTGTAACCCAAAATAATAATTGGAATCAAGATACCTAGTAGCTGCTGCTTGATAAACAGCTACTGACTAAATAAAATCCTAAGATTGGTTTTGAGATATCTAACAATCAGGAAATTTCCATATTATTATTATAAAGACAAAAGGGAATAAAAGCTCCTTACTGTTTTTTTTTCATCAATATAGTTTTCTCTAAGACTGTGTTTCTTAACATTTTTTCATTGTTCTTTTTAAGAGAAAAGTAAAAAGTAAATAAAATTATCTCTAATGACAAAAATTAAATACCAAGGAATGAATTTTTTTTCAAATACAGATGAACCACAAACTATTTTAATACCGAAGATTTTTTGTTCCCTCCACAAGAACCATTTTTGCCCTATTGGGAATAATGTTGATTTTGTTGAGTAAAATCATATAGGTAATTTGAAACTAAACTTTATGTTTATTAAATCCAAGAGATGAGTTCTTCAACTATATGATAATATTTTAAGAATGGTAATTCAAACACTCTGGAAGATTGATCACATACTATATATATATATCTTATTGAATTAAATCCCAGAGTGAGATGCTTCAGAACCCTCTAACTTATATTCTACGGTGGAAGACGCTATGAATACACAAAGCAATCTGGTCAAGAGAAAGTGGAAACAAGTCTTAGTGGTACAAACACCAACCTTAGGGGCCACAGTTACTCTTAACTGTATGTCCTTTTGAGCCTCTTTTCTCCATCTTGACAGTGAGACTAACAACCACTCTTCAATTTACAGCAAATTTATATTTAAAGGAGAATTAAAGCAAAAATGAGACAATATGGGTAAAACACTTTGAAACTTTTTGTCAAACACTGTACAAGCCTATGCTGTTGTAAAGCCATAAATGCAATCTTGTTTTAGAACAGAGCAAGAGCAGCAGAAGAAGGAACTGTCAAAGCACTGAAACTTGGAAAAGAAAAGAGGGATGTAAGCTGTGATGGCCCTTGATCTTCCAGAAGGTCCCAGAGCTGGAGAGCTGTGAGCAAAGGTGCTTGTCTTCATGACAATTAGAAGGACACAGGGACCTGGAGAAGATCCCAGAATAGCCTTAAATACGTTGTCAATAAGGCAGCCTGGAAGAAACTGGATTCATCTCTCCTCCTCATGGGAGAGAGAGGGAATCTGATGAGAATATCACTTTGGAAGGTACTTAAGAATAACTAAAGTTACACTTACAAACAAGGAAGACATAATTTAGTGAAACTATGTTTTGATGGAACACAGTATAAGTAAAAAAGTGGTTAGGATTTTAAAAAATTAGGATTTTAAAAAATAGAGATTATTTTAGCCTACATGTTGCTGACATGAAGGCCTATAGCAGAAACAGCAGCTGCTTTGGTCTATGGGGATCCCTCTAAGGCACAAAATTTCAGCTGGAATCCCAGTGAGTATTTCCAACCCAGCAGTTTAATCGTTTAATCCAAACCTGATCATGAGAGCCTGGCCCATTGCCTTTGATCAAGCAACCATCGCTTGGCAGCAATCACTTGACTTTGCTGCCTGTTGGGCACCTTACTGTGTTATTTACTTTCTACATCATGGGCTTGGTTTCCTGGCATACCTGCTACTCAACATAATCTGTAAATATGATGTCTTTGCCTCAAATAAGGATATCTACAAATTTGGCTAACAGCATTTTCAGTTTAGAGATCAAGAGTCTGTGAAAAAAAAGGAGACAAATAATTGTCATCACTGAGTAGTAAATGAAAACTTTTAGACAAAGCTAACAGTTCTGCAGGCACCATGTAAATGTATTGAGAAAAGCTGGCCAGGTAATAATGCAAGTCATTGCATTTGAGTAGTTAAAAATTTCATGACTTGGGAAATATTCTATCTCTTTCTCTCTTTCAGAATTATTAGTGTCCATAGCCCTTGCTTGCTTATAACTCTATTTTTTTTAAAAAAAAAAAAAAAAAAAGAGAAGAAAGTATTTATTGATGGATGCAGAGCCTTAGGTCTTGCAAAGTTAAGCTTAAAAGAAGAAAAACCAAAAAATAAAAAATGCTTTGAGTATAATAAATATATTCCTGTACAATAGAAAGTACATAAGTACAAAGTAAAGTAGCATAGTTAAAAGCAGGACTCTGAAGCTAAACTCTTTGGGTTTACAAGCTGTGTGAATTTGCTCAATTACTCAACCTCTCCAATCTCCTTTCCACACCTATAAAATAGGGATAATAAATAGTATTTCACATCATCATAGGTTGTTGTGAGAAGAGTATCTATTTAACAGAATTGTTGTAAGGATTAAATTGGCTGATATACATAAAGCTCTTAGATGAGTGCATGGTACAGAGTAATAAGTATTGATTATTTCTAATAACTAATTATAAATTTTAAGTGTATAGATTTTCGGACATTCTTACCTGTCGGAGCCAGCCGACAGTCAAATCAGGGCCTCCTGTAACAAAGGACGGGAAAAGAAAAGAAGAGGAAGAGAAACACACAGATGGGGTCGAGAGAGATGAGCTCGGAGACTTGACCCTGAGTTTATTTTCTCACATGCTTATATACACTGTTGTAACAGGAACAGGGATGTTTGTTAGCAACAAATGTATACACCAAGTCAGCACATCCTGTAACCTCCCCCTCAGCCCGGGGCCCGTGTTCTCAAGATTTAGCTTGTTCTACCAAAACAAGTTCTTTCTTTAAGAACAACAACAACTGGCTCAGGCCAAATGGCCCCCCACACTTACCATGTCAAATGTGGTCAAGAAACATCATTTTAAGGATAAACAAGAATATTTTGAATAATACCCTAAAACTTTTAACTTCTGTTAAGCTGTTTATGGTATTATATTTTTGTTTGGGTATAAGGGATCTCCCTCTTATTTGATTACCACATTTTCTGAAAGACTGAGTTTTTATCAATAGTATTATAGTTTTCGTAAGTTTAATTTTTAAGACACATTAGCACCTGCTCTGATTGGTAGATTCTAATAGCATTCTCACCTATTTTGAATATGTTAAATACCAACCTATATTAGGAACAGTTCTCAAAAGGTGTATGTATTTACACCCAAATTTTATATATACATATATATATATATATATATATGGGAGAGAATGAGAGGTAGAGAGAGAGAGAGAGAGAGAGAGAGAGAGAGAGAGAGAGAGACTGAGAAACAGAGAGAGACAGAGACAGAGAAAGGGAAGGAGGTGGATACAAGAGATTAAATTATTTTAAGAAAATAGCTCACATGATTGTAGTGGTTAGCAAGTGCAAATGCAAAATCTTCAAGGTAGGCCAGCAGGCTGGAGACCCAGGGAAGCATTGCAGTTTAAATGTGAAGACAGCCTACTGACAGAATTCTCTCTTGATAAGAGGAGGTCTGTCTTTTCCTTAAGTCTTTCAACTGATTGGATGAAGCTCACTCACATAATAGAGAGCAATCTGCTTTACTCAAAGTCTCCTGATTTATGTGTTAATCCCATCCAAAAAGAATTTCTTCACAAAACAACCGTGAAGTTTGACCAAATATTTAGGTACTGTGGCCTAGCCAATTGAAACATAAAATTAATTATCTCTCTCCTAGTACCTCATATTGAAGCATATTGTGAAAGAACAAGGTATAAGATATGTAACTTTTGATCATATTTGAAAAATATAATTTATACATGCAAACTAATTAGAAAAATGTGTAATGATATAAATAAATACCATATTTAAGCCATAAATGTATTTAAGCCATAAACACAATAGAAATTAACAGAAAACACTTTTTGTTTTTTTCTTTTATTATTTTGGGAAAATCATCTAAAGAGAGAAGATCCTACTTCTTGCTTAAAGGTATAGAATACTCTACCACTGAAATAGGATTTTTTTTTGTAAAATTTAATTTCAGTCCATCCCATAATATTTTTTAAAAAGTTTAATGAATAAGTTCTTCTGAAATCAAAGGAAAATTAACTAATTAACATGGTCAAATAATGCTGGTAGGAGACATTCTTGGTTTCTGTCCTGAACTGCCAAGTTAGTGTGAAGTTAAAAACAAGACCACTCTTCTTCACCACTCAGGAGAGGACATATAGATTTCACTTAAAATATTGCAACTGGGGATTCATTATTTAAATACATACCTACTTACCTACTTATCTACTTACCTACTTAAATACATAAAAGCACTCTTTCCATCTTTCATGCTTCGACCCATCAATATACATATTTAAAGCACTGAAAAATACATATAAGAATAAATTAAAAATTAAAATTATATTAAAATTTTACTTAATAATAAAAAATCTTTTTTATAAAGAAAAAATGAAAACGACAAAAATTTTTACCGAAACAAAAATGGCTATATAAACTATATATTAATAAACAAGACTGCTACTTATAAAAGTTAAAAAATAGATTTCTCCAAGTTATATGATGTAATGAAAGAAGCAGTTTGCATATATACAGTAACATACAATTTATATTAAACAAGCATCACATAAAATAGCACTATAGTACAATCCAGTTTTCAGCCTATTTTTTGTGAGGGAATAAAATTATTTTGTAACATGCATTGCCTATTCATTTACATATTATCTGTGGCCTCTTTCATGCTGCAATGACAAAGTTGAGTAATTGCGACAGAGACTACATGTCCTGTAAATGATGCTGCAAATGACCTCCATATATATATATCTCTCAATGTACACAAATGAGTGTTTCCCTGTAATATATATTAGCTTCTAGAAAAGATTCTGCTCTATAATATGGTCTCAATGAATATTTAATGACTAAATAAATTATTAGTCCTTAACTTTGATTTATTTTAACTTATCTTTAAATGAGACAAAGTCTAACCAAGCTTGGTGGTGGGAGACCAAGAGGGTACACTTCTAGACCAGTCATTTAAATTTGACCTACTATTACTAATTATTGTATAAATCTTCTCTTCACATAAAAAAATACCTAGAATTATATTTTTTTAACTTTTTAGTAAAATATAGGAACATGACATATTTTTAATACTAGGGTATTATATTGGCTAACAACATAAGCTTTGAAGCCAGACCCCCAAATTCAGATCCTGGACCCACTATGTACTAGCTAAGTAGCATGAACAAGTTTAATTAACTCTCAGTTTTTCAATTCACTATCTGTAAAATAAGAATAATAATGACATTTACCACAGGATTGTCATGAGAATTAAAAGAGATAATACACATAGTATACTTAGAGTCTGGCATATACCACATGATTAACTGGCATATAGTTATCGTGATAGTGATGATGTTAACCATCAATTGTATTGCTTTAAAATGGAGAAGGAAAACTAAAATAATGCTTGATGGAAAAAAATAAGTAAAACAAACTTAATTGTAAGACTGAATTTTAATTATTCAAATGGACTATAGATAATTTTACTCCTTTAATTGATAAGAAGGAAAAGAATTCTGTGTGATTACCTCTCAGCACAAGCTATCAGAGCTATCAAATTGACACATTATATTTTAGGAAAGAAAAACCAAAGCAATTAATGTTCAAAGGAGACAAATAATTCTCTTTTTACTTCTAAACTTGTCCACAAAATCAGTGAAGGTGTGATATAGAGTGGTCATCACTGATTGATGGAATCTTTGCCTGAGACTTAGAAGTATTCAAAATGAAAAAGTAAATAACTGATCATATAGAAAAAGTGCTACTCAACATCATTTTGTCAATATAAACTGTATATTTCATGAATCATTCTAAAGTTTTCAAACTTAGAATTGAGTTTATAATTGTAAAATAAATTATCTAATGCTTTCCACTGATCGAATTTAGTCCAAGTCTTGGTTGTGACTTATATTTATGACTTGACAAATCATCTCAAACAAAAACACTTGGACACAGTGTAACTACTTTGTTACAACTGTGCTTACCTTTTATTTCATCCAGAATTTTTATTGATAGACACAATTATATTGTCTCACTACCTTTATTGCTCCTGTAGTTGTACCATTTATCTTCTTTCTGCTTATTTATATATTTATTTTTACTTCGAAATCATTTTCTGTATTGACTGATGAAAATTTAGGTTTTCTAAAATATTTTGCATAGTCTTTATTATATCAGGATTTACTTCTTCTGTTTGAACTCGGCTTAATATTTAAAAGGCTCACTGGCAAGATTAGATTTGTATTGAAATGTGCTTATTTTGAACTGAAATAATGATCATCTCATTACATTAACATCCACATGGCTGAACAACAGTGTTGGAGACATTGTGGTTTTTGCTAGGGAATCTGCATCTAAACAAATTTTAAAAATTCAGTTGCTTTGAATGGATGTGAACTTCAGGCATAGTGCGTATGCTATGAATGGCAAATGTGTATGTTTTTAAAATAGGCTTGAACTTTTAAATCCAAAATTAGCATTCGGAAGCAAGTTGTTCATGTCTGTGAGCTA
>CM053514.1:53403424-53634751 GCA_028627145.1 Eidolon dupreanum | reverse complement strand
TATATAATTTTTAAAAATATAGGATTCACTAAAACATAAGCAGATGTCAAAAAACTATCAAAATAAACAGACACATAGAAAAATGATTTATTTCCTGAAATGAAAAGTAAAATTGTGAAATAAGAAACTCACTAGACAGATTAATTCCCAGATTAAACATAATTAAAAAGAGAATTAGTGAATAGGAAGCTATATAAAAGAAGATATTAAAAGACATGGAAGATAGATAATCTTTTAGTTAGATTAAAAAATAGCATAGATGATAAAAGCTTCGCTCATCCCCTCTTGTGACCACAACAAAGTGGATATGGAAACACAGAGCAAACAGCAATCAGAGTCACCTGGGATCTAGATGAACAGAAGCACTACAACAAAGGAGAGAAATCATTAATCGACCTGTACCGATAGAAGGTAGGAGGGGGAGAAGACGCGAGGCTGCCCAGCTTAAGCTGCTGAGCAAGACAGAGGCTATGGCAGTGACAGCTGCAGATGCCTCTTAAAGGGTCCATGTCTGCAAGTGAACTTTCACAGTGACAGACCTGCTCATTCTGAGTACCAGAGCTGGATTTGCTACTTGGTTGACACCAGGGACTTGCATGGGGACACTGAGTTGTCAGAGCGAGGGCTGGAGGTGAGGCTTTCTCCCAGGCAGAAGTGCCAGTGGTATCCATTCTTCCTCTGTTGACCCCTCTCCACTCCCTGTATGCAGTACAGTGTTGCCATATCTGAGATTATCAAACCGGATAAGAGAGGTTGCTCTCTACCCAAAGAATTCCCTGAAACTCTGCCTCTCCCAATTCATGGCCCCACCAAAGCCAGTCAGTTGTGTCCTCTGGAGTCTTGTGCTACTTGCTGAGCAGTGCCAAGACTCACACTAGTGGCAGCTGATCTTGGTTTCAGGCATGGCTTTGAGGAAAGTATAAGCACAGCACTGGCAGATTGCTTGCTGAATCTTCACAGGTGGCCCCAGAGGGGTACAGGTTGGGACTAAACTTGGCCTGCAGTTGAACCTCTCTCAGGACAGTGATACACAGAGCCATGCTAATAAGACCAGGAGACTTAGGAGCTTTGATTAGCACATAGAAATAGACACAGAAAGGCAGCCAAAATGGGAAGACAAAGAAGCAGAAACCATATGAAAGAAGAGAACATACATCAAGAAAAATGGAGTCAAGCAATCTCACAGATGCAGAGTTCAAAACACTGGTTATAAGGATTCTTGATGAAATTAAGGGAAGTGTAGATGAACTCAGTGAGAATTTTAACAAATAATTAAAAATCATAAAATGGAAATGGAAATTATAAAAAGGAACCAGTCAGAAATGAAGAATGCATTATCTGAGAAAAAGAGTATATTAGAGGGAATCAACAAAGTGGAAAAGAAGAGGGTCAAAACACCGATATAGAGGATTGAGAAGCCAAGGATATAATAATAATTTAAGGAGCCTATGGGACAAAATTAAGAGTAACAGCATCTATGTCATGGGAGTACCTGAAGAGGGAGAACAAGTTGAATATATATTTGAAGAAATAACAATGGAAAACTTTTCTAACCTGATGAAGGAAATAGACATTTAACTCCAGCAAGCTCAGAGCGTTCCACTGATGAAAATGAACCCAAAGAGTCCCACACCAAAATACTTCATAATTAAAATGTCAAAGGTTAAGTACAAAGAGAGAATCTTAAAAGCAGCAAGAGAAAAGCAGTGAGTTACTTACAAGGGAGCTCCCATAAGCCTGACAGCTGATTTCTCAAAAGAAACTTTGCAGGACAGAAGGGCTTGGCACAAAACATTCAATGTGTTGAAAACCCAGGATCTACAACCAAGAATACTTTGTCCAGGAAAGCTATCATTTAGAGTCGAAGGACAAATAAAGAGCTTCCCAGTTAAAAATAAGCTAAAAGAATTCATCAACGCCAAGCCAGTATTATAGGAACTAGTGGAGGGACTTCTTTAAGAAGAAAAAACATGAATCAAAAACATGAATATGGTAATAACAACATATTTACCAACAAGCACCTCAGATGCAAAAGAATTAAGTGCTCCAACCAAAAAGTAGGGAAGCTGAATGGATAAGAAAACAAGACCTCTACATATGTTAGCTACAAGAAATTTTTTTCAGATTAAAAGACATACACAGGTTGAAAGGAAGGGGATGGAAAAAGACATTGCCTCGGTGGACCTAGAGGGTATTGAGCTGAATGAATTAAGTCAGATAGGGAAAGACAAATACCACATGATTTCATGTACATGTGGAATCTAAGGAACAAAATAAACAACAGCAACAAAAACAGAAAGAAACTCATAGATACAAAGAATATTTGAGGGTTACTAGATGGGAGTGGAGATTAGGGGGATGGCGAAAAAGGGCAAAGGGATTAAGATATACAAATAGTTATGGAGATATAAAGTGTAGCATAAGGAAAATAGTCAACAATGTTGTAAAAAATGCCTAAGGAGGAAGAAGGTTACTTGATTTAGTGGGGTGAATACTTCATGAGTTATATAGATCTCTAATCACTACGCTGTACAAGTGAAACTAATATATTATTGTATGCCAACTACAATTGAAAAACTCATTGAATTGTACAATGTAAATATGAGCAACTAATTGTCTATTATACTTTAATAAAGATGGAGAAAAATAAATAAAAACATGGAGGATAAACATGGAGGATAGAGTGAGAATGCCTGAATACATCTCAAGAGAACTAAAGAGAAGAGCATATAGCTATTGGATAAAATTCTATATAAATTTCTAGAATTGATGACAAGGATGATTTCATACACACTAGAAGCACAGAACATATCTATCATACAAATAAAAGACATATATATTTAATGATACTTTTCTTTCTAAACACAAAGAAAATTATTGAAGAGAAGGGAACTAAAAAAGTACACTTAACCTATAAAGAAATGACAATGAGATTAATAGTGGAACAACATAAAAGCTGAAATCCCTATCTTATTGCTTGATTTTTCCTAATTATTTTTATTATAATTACAGTATTTGTTATACACGTACATAAAACTTTATCTAACCCATTAAAGCAATTCTCAGATTTGTAAATAACATTTATTTCTCACAGGTAAGCACATGTGTTGAAGAACTAGACTTACATTGTATAATATAGATATAGCCTATAATTAGATTGTTGTAGTCTAGGTAGCCTAGAATATTCTGTTAAATAGAGTCGATATTATAGAAATTAAATAAATTAATAAAATGTTGATTAAGCAGGTATTTTGTGACAGGATTGTTTTAGGCACTAGAAGGCATATGTGAAAGCCGTGGTTCTTGCTCTTAATTAAAAAAAAAGTTTATCAAAGTTATAGTATATTAAAACACAGAAATTCTACATTTTCATATTTAAAATCTACAAAATTTAAAATTTATATTTTATATCAAATCTACAAATTTTATATTTCCATATGTTATATTCTACATATTTCATTATGTCTTAGATGGCTTATGAAACTTATACTTTTAAACTGTGTATTAAAATTATTGTCATAAATATGTTTTCAAGTGCTACTTAGTAAGTACTTTTTTAAATAAACTATGTTATTTTAGTAACTCTTTTTAACAGAAGTGATCTTATTCTAGGAAAGTTTTATTCTTTAAAATAACAATTTCAGTTTGTAGTAATGAGCCCAAATAAGAATTTTCAGCTTGATTCTTACATTCAAAAAGTAGATATATTTAAAATGCTCAATGCAGGGAAATTTTAAATTTATTTCACCTTTTTTTAAATCCTACACAATCTTCCTTCTTAGGTGGAGTGTCTCAAAATGAAATCAAAGCATCCCCTAAAATTAAAATACATCAAATTAATTTTTATCTACAGGTATTTATGTTAGAGGTTTGCATTCATAATTTAAAATAGCTACCATTCATACCAAAAGAATGTACTAAGCACTTAATATGTGAAAGACACTGTGACAAATGTTTTACACACATTATCTCAAGCAATATCAGTGACAATCCTTTGAGACTAATATTAGCAAAGAGCTGTGTTTCACACTCAATAGAACCGAAGTTTTGAGAGGTTGAATAATACACTCTGAACAACAGATCTGTTGACAGTAAAAATTTGAACTTTACAATCTGTAACCAAAGTCAATGCTCATAAGAGCTACAATGTGGTGTTATGCAGGATGCATTTATCTGTATTCCTTTCTTAGTCTTTAGGGGTCAGACACCTACCACATACAAAAACTAGTATTTCATAGACTGTTTCCAAATGGTAAGCACCAAAGCATTACCATTTATTTTTTTCAATTTATTTCCACCTTAAAACCTATAATATTAAAAAATACATATACTATTTTTATTGTGGATAAAATGATCAGATTTTAAATGTCTTGAGACCAGAGATTGCATTTATAATTATTTATTTTGCACTAGAAACTATCACAACTTTGCCACATAATAAGTGACAGGAACTCTTTTTAAATATGTTCAATATTCGCTACCTACCCATTCCATATACATTGTATGTAAGGCTAAAGGCTAGTAATAGCTCTAAGACATACAATTGTCCATTTAATACTAGTTCTATTGCAAGACAAGCTCCATACGATGGCCAGTGCTTTTAAGTAACTCACTGTAATTTTCAATTATAATTATAAACTGATAAAAGCATGTCCGGAAAATGAATTTATGTAATTCCTTATAAGAGAGGATTTGAAGCAGCATTTTATGGTTGTGTTTACTTGAGAATGTTTTCCTCTAGCTCTATTTTTCTGGGCAAAGGATCAGAAAATTAAACATTTTAACAAAAAAGCTTGAAGTGGAAGAGGTAAAGGGACATAAGCCAAATTACATATCTCCCTCAATTTGGAAGGCAAATATTTTTTGAAACGAAGCGATGCCACTTTTCATTTTTTTTTTAATTTAAACAGATTTTCTTATTTTCTCTTGGAATTGAATGCTTAGTTCTGTGTAAAGTTTTGAAACTTCAGAACTACAGACCTGAGAAAAGAATATTTTCTGTACTTTAAAACGCACTAATGATTATTGCTAGGGAGAGAAAAGTTTTGCGTTGCTGCCTTCATCTGCCCTTATTTTTATGTTCTTCTCTCTATTCCTTTCCATTCTTTCTAATTGTTTTTTTAAGTGACTTCCTTTATGAAAACATGTTATGCCTTCTTTTGTTTGTGTGTGGGGATGTATGTGCATATGTGTGCATGTGTGTGTGGTGTGTGTGTGTATTCCTCTCGCTGCTCATCTATTCTTTGCGTTATTCTTTTTATTTGCTCTTTTTTCTCTTCAGGTTCTCTTGGTGTATTAGTTTCCAATTGCTGTTTCTCAACCATAAAAAAAATAATGATAAAATAAAAAATAAAAAAAATAAGCAGAACTTCAATAGCTCTTCTCTCACTCTCTCAAGTCTATTTTACTTACATGCACAAGTTGTACAAGTTAAACAAAATGTAAACAGTTTGTCTTTAAAGAAAAAAGCAAAAATCTTGACTATACTTTCTAACTGTTATTTTACTAAAATTGTAAAGTTAATAATGCAATATTACAGAATTGACCATTTGATTTATAAAAAGGTTGGAATAAAGTCTGAAAATAATATTTCATTGGCTGGTGTTATCTTTTTATTTTAACCTTCTGTTTCCAAGGGAAGATGTACTCCATCTTTTCCCACATCTACATTGTATACTTCTGTGGATTCAGTGGAATATTTACGACCTGGTAATTATTTTGTTTCAGTTACAGCTGTGCTAAGAATAGGCCCAACTTTGATTGTGAACAGTTAAGTATCCTCTTTCTTTTGTTCAATACCCCAAATAAATATTTAAGACTTCACTCTATTTATCTCAATTCTTTTGAGAAGACCAAGACTGGTTTACTAAGCAGTTTTTCTTCGTTAAATAGGATAGTCAAGCCTTTGAGCACTTTAGAAAAATTCATATTTCCTAAAGAACCAATTTTATTTTGTGGTAATAAATGTATATAATATCACTTAAGAACTCTTTGTTCATGTCAAATTGAGGGTCAAAGAATTTTTCTTTTGCTTATATTCTTTCTTATATATTTTCATTTGTTTGTTTGTGTTTCTCCTTTTATAAATTGGGTAATTTTTAAATGAAGAAGTAACAGTGTCTCTTGAGTATTATATTGCTTTCATTTTTAGAGAAAAACAAAGATGTTTTTGAAAGTTTATTGATCTAAAGCTTTGGGTAAAGTTTGACTACATAAACATGAACAGCCTGATAAATTCTAGCAAGGAGCTAGTTTCTCAATATTTTCATTTAGATATTTCCATTGAAGTTCTAGAATTCATTTATATGACTTTTAAATAAAAACATTTTCATGCAAAATAGCAAAGGATGAGCTACAATTGAACAACATTGTCAACAATTCTAGTAAATTGTAAACAATGAACATTTAATAGAGGCAAAGAATCAAGGATAACATCTCTCAATAATTTCTAAACTTTTTTTTTTTGAGCTTACAGTTCTGAGTTCTCATCTCATCTAGAAGCAAAATGACTTTCATCCATCTCTGTCCTTATTTATAATAGTTAATCAAGTGTCCAGAATGCTGGCTGCATTAAATTAGAAAAATAATACTCTTAGATAATCCCTAAGTTGCACAAATAAAATCTTAAGAAGAATATTTGATTATATTTGCAGAGCCATATGGTGTGTCTGAATTTGAGAATATCCCATATTTTAATTTGCACCAAATAATTTTGAAAAGAGATTTGGAAACCTGGTCTTTAAAGCTGGACAAATTGAAAATTAATTCCCAACTTTGCCACCTATTAACTTTGAAAACCAATGGTTTTCGATATTTTTCAGTAATAAAATGTTGAGAAAAAGTTGAATGACATGATCAAAATGAGAGGATAAGAGCTTTCAATATCTTCTTCCAAAGAACACCAATGTTAACAATCAATCATAGATGAGAGTGCCTTTGTGGAAGTCTGAGAGTCTAACAGCAAATATCCAACACATCATTGGAGAAAAGAAAAATTCAAGATCGGAGGCATGGAAGATTGTACAAGGAACTTTACCTGTGTCATCTCTCCCCTGAGGCATGTAGCTCAGTGTCAAATCTTCTCAGCGTATAATTTTTTCCCCATGACAGAAAGTGAGAGGACATTAATGAGCATTCAGCTTTGCTAGCTATGCAAGATCCTGCCAATGAGAACCACTTCTTTTTCACCTCGTATGTAATGCTGAGGTATGCTACACAAATAGAGGAAATGTGGGCTTGGGAAAATAGCAACAAGGCCTCTCAGAGGACATCAAATGGACATGAGAACTCCTAACAGCTTTGTGAACTCTATCAGAAAGCCTGTTGAGGAGACACTGGAAAAGCCTCACAAGTGGATCCCTCCAACTGACCCTCAAGCACTTCTAACACTTTGCGTACTCCATCCACATACCTTCTTCAGTGGCCAGCACCCTGTGCATGCTTTCAAGATTGGTGAAAGCCTTTGCAGATGTCTAGTGAGCATGCTCAGAAAGCTGTTCTGATCCTATGGGAGAAAGTACACAAATTTGAGTATTCGACACCACACTAAGGAAAGCAAATGAAGGGCTTTCAGCAATAACTTCGCTTTGAAGGACTGAGATAAGGAATACAATCTTAAGAATTCCACTCTCCCGTAAGTTTCCAGTCAAGAATGCTGAGTAGATAAATGCTGTGCTCACCTCTTCTCACAACCTCTTCAAAATTACAACTGAACTATAGAACAACCATTATTGAGAGTCATCGAAGTCTAGCTAAACAAAAGTCCTATAACTAAGAACACACAAAAGAAATCACTGCAAGGCTGGTAGGAGGGGTTGGAATATAGAATGAGCTGTGGTTAAAGATCAGGAGGAATACTCGGCTGCAGAGAACCACCCAGAGGAGCAAGGGTTCTCAGCATCACATCAGGTTCCCCAGCCCAGGGATCTAGTGCCATGAAAAGAAGTCTCCATAACTTCTGGCTGGGAAAATCAGCAGAAATCATAGCTGAGTGAGATGGAGGGCTACTGGAGTCCCAAACTTTCCTCACTGATGATTTCAGTCACTCAGCTCCAGTGCTGGAGCAACAGCTCAAAAGATTTTAGGGACATATGGAGAAGAAATGAATTGTCTGAGTTTAGAGTGAAGGCTGGAGGAGAAGGATTCTCCCAGACAGAAGTGCTGGCAAAGACACTGTTCTTTTATTGAGCCCTCCCACCAACCAGTCTGCACACATAAGCAGGTGCCATGTCTGAGTCCTCATCAACCTGGCTACCACCATTTACTTCACCTTGGTGATTCCCTGATACCCAACCCTGCCCAATTCATGGGCCCATCCAGGATACTTCCAGTGGCTTTTTCACACAGTCTGTCATGAGGCTCATGCTAAGGGCTTTCCTAAAACTGAAAAAGTTCACAAAAAGAAGTATCTAGTCTCACCATGCCCTGTACTTCTTTCTAAGCAGCTCCAAACCTGGAAATAGAGGCAGCCCTCCTCAGTTCACAGCTTAGCCTATCCTAGGCACAAATTGCAATTATCTGAAGATTACTTTGTAGTTCATATCAAATGGCCGTGAGCAGGGCACAGGCAGCGGCTGACCTTGACCTGCACCAGAACCCCAGAATCAACACACATGGTGGCAGGGTTCAAATCATAGCAGAGCACATCCACAAACAATACACAAAAGACAGACTCAGCAGGCAGCAGAGCTTTGCAAAAACTAATTCTACTCCATAGAGTCAGTCCCTGCACAACATCTTCTCCACTGTAATTATGGTCAGTTCTCATAATCTATTAGCCTGAAGGCCAATTCCTCTCACTGATCTGTCAACTGAAATTAATGCTTAAATACAAGAGGAAGGCATGCACAACTCATACAAGGGACACCCAGCTCAATGACCAGGGAGACTACATCACTAGACCTCAAAGGACACTTATTACATAAGAACACTCTACCAAGACTGGAAGACATAGCAGCTCTATCTAATACAGAAAATAAACAGAGAAGTAACTATAATTAGAGAACAAAACAAAAAAATATGTCCAAATAAAAGATCTGAAAAAAGCTCCAGAAAAAAAACTAAACAAAGTAGAGACAAGAACTCCACCAGATGCAGAGTTCAAAAGACTCAGTGAGAACTTCAACAAAGAATAGAAAACTAAAAATTGAGATAGAAAACAAGAAAGAACCAGTCAAAAATGAAGAACACAATAACTGTAAATGTGTGTGTGTGTGTGTGTGTGTGTGTGTGTGTGTGTGAGAATCAACAGTAGATTAGATGAAGCAGAGAATCGAATTAGTGATTTGGAAGATAGGGTAGTGGGAAACAACCTATTATAACAGCAAAAAGAAAAAAAATAAAAATAGTTTAAAGAGCTTCTGGAACAATATTGAGTACACCATCATTCACATCACAGGGGTACCAGAAAGAGAGAGAGAGAGAAACCAAGAGATTGAAAACCAATTTGAAGAAATAATGACAGAAAACTTTCTTAACCTGGCAAAGAAAATAGACATACAAGTCCAGGAAGCTCAGAGAGTCTCAAACAAGATAAACCCAAAGAGATTCATACCAAGACACATCATAATTAAAATCCCAAAGGTTAAAGACAAAGAGAGAATCTTAAAAGTAGCAAGAGAAAAGCAGTTAGTTACCTATGAGGGAGATTCCAAAGGACTGTCAGCTGATTTCTCAACAGAAACTGCAGGCCAGAAGGGGTTGGCACAAAATCTTTCAGGTGATGTAAAACAAAAACCTACAACTAATTCCACCCATAAAAACTATCATTTAGAATGAAAAGACAGATGAAGAGCTTCTTGGACAAAAACAAGCTAAAAGCTTTTACCACCACAAAAACAGCATTACATGAGATTTTAAAGGGACAATTTTAAGAAGAAAAATTTAAAAAGGTAAAAATATAGATACTAAAATGGCAATAACTACATATCTAGTAACAATTATTTTGAATATAAATGAGTTAAGTGCTCCAGTCAAAAGATAGGGGAGCTAAATGGATAAGAAAATGAGAACCATTCATATACTGTCTATGAGAGACTCACTTCAGATTAAAAGACACACACAGACCAAAAGTAAAGGATTAAAAAAGATATTTCATAAAAATGAAATTTAAAAATGTGGGTTAGCTGTACTTATACCAGACAAAATAGATTTTAAAATAAAAATTATTAAAAAAGACAAAAAAGAACCAGTAATTCTACTTCTGGGTATTTATCCAGAGTGGTCATGGGGATGTGGAGCACATCATAGAAAATGTAGTCAGTAGTACTGTGATAAACCTGTGTAGTGGATATTGGGGGACCAGTTTGTAAATTATATAAATGTTTAGCTACTCTGCTGTACACCTTAAACTAATATAAAATAATATTGAATGTCAACTTTAATTGAAAAAATTAAAAATTAAAAATTAATTTAATTTTATAAAAAGTTTTCCCATTCCCCTAAGAGAGGATAAGAAATACAGAGAGGGCATATTCTTAGTAAAGATGTAAGAAAGCATAAGGATCCCTAACAGGGCTGATAGGAAATATTCATCTCTGGAAGCTAGTCAGTAAAGACTGGATAAAGTGACTTCTTCAAAAGCCAAGACAGCAATGTGAAACCTTAGAGAATAAAAAATATCAGGGAAACATGGCAACATCAAATGAAAATGATGATTTTTCTAGTAACTGTCTCCAAAGAAATGTATATTTCTGATTTTCCAAATAAACAATTTAAAATATTTATTTAGAAAGCTAGGTAAACTTCAAAGAAAAGAACTTTAATAGAATTAGGAAAACAATACACACACAAAACTTAAAGTTTTACGCAGAGACAGAAATCATATAAAAGAATCAAATAGAAATTCTGAAGCTGAAGAATACAATGAATGAAATGTGGGGGAAAATGCATAGAACACATCAGTAACAAACTTGATTGTGCAGAGGAAAGAATCTGTGAAAAAAAGACAGGTCATTTAAATTATCTAGTCTGAGGAAAATAGAGAAAAACAGAAAGATAAAGAATGCAGAAGCCTATGTGAATTATTGGACATCATTAAGAAAAACAATTTGCATATTACTGGAGTCACAGAAAGAGATGAAAGGATTCAAGAGGCAAAAAGCTTATTCAAAGAAACAATGACTGAGAGCCTCCCAAATCTAAGGAGAAATTTGATTATCCAAATTCATGAAACAAAAATCTTCTCCAAGACACAATATAACAAAATTGTCTAAAATCAAAGACAAAGAAAGAATCTTAAAAGCAGCAAGAGAAAAAAAATTTTCACATACAATAGAATCTCCATGGGCTATCAGTAGATTTTGAAGCAGAAACCTTTCATGCTAGGAGAGAGTGTGGTTATATAATCAGATTGCTGAAAACAAAAACCGCCCACCAAATATACTTTACCTGACAAAGTTGTCCTTTAGAAATAGAAAGATGGACTTCCACACAGACAAAAGGTGAGGAGTTCGTCACCACTATAACTGCCTTATGAAAATACTGAAAGTTCTTTAAGCTGAGATTAAAATGTGCTTATTATTAAATTGAAACTCTTCCCCCAAAGGTCTGTGTGTCCTGCATAAGGAGGTTTGGAGAAACATAGCAGAGTGAGAGATGTCCCCAGATCTCTCCCCTTGAAATAACAATAAACTGAACATCTAAAACTCAACAAAAAACACCCAAACTTCACATCAGCATGTCTGAATATGGGATTTATGCATAAGAGTTACCAAAGGTCAAACCCCTGGGTGCTGGGCGGTGGACTGGGAGAAACAAAGAAGCTGTCTCTTGCATCCACCAGAGCTTTCTGTAGGAGAAGGGGAAGGGGAGAAAGTGCAGTGAGTTCTCCTGCCTGGGAGTGCTGCAAGCTCTATGTGGCCGACAGCAGGGCCCAGTCATCAGGGCAGAAAGCAGAGAAGTGGCTGACAGAAAACAATAATTGATTTAACTAGCCACAGTTGCAAAACCGAGGCTGAGTTGAGCCCCCAACTCCCAACCCTGAGGGTCTCTTCCTCTATACTCCAGGACCAAACATTGAGGAGCCCTAGGGGAATCTGAGCAAATGCTACCAGAGAGTGAGGGTAGCAAGCATGAATAAATATCTACAAGAAAATAAAAAGGCATTATTAAGGCTTTATATAAAGCAGGGATTGAAGAGGCTTAGACCCCACTTACTGGAAACCAAAAGAAAAGCACCTTCCTTGTAGCAGGCTAAAGAGAGACCTTTATATAATAAATCTTTCTGGAAAAAAAGCAGAATACATTTCCATTAATGCCCAGGTGGAGAAATAGTCCGTTAAACACAATGAACTACCAAGATGACAAGACATCTCAGAAAGAAAGAGAAAATAAGCTTACAGATATAGAAATATGCAACTTAAATGACAAAGAATTCAGGATGGTATTTCTGAAAAAACTCAGTGAGTTCCAAAATGAGTCATATCAAAAATTTCAGGAAATGAAAAGACAACTAGATGAGCAGAACAAGAATATAGAATTCCTCAAAAGAACAGAATAGATCTTCTGGGGAAAACAAACAAACAAACAAACACTACAAGAGTTGAAAAATGAAAGGGGAAGCTTGGCAAATAGAGTTGACCAAATGGAGGAGAGAAGCAGTGATATTGAAGATAGAAATCTAGAAATAAATCAGAAGGAAGAAAAGAGAAATCAAAGAATGAAAAATAATGAAAGCGAAATTCAAGAACCAGCTGATACCATCAGGGGAGAAAACATAAAAGTAATGGGAATGACTGAAGGTGATGAAAAGGAGTGCAGACTAGAAAGCATTTTCAAACAAATAGTTGATGAGAATTTCCTAAATCTAAGGAATGAGCAAGAGCTTGAAATTCAAGAAGTCAATAGAACACCCAATTATCTCAACTTAAAAGAACCTTCACCAAGACATATTGTATTAAAATTACCAAAAATCAACAACAAAGACAGAATTCTCAGGGCAGCCAGAAAAAAGAATATAGTAACCTACAAAAGAAAACCCATTAGATTATTGTCAGACTTCTCATCACATACCTTGCAAACCAGAAAGGAATGGAATCAAATATTCAAACTATTAAGTGAAAGGAACTACCAGCCTAGAATAATGTATCCAGATAAGCTCTCCTGTAGTTTGAAGGAGAAATTAAGACATTTCCAGACATGCAAAACTTCAGGGAATTCTCCACTACAAGTCCTACACTACAAGAAATACGGAAATGGGTCAGCTCATCTAAAACAAAATGTCAAAAAAAAAAAAAACATAATTAGGAGTAAGTTGACTAACAGGCAAATAGAAACAGAGGAGTACATCCCTTACTAAGAACAGGGCATTATAAGCTTAAATAATAAGAATTGCTATAGCAAGATAGTAATGAATGATTAGCATATATAGGGACAAATTGAGACAATAATGACTGAAAAGGGGAGGTTTCAAAGATCCAAATTCACAAAGGGAATGGAGATAAGGCACAAACAGAAGATAAAATATGACTGTATATATATAACTACCCTTTACATATTTGTAATGGTAACCACACACAGAAGATTCAGAACCGAAGTATATAACATAAAACAAGAAGAACCTGAGGGAAAATCCACAAAAGCCAACCAAAATAAAGAAAACAGAAACACAAGGACAAGAAAGCAATGGAAACACTGAGCTACCAGAAAGCAAAAGATAAAATGGGTATAAGAAGACTTCATATTTGAATAATCACTCAAATGTAAATGGGCTGAACTCACCAATAAAAAGGCATAGAGTTGCAGAATGGATCAAAAAAACAAAATCCAACCATATGCTGCCTCCAGGAGACACATCTCAGCTACAAACAAATATAGACTCAAATAGAAAGGGTAGAAAATGATACTTCAAGCAAATGGCATTCAGAGAAAAGCAGGAGTAGTGGTACTAATATAGGATGAAATAGACTTCAAAATCAAAAAGGTAAAGCAAGATACTTAGGGAGACTTCATAATGAAAAAGGAAATCATGCACCAAGAAGACATAACACTTATTATGAAATATGTAAAGCTGTTACTGACAGAATTAAAGGGAGAAACAGACCAAAACACAGCTGTAGTAGGGGACCTAAATACCCTACTATACTATTGGATATGGACAAATTACCTAATCAGAAAACCAATAAGGAAATAATATCCACAAATGGACATAATTGACATTTATGGAGCCTTCCATCCCAAAACAGCTGCTTACACATTCTTTTCTAGTGCACATGGAACATTCTCAAGAATTAACCACATACTGGGACACAGAGATAGCCTCAACAAATATAAAACAGTTGAAAACATACCAACCATAGTCTCAGATCATAATGCTTTGAAATTAGAGATCAACTGGAAAAAGAAAGCAGGAAGAACCACAAATACATAGGGATTAAACAACCTGCTACTGAAGAATAACTGGGTCAGAGAAGAAATAAAAAGAGAGATTAAGAGATACATAGAAACAAATGATAATGATAGTACAACATATCAAAACCTTTGGGACATGGCAAAAGCAGTCATAAGAGGAAAGTTCATATCATTACAGGTCTACTTCCAAAGCAAGAACAAGCCCCTATAAACAACCTAATACTTCATCTTAAAAAACTAGGAAAGGAAGAACAAATGAGGCCTAAAGTTAACAGAAGGAAAAAAAATCGTCAAAATTAGAGCAGAAAAAAATAAAATTGAAAACAAAAAAAGCAATAGAAAAAAATGCAACAAAGAGCTGGTTCTTTGAGAAGGTTAATAAAAATGACAAACCTCTGGCTAGACTCACTAAAGAAAAAAGATAAAGGACACAAATAAACAAAATCAGGGATGAAAGGGGAAATTATGACTGACATCACAGAAAAACAAAGGATCGTGCAAGAATACTATGAAAAAGTTTATAATAGCGAATTTAATAACCTAGAAGAAATAGACTAGTACTTAGAAAAATACAATCTTCCTAGACTGAATCAAGACTGGAAAATCTAAATAGATCAATCAGCGGTATGGAAATTAAAACAATCATCAAAGACCTACCAAAAAGTAAAAGTCCAGGACCAGATGGCTTCACCAGTGAATTCTATCAATCATTCAAAGAAGATTTAATACCTATTTTCCTCAAACTCTTCCAAAAAATCGAAGAGGAGAGAATACTTCTCAACACATTTTATGAGGTCAATATTACTCCGATACCAAAACCCGGTAAAGATAACACAAAAAAAGAAAACTATAGTCCAATATCTCTCATGAATGCAGATGCAAAAATCCTAAATAAGATACTAGTGAGCCGAATACAGCAACATATTAAAAAGACTATACACCACAATCAAGTGGGCTTCATTGCAGAGGCACAGGAATGGTTCAACATATGCAAATCAATTAATGTGATACACCACATAAACAAATTAAAAAATAAGAATTATATGATCATATCAATAGATGCAGAAAAAGCCTTCAACAAGTTATAGCATCCATTTATGATCAAAACACTTAACAAAATCAGTATAGGAGGAAAGTACCTTAACATAATAAAGGCCATATATGACAAATCCTCAGCCAACATTATACTTAATTGTGAAAAAACTAAAAAATCTTCCCTCTAAGATCAGTAACAAGGAAAAGCTGCTCACTATCATCACTGTTATTCAATATAACATTGGAGGTCCTAACGAGTGCAATCAGACAAGAGAAAGATATAAAAGGCATCCAAATAGGAAACAAAGAAGTCAAACTGTCACTATTTGCATATGACATGATTCTTTATATAGGAAACCCTAAAGAATGCACAAGAGCACTACTAGAAACAGTAAGCAAATACAGTGAAATTTTTGGATACAAAATCAATATTCACAAATTCATAGCGTTCCTATACGCTAATAATGAAGTGTAAGAAAAAGAAGTGGAAAATAATTCCCTTTTCAATTGCAACAATAACAAAATTTGATACCTAGGAATAAATTTAATGAAACATGTGAAAAGTACAAAACTCTATTAAAAGAAATCAAAGAAGATACAAAGATATGGAAAGATATTCCATGATCTTGGATTGGAAGATTCAACATAGTTAAAATGACCATATTACCTAAAGCATTATACAGATTTAATGCAATCCCCATCAAAATCCCATTGGAATTTTTTAAAAAAATAGAACAAAAAATTATCCAATTTGTATGGAAGCACAAAAGATCTTGAATTGCCAAAGCCATACTGAGAAAAAAGAATGAGGCTGTAGGCATCACTCTGCCTGACTTAGAATTTACTACAAAACAACAGTAATCAAAATGGCATGGTATTGGCAGGAAAACAGACACATGGACCAGTGGAGCAGAATCGAGAGTCCAGAAGTAAACCCATATTTATATGGGCACATAATTGTTGACAAAAAAAGCCAAAAACATACAGTGGAGAAAGGAAAGCCTATTCAATAAATGGTGCTGGAAAAACTGGAAGGCCACCTGCAAAAGAATGAATCTAGATTATTGTCTATCACCACACACCCAAATTAACTCAAAATGGATTAATGACCTGAATATAAGACCGGAATCAGTAAAATGCGTAGAAGAAAACATAGGACTTAAACTCAAGGACCTTGGACTTAAAAAGGATATTATGACTTTGACCTCAAAGGCAAGGGGAGTAAAAGCAAAACTAAATAAATGGGACTACATCAAACTAAAAAGCTTCTGCTCAGTAAATGAAAATGTCAACAAGGTAAAGAGAGAACCATCCGAATGGGAAAATATATTTGCAAGCAATGCCTTCTATAAGGGCCTAATATCCAAAGTATACAAAGGACTCATACGACTCAATAACAACAAAAAACAAACGATCCAATCAAAAAATGGGCAGAGGACCCTAACAGACACTTCTCACTAGAGGACATACAAATGGCCAATAAATATATGAAAAGATGCTCAACATCACTAGCTATTAGGGAAATGCAAATCAAAATCACAATGAGGTACCATCTTACATGTGTTAGAATAGCTATAATCAACAGGACAAGTAATAATAACTGTTGGAGAAAATGCAGAGAAAAAGGAACCCTCATGCACTGCTGGTGGGACTGCAAATTGTTATGGCCACTATGGAAAGCGGTATGAAGTTTCCTCAAAAAACTAAAAATTGACCCAGCAATCCCTCTACTTGACATTTAATCCAAAGACTTGAAACTCATATCCGAAAAGATATTTGCACACTGATGTTCATAGCAGCATTATTCACAGTGGCCAAGACACAGAAGCAATTGAAGTGTCCTATGAGATGATTGGCTAAAGAAGCTGTGGTGTACATATACAATGGAATATTACTCAGCCATAAGAAGAGATTAAATACTTTCATCTGCGACAACATGGATGGACCTCGAGATAAGCATGCTAAGCAAAATTAGCCAGACAGAAAAATTTGAAAATCACATTATATCACTTATATCTGAGATATAAACCTAAAAGCAACAAATGAACAAGACAAACAAATAGAGACTCATGGACATGTTCAGTGGACTAGTGGTTACCAATGGGTAGGGGGTGGTGGGGAGGGGGTAGATAGACAGGGTAAAGGGGGTCAAATATGTGGTGACAGAAAGAAATCTAACTATGGGATATGAGCACACAGTGTAAATATATATATATATATATATATATATATATATATATATATATATGCTTTCCTGTTAAAGTGTACAGCTAAAACTTACTGGCTTTCATTAACCAATGTCATCATAAAAAATAAATAAATTAATTCTTAAAATATTAAGAAAATAAAATAATAAAATATTGCATAAAAATAAAATAAAATAAAATATGCTTATTAGTAATATGAAAACATATTAACTATAAAAGACTATTGTAAAGTTAAATATATTTAAATTTAATATAATTACTACTGCATTGGGTTTGTTAATCTTTTAACTCTAGGATTAAAGTAAAAGCATAAAGTATTACAAATAGCTAGAGCTAAAATAATTTGATAATACATTCACAATACAAGATTTAATTGAGACATTAAAAACAGAAAATGTGAGAAATAATATAAGAATTAGTTTTGTATGCAACTGAAGTTGTTATCAGCTTAAAATAGACTATCCTATCTATAAGATATTTTATGGAAACTCATAGTAACCATATTACAAAGCTATACCCATTATAACAATATGGTATCAACATAAAAACAGACATAGTTTAATGGATCATAATAAAGAACCCAGAAATAAATCCATATATATATACATATACATATATAAAATCAATGAATATATGACAAGGATGCTAGGAATACTCAATGTGGAAAGAATAGTTTCTTCAATAAATGGTGTTGAGAAAACTGGATAATCAAATGAAAAAAAATACCCACACACAAAATTGGACCTCTATCTTACACCAATCACAAAAAGTAACTTAGAGTGTATTAAAAACTTAAATGTGTGACCCAATATAGTAAAACTAATGGAAGAAAATGTTGGGAAAAAGGTACTTGACATTGGTCTTGGCAGTGATTTTTTATACCTGACACCAAAATGCAAGCAACAAAGCAAAAATAAACAATGGGAAGTACACTAAACTAAAAAGCTTCTGCACAGCAAAAGGAACAATCAGCAAAGTAAAAAATAGGTAGAAGATTTTCAAAATTGTGCATGTCAAATGTCCACAATTATTTTAAGTAACAGACATGTAACAAATTATTCTCTAGCTGACCACCATAAAAATAGTTTATATAGCAATGATAGCCTTATTAGTTGGATTTCTGAATACGTGTTTGTGAAATTCCAGACTTGTGACACAGTATCAATAATATAAACTAGCTATTAAACCACTGAACATGGAAAACATTAGTGATTATTTAAATAGCAAGACTCGGTTTATGTTTATATAGTGGAGCCATATAATAAATCAAGCAATCTTCTTTCTTTTTTTCCCCTTAATTCTGGTTTTCCTGTAAATGTTAATGGTTTCCAATCAAGCAATCTTCTTTCGCTGATAACCAGTCTTATTCTCAATTATTTTATTAACTCCTTATATTTAGGAATTATGATTTTCAGTTCCAGAGTTTTGAGAGTGTGTTCTTTGGTCCTTAAGGGTTCTTATTATGATTAAATTACTTTTTAATGCTTCCCTCCATTAATTATGTCTCTATAATAGCCACATGTTCTAGTTAAGCTTGATTTCTATCTTGCCAGCCACTATGCTCCCATTTGAGGGCTTGTGATCTTTCTCTGCTTATTTATTTTCATGAATAAACTTCTGTCACTATTTGGCAGTTGAGACTATTTAGAATTTTTCTGGCAGTGGCAGCTCAATAGGCATTGGAAGATAGTGTGGTCTAGTAGAAATCAAATTGGCAAGATAGACCTCTCTTTACTTGATTTTGGAGAACAGAGAAATGTTAGGAAAGTTTGTTTTCATATGCAAAGAGGAATGGATTAACTTTAGCCCAAGTAATTCTTAAACTTAAGCATGTATCAGAAACACCTAAAGGACTTGTTAAAACTAAAACACAAATTGTTGGGTTTCAACTCCTGATTACCTGATTCATTAGATAAGGGATAGACTCTCAACCCTGAATCTGCATTTTTAACAAGTTCCCGGGAAATGTAGATGCTGCTGGTCAAGAATCACAAATTGAGAAACCTTGCCTTAGCCCTACCCTGAAACATATTTTTGATGCTGCCTAAAAGAATGGCTGTAGATAAACTCTGAGAACTGTATACACCATGCAGTGACTAGATTCTCTTTTTTACCAGACTACTCAGGCACCCCTGAACTCTTTTAAAACTAGGCTTTGACTTTTGGACTCCTGTGTTTCTCTCCGCAGTGTTCAGTTTTAACAAGAATCCTGCTACATTGGTTTAGCCAGAATCTCCCATTCTCCATATCTGATCACCCTGAACCTCTATCTAATCAAGGCTCCTTATCCCCCATCATCCCACAGGTGATATCTGATCACCCCGGCCTGCCTTCAGCAAGAATCCTATTATGTCGGTTTAGTTAGAATCTCCTCTTACCTCTGATGTTTCCTCAGTAATTTTGCATTCACTGACCCACAACCTGTTCCCCAGCTATAAACTTTCCACTTTTCCTTGTATTCATAGTTGAGCACAATTTTTGTCTCCTACTTTAAGAATTCATTGCATTAATCCCTATAACTATCGCAATGATCTCCCCTTGAATAAAGTCTTTCTTATTATCTTTAACAATTCTAACTGAATATTATTTTTTCATTAACAATGTGAATAATATATTTTTTAACAGTAGCCAGAGTCTGTTCTCTCTATTCTTAAAGACAAATCTGTTCTACCAGTTGATCTACTCCCCAGTACATACACTCTTAAAAATATGTAACTCACGATATTTGTCTCATAAATCACTTGCCAAGTAGCAGATTTTATTTTTTTGGCAAGTATCACACTTTATACCTGAACCTTCTTCAACAGTTTTCAAAATAACAGCTTTATTCAGCTCTCTAACAGCTTCCAAAAGTTGGCTCTAACATGATTTGTTTCCTGAGGAATCCCAGCAGGAAATCATGATAAAGAGAAGAATTAGAAATATTTGCTCAGATTATTCAGACCTTTCTTTTCTTAGACTCTAGCTCCATGTGTTTTCTATCATGACATGCTAATTTTCTGTAAGAACTCCTTCTTCCTTCTTCCAGTGGTTTCAGCTGGGACAATTTTGCCTGTCCAGAGACTTTTGACACAGTATATTTTGTGAGCTGTTATTGGAATCTATAAGTAAGAGGCCAAGGATGCTGCTAAACACCCTGCAATGCACAGAATAGCCCCACAATGAAGAATTACCTCATTTCAAGATGTCAATAATGTTAAGCATGAAAAATCTTGCTTCAGAGAAGGGGCTGGCAGACTATAATCGTTGGGGCAAGTCCAGTTCCATAACTGGTTTTGTAAGTAATGTTTTATTGAATCACAGCTATTTTCATTTGTCTATATAAAGTCTATGCTACAATAGTAAAGCTGAGATATTTTGACAGAGACATATGACCCACAGCCTAAAATCTTGTCTTTTATAGGAAAAAGTTTGTTAATTGGAAGTGATTCCTGGAGAAACATAAAAATTTTTATCATAATAACTTGGAAAATGCAAATTCTGGAAACTGACTTTAGATCTAATGATTTGGAATTTTTGGTGGTGGAACCCAGCAATCTGTATTTTAACAAGTCCTCCAAGTGGTTCTAATTTAGGCCGAACTTTGAGATTACTTCCATAGAGTATTATATTCCATACAATATTACCCAGATTAACTTATCATTTATAATGTGATAATTGTTTTATTTCTTATTGGTATGCTTAGGTATTCAATAAATATATATTGTTAGTTGATCTTGTAGCAAGGCAGAACTAAGACTAATAAGATCTACAATTTATTGTTTCAAACTCCAAGTCTATGCTGCTTTATAATAGAGTGAAGTCTTTTAGCCATCTGTGGGTCTAGTAACTACTTCTCATTACAATACAGATTAATGTGTCCCACTTTATACTTAATAAATTAGAATCTCCATTGATGTGATTTGGGTTACTATGCTTCTAAGAAGCATTCCAAATGATTTGACATCAGCCAGAACAACAAAGAATAGAATTAAACAAGACTTTTTGATTTCTAGGGTCAAAAGAGGGAAAAGTAGAGGCCAAAACTTTTGTTTGTTTACTTGTTTTTTAATATAGAAATCTGAGAGACTAACATTGCAGTTAATCAACTACTCTATTAAATGGAGAATTCTGAGTTTTCAAAGCACAAGCACTCAACAAAATATCATTGTACTAATAGATATGAAAATTTACTAAATTTGTCTTAAAACAATGAGAATATTCATAATGTGCTTTAAGCTGCACTCTGGAGGTACATGACTCAGTATTGATTATCAGTGTCATCAAGGATCCAGGCTCGTTCAGCTCTCCTCTCTTTGCCATCCCTAGGATAATGTCTTACCCACCATCTCTATATAATTCCATTATGGCTGCTGCAGCTTTAGGAAGCTTTCCTCCTTCACATGACAGTAACATCCAGAATTAGAAGCAAAGTGTTGCTAAAAAGAGACGTTTTTCTTTCATACCTCTTTCATTGTGGAGCAGTTCTCAGCAGATGTCCATTATGTACTATTGACTGAAATCAAGTCCTATGCCCACTCTAAGAGCAGTTACGAACAAAATGTGATGGGAAAATATGATTGTAGTAAAGTATGATTTATCCCTTTAGACTGGGTATATTAACACTCAAATCAAATCAGAGAATGACTCCCAGGCAAGCAGGTAACAAACAGTGCCTAAGACAACCATGAACACTAATAAGCTATTGAAAGTAATTTATTTTCTAATGATTGAAAATGCGTTTTAGAATACTATGGTTCTTAAGGTCACCTACATGAACACAATTTTCATGAGATCTCTCTCAGAGACAGAACCATAAGCCTGGACAATTTTATGCAAGTTTTATTTCTCTTGGCTCAAGATCTTTACCTTCACCTCCCTTATTTCACTCCAAAACTTGTAACTGTCATAATTTAGTTCAGAAGGCTGTCTTCAGATATTTAACTTATCAGAAAAACAGATCAAGAAAGTTAGAATTTTTTTTAATGTCAATGCACATATTTTATTACATGCAAATTTCAGAACATGCTTAAATATCTCCAAGTTTTATGGGAGTGTTTTACATATCATTTGTTCAAGAATATGAAATAGTTTCATTCTTGGGAACAAGTGATTTTTTATACTGGGCTCTCCCAACTTTTGATAATGATTTTAATTATCTGATTATATAATTGCAAAACTGATATATAGTTCAATATTCCATATCACAAATGTTAAAATTATGTTAATTATTTTACTTCATGTCAAGTTAAAACTTAGATTTTAAAATTTTTCTTGAAATTCCACTAATGACCAATTGCTGAGAACCCAAGTTTTAATACTTTTTCCTAATGTGGGAATGGGTTATAGTAAGTGACATAGGCTTTGTTCTTTTATGACCAGTGTGACATATCTGTGATAGAGATGACCTGCAATGAAGATGCAATAAAAATGATTTTAAAAGAACTATAAAATGGCTTTTTCTTTTTACAAAGCTGCTTAGAGACATTTCTGATTATGTATATGTAGAGGTTTTTTTTTATTTATTAAAACCTTATATATATATATATATATATATATATATATATATATATATATATATATACTCTTTTTTCCATTTACTGGTGGCAGAAGTTTTCACTTAAGAAATGTAAATTTTTAATCCAGGTCTCTTAAAAACAAAATGTTACCTTTGTAACCAAGAAACAATTTTCTCCTTTCTCATTGAAGAATGTAATTCATAATTTAATTCTCCAGGAACTTACTATGGGTAATAAGAGATTTATAGTGATTTGACACTGTGCCTTAGATATGTTGTTGCCAATTGTATTTCATGTTTGGGAGTGTTTCTACTCTAGAAATTGATAAGCATTAGAATTCTGCATATAATTTTATAGAAGTTGATAACTATATCTTTCTAACTTGTTTTGCATGTTTAAGGTTTTATAAACTTGAAAAAATATAAAGTGTTAATATGTTATTTGCTAATTCTGAACTGGCTAAGAATCTTACTGTTTTTAATACTTTATTTATAGGATTTCATATTCCCTGATTCTCTAACGACAAGAATTAATGAGTATGAACAAGTGATCAAACATTATCTGTGCTACAATAAGAAGCTGAACATAGTTTCTGCTGCCATAAATTTTCCTGTCCATATGGGAAAGGTACAATATTGGCACTGAAGCTTGCAAGTCCATCTGCACAGAACCTAATTTTCCTAGATGAGGCAAAGCTTTCTAAATCAAGCCATCTGTTTGTATGCCTTTAAAGAAGCTGTAAATAAAATAAAGCAATATGTGCATGTGAAAATAGAGATCAGAGTTAGCTTGACATTTATTTAAGGCAATAAAGAGCCAATTATGATCACATACTGATTATTGTCAAATGTATTATTTTTTGATACTTTGGACTAATAATTGTTTCCTGTAATCTGTAAAGACTAGTTACTACATACATTAATTATCAAAATCCAAAGTTCATAAAGTTAGAAAGGACCCCAAATTTTTACCAGCATGACCAGCTACTCTTTCTTCTTGGCCATTGAAGAACTATACTTATTGTTTTTATCACTGTATTTTATAAAAATATTTCAGAAAAAATTAACAGAGTACATGTTAAAGAAGAAAATATAAGAAAGGGACATAAATGAATTACTTTGGGGAAAGCTGTGTCAAAAAACTTAATACCTGCCTGTTATAAAGTAGCTTTAATATAATGTGATAGGCAGAATTCAAAGATGGCTCCCGTTACCTTGCCCATAGATGTTAATCCTGTATTTATGTTACCTTATGTGCCAAAATTGATTTTGCTGATATAATAAAGGTTAACTAGTCAGTTGACTTTAAAACAGGAACATAAATCCAGATGGGCTTTATTTGGTCATAAGAGCTCTTTAAAAGAAGAGAGTTTTCTCCAGCTAGTAGCAGAAAAATAAGTCAGAGAAATGTGCTCAGGCTAGCCTGAAAGAAAGTAAACATGCAGTTTTTGAATTGTTTATGGTGCTACATGGCAAGGAACTGTAGGTGGAATCTAGGAAAAGAGAACTGTACCTGGCCAACAGCTAGTAAAATAATGGAGATCTCTGTCAGCACTGTAAAGGAGTCACAAACTTTTAAAATACTTTGTCCTTCTCCTTTTAATACTCAAGGATTGTTATGATACGTGGATGACAAATACTCTAAAAGTTGCCTGACTTCATACAGAACACATTTTTTACTGTTGTTTACATGTTTGTTAGGAGGAGATGAGAATAGTTAATATTTCTAGAATAGTAATGGTGATGTCACTAGGTATACATTTTATATACATATATGTATAGTTTATTATCACAGCAATATAAAATAAATTGATATGCATTTAGTTATGTGAATAATAACATATACTATAATATTTAGGTATATATACTATTTCACACTTAGTATATTTTACAAATGTAATTTTTCTTAATTTATTAATTTTTAAATATGCATTATAGCAGGTGTAATAAATGTTTACAAAATAAGTACAATTAATCATAATAGTCAATATTTAAAATACTCAAGTTCAAAGGCATATGGACCCTCACACTCACTTTAGATTGAATTTCTCAATATATAGGGTTCTTCTGAACTCAAAATTTTCTTACCACATTCCAAGTTGAGAGCTCACCTTTTTTAATTTCACATTTTCCCTCAGGCCTCTTCAGTTCTTCTTAGACTCCTGTGGGTATTCTCCTTTTTCCCTTGACTAGAATTTGGGGGTATTTAAAAACAAAAAACTCTAAGGGATTAGTTGCTATTTAAGCACTACTGTATATTGGGATATAATATGCAGGGCAGAGGACAAACCCAGGAGGGGTCTTTGTTAAGGTAGATAGACTGGGAAGAGTTTTGTTGTTGTTGTTGTTGTTGTTGTTGTTGTTGTTGTTTTAAAGGAGAAGTAAATGATCTGTTCTTCTCATTTTCCTACTCAAGTGGACATCAGAGCCAGGATTAAGTGTACTCTAGGCTTATTTAGATAGTACCTCTATCTAAAAAATACATACCTACCTATTTACTATTATCTAAACTTTATATAACAAAATACTTTTACTCCATAGTTAAAAAATAAAGTCTTTAAAAAGATCTTTAAATTTTAATATTTAAATAATGTGCATCATCAGAATAATATACCAGATCTGTTCCCCTTTTGAAACAGAAAAAGTGCTGAAAGTCACCATAGTGTTGAGTTGAGAAATGTAAATTTCATTAAAGATGATAAAGGAGTCAAAAGGGAATGTCAATGACTCAGAAAAGATTTTTTCACCTCAAGCAATTTTTCTAATAGCTGCACTATTTATCTTAATTTGTGTGAAAAGGAAAGTTGAGCACTGAGGGTAAATAGAAGCTATACCTGGGCACTTGGGTATGCAAGATATGTACCTGGGCAGCTTGGAGGAAACTACAGTTCACAACTAACCCACCTTCCACTACAAATCTGCCTTCAAACCAACTCTGAATAGTAGGTCACAGAGAAACAACTTCTGTAAAGTCTTCTCAAACAATATTGGTGAAGTGTAAGGCTCACACTTAGTGAGAAATGTAAAACATCATTTTGTTCCAAGAGATTCAGTGTTAAAGATTGGGAGTGTGACTGTTTGGCAACACTCCTGCTAATCAGCTCCTGCCCAGATGGGTTAGGAGAAAGGTACTGGTGAGACATGGCATGATGTAGAAAGGGAGAGTGTCACTTAAAACTTATATGCTAGGTATATTTATCAAAACCTTCTAGATATAACCAGCCAACCTGTGAAATAGTCTAGATATCCAACTGCCAATAATCAATTTGTATTTACCTCACTAATGTATAAAAGCACTTTGTATCATCTAATAAAAAACACATTTTAGATTTAAAAATGATTTTATGTTAAATGTTTTCTATTGAATCCTCAACTAAGTAGAAAATGTAATTTCACAAAGTTTTCTTTCTTGTAGCATTCTGTTCATTTGAAGTTTGACAGTACTGAACAAATGCAGAAGTTAATGATTCTTAGTATTTTTTTTCAATGATGCAATTACAGCAAAGATGAAGCTTTTTGACTGTTGTGGTTAGTTTTCATGAAATCTATTAAGAAAAAAATCACAGAAAAATTTAATATCAAGGTAATATTAGTACCTAAATAAATTGCTTTGTTGATTAAAAAATGTTTTCGAGGTAACTCCATCAACTCCATTAAATCAAGAGTACCTATTAAAACCACTAACATGTAAATATTATTTCAGTAAATTTATTATCTCTTTGAAAATAGTATTTATTTTCTTGCCATATGTTTACTTTTACATCTTAATTATTCCTGCACACAAATTCAGCAATTCCATTTTTGTGCAAAATGTTTTAACCTTAAATTATGTCTTGATATGGAGCCATGGAACAACTGATTCTAAATTTTCCTCATGCAGTATTAGCACATCTACTAATTATAACAGTAAATGATGATATGAGTGACTGCTGAGTGTATTTGTGATACATGGGAGTGCAAAAATATCTTTGTCTTAGTGATTTAAATTTTATAATTGACAAAGTTGGAGAACAAGCTCTCTAAAAGTTATATACTCTGTTTTAAAATCAAAACAGTTTTCAAAGTTAAAAGAAAAAAATATCAGAAACAACAAATAGACAACAGACCATTAATCATAGGATTATGAGATTTCATTTTCTTTTAGAAGCAAATTGTATCTGTCTTCCTAGCTAGTCACTGAATTTTTCATTTTATTAAGTGAAGAAAAGCTACTAATGTTTCATAATCAGATAAAAGTAAATATTAAGTCTTTAAAAACTTCTTCAAATACTTTGGATGGCACATCTCTCATATTTTTAGTATATACATGATGAGCTATAGAAATGTTCATTATATTACTGACACTATCAACAAAACTGAACCCACAACAAATGTTTTTCTTTGGAAAAAGATTATTTTATGAGCAGTACATTGTGGAGGCAACACTATGATGAAAACCAAGAATGACAGTAAAGAGGAAATACTTTCTAACACATATGACTTTTAATATTTCCTATCCTAAATTCAGAAAATTTCAAAAATATGTATTTTTAAGGTGATATGCCTAAATATAAAAGCATTATAATATAAATATATCAATTTAATATAACTATAAAAATAATATTTTAATAATAATAATAATGTGTGTATTATTGACTATTGCATAGTGAAAGGAGGGAGTCAAGGAGCAGGGTTAGAAATTTTTTCAAATAAAATAATGATTTTTGACTAGTCACACATTCAATTTTAATGTCAAGTACTTAATCTGCAAAATAAAAATAATAATACTGACCTTCTTGATATATTGGGAGGATTAAATTAAATTAAATAATATGGATGATGGCAATTAAGAGCACTTGAAATACAGAATGATACTAATAAACTTATTTATATCAGAACATCATTATATATATATATACACACACACACACACAGTAATATTATCTTTATTTGTTAGAATCCAGTTTATTAAAGTTTAATAGTTGTTAATATATACAACGTTTCTTAAAATAAACACCTAATTTCATTCTTTGTGATGGTAGGACACAAGTTATGATAAAAGCTATTTTGTAGTTTGAGGTTGAATCCTTAAATCAGACAAGAACAAAATTCCTTTGCTGTACTGAAAGGATTAAGGTCCAATTTATGCAAACAGCAGTACACTTCTTTCACAACCAGTAATGTAGCTGTAGCAAATAACCTTTCTTCCCCTACTGATGTTACGTGAAAGGGCACAGCATGAGTCAACCTTCCCACCTAGAGGCTGCCCTAATTCATTCTAGGTCATAGAAGCATAAGGAATCACTGCAATATGTATCTCCAAAGGAAAGAATGATCTTGGATCTGCCAGTTATTCACCATTGTTCCTGTGGCCCATAGAAATGGTATGATTCAATTAAAAGAGAAGGCTATTATACCATATGTCTAAATCATTCTGACACAAAATTAATTTTCCATATTTAATTCTCTGACTATGTTTTGATCTTTTATATATAGTCGGTGCTTGTGACTATAGATGATTTAGATGAAGTTTATGACAAGACCCCTGCCCATAAGGAGCACAAAACAAAATATGACTAGAAATTAATATCTATTTTAATCAAATGGATTAGGCAATCAATGCTCTAGGCCATCAGAGAAAACAGAGATTAGCGTTGATTCCAATAACCTCATAAAGCCCTCCTCAAGTAAGGTTGATTAGAGTTAGATCTTAAAGAATGGCTATGATTTAGATACGTAAAGAGGACTAAGAAAATAATTTGAAGGAAGAGTATGAATGCAGTGAGAGACTATCATGTTGAAGGTGAGTTCTGGGTTCTGTTATAAAACATTCTGGCTAATGCAGAGACTTTATGTTGGGTAGGAATGATGATTGATGAATTGGAAGGAAATACAGGTAGGGTTTGAAAACATAACTTTACAGGAAATAACAAGAAGTTATAGTATTTTGAAATATAAAATTACTTAGTGAATCCAATGCTTAGGATATTATTCTAATGACATAATTTGGAGTAGAAGGATATTAGAAGGCAGAACTTGTGAAGTCATTGCCATAATCTAGATGTAATATGATATAAAATTAAAAGTTACATTAAAAAGAAAACAATTATTGAGACAGATAAAGGAGAAGATACACATTAAATAAACTGAAAGAATAAAGAACTAAGATATGGAACTAAGATATTAATCTAGTTAGATATTAAAAATGAGAATACAGATAGTCTGGCATCCAGCATTGGATTTTTTTTCCATTAAATAATAAAATATACTATGATGATGTCATGGTAACAGGAGAAACTCATTCAAATTCTTTATGCAGTTGACCCTTGAACAGTGTGGGTTTGATCTGCATGGATCCACTTACGTGCATATTTTTTCAATAAATACATACAATACTGTAAATGTATTTTTGTTTCCTTATGAGTTTCTTTACATATTTTTCCTCTAGCTTACTTTATTATAAGAATACGCTATATAACATATGTGCTAATTGACTGTGTTATCAGTAAGGCTTCTGGTCAACAGTAGGCTATTCGTAGTTAAGGTTTTGGGTAGTCAACTGTTTTATATGTAGATTTTCAATTGTGTGAAGAGGGGGTTGTCACCCTTAACCCCCACATTGTTCAAGGGTTAACTATATTTGTAATTTGTTGTCATTAATACTACTTGTCCTTCCTTCACTCAACCTGTTTGTTCTTTTTCCTTCTGGAAATATTAAGAAAGTTTTATTAAAAGTGTTACTGAGTCATGGGTAATGTTGATAAGTAGATTTTTTTAGCAATCTCAAATACAAATATGACTCTTCATAGGGTATTTGTATCAATGGTATATAAAGCATTTGTACACTATCTGTCACATAAAGTCCCCCATAATGGTAGAAAATATTATTATTGTGGAGTATTGATATTCAAATATTTACATCTGTAAAAAAAGTACTAAATAAAGCCTGTATCAGTTTCCATTAAAATATTTATTTGCTTTCTATCACTTTCTTTAACATTCTCTTGCTCCTCTTTCTTCTTGAAACTTCTTTTCCCATTTGCTCCTCCAGTCTCCTCTACCTGACTAACTCTTGCTTATCCCTCAAGACTCAGTTAGGTTTTGCTTCTTTTGCAGTCATTTTCCTGACCCCATTACAACGGGCTTGGGTCCCATTTCCTCATAGTGTCCTCTAATCTTTCTTTTATAACAAATATTATACATATATACTTTTATGGATTACATTCTCCAAATTGTGTATATATTTTCCACCACAGCATTCCAAGCACCTAGCATAGTATTATCATCGCAGGGGCCGATTGGAGTTCAGTGTCTCCCCAAGAGGGAGGGAGAGGGATAACGATGGTGCAAAAGTGTAGTTAGCATTTTCCCTCGGTTATTCCTCATTGACACAGTGAAGAATCATAGGTCAGTGAGATTTAGAAAAGATTTATTAAAAGTATATTTTAGAAAGACAAAGCATGCTTCAAGGAGGCACATGGTTTTAGCGATGAGAGCTGCAACAGAGTGCCATAATAACAACCACAACATGAAGAGGGCAAAAAAAGGCCACAAAAACCACAAAAGCCCACACGAAAGGCCACAAAAGGGAAAAAAGGACCCAAAAGTTGGAATGTTTGCATTATTATCTGGGCCATGATGGATGGTTCCAAAGACATTCCTAGGTGAATGGCAAGTGATATCATTTTGACTGACACCTTTGCCTAGTGCGCATGCGCTTACCCAGAATTCAGTCTCTTACAATTAAATTCAAAAACTTTCATGCATAAACATGGTATTATAATGAAGCTTAAATTCTAGGCAGATTAGGGTAGTAACTTCTGCACAGGTGTCTATAGCCAGCTAAGTCTATGGCCGTACTGTATTTTGTCTCTGGGGATGCAGGAGGAATTTTCTAATTACCAATAAATTGGGTAGTATCTGGGCTGGGCTCCTATTCCTTTGTTCCCCCTGTTGCTCATGTCTGACTAGCTACCTAACAGTACCTGTATTCAGAGGTATAAAATAAGTATGTGCTGAATGAATAATGGGCTAAAGAAATCAAGATGAAATCTCGCTATTTGACTCTCAGCATACTATAACTGATCTTTGGTAAACGGCATTCTTTCTAAGTGCTCACAAGGCAACAGAGTTAGTATTTTTGTATTTTGTGCCCCACAACACCTTGCTCTATTGTACCTACATTGCTTACCATAAGATTTGGAAATTCTTCATTTATATTGTGTGAACAGGACACCACTGATATCTGAAAAGGCAGCCTTTTGTCTTGTACTATAGTGGGGGCAACTGCCACTATCCAGCAGGTTATTTATGTTCCTTCTCAATCATAAAATGGGGATAGTGATAATATGCACTTCCTAGGATTTTAGTGACAGTTAAATAATCCAAATTAAATGAGAAACATCAGGTGAATAGGTACAGTATACATCCTGGCAGGTAGTAGTTTTAAGAATGCGGGATGGTAGAGAAAACCTTTTCGTATTTCTAAAAGATTAGGGCTTTCTCAGAAAAGATGTAAGTTAGAGTCTTGGAAGTTAAAAGATAATTAGATGGCCCTGAGAACTCCAGAAAGATTTATATCCCCAGTGGTGTTTTTTTACACTTCAAAGGGGAAAAATCCTTGAACAATAAAACATGTTAAAGATTATAAACCCAGAAATGTTTGTCTTATCTCTCTGGAGAAGTTTATTTATATTATATAGGTTAAAAATCCAGGGCCGTCCCTTTCTCTTTTCAAAGATAATTTGTTTACATTAGGGAAATAGGTTTCTTTCTTTTTCCCCAGGTGGCAGCTGGACATCCACTATATAATCTAGATTCTTAATCTCAAGGTTCCTCCCTCATGGTGTAAGCAGACCCTTTTTAGTCAGATACAGGATTATTTGACTTTCATCACATCATTCCAGAAGGAGGAAAAATTGGGACATGGACATTATGTAAATAAGTAATAATAAATATCTCTCAGAATTCATGTGCTTTCATGCAAGATGATATAAACAAATAATGATATTAAAAATCAGTCATGTATTTGAACTGGATTATATGGCATTGAAAATATACATGAAAATTGACTAAAGCAATGGAAGACATTGATACTGTAGTGGCGATGGCTTTCAAGTCCTTTCCCCAGAAAAGACTTACTTACTTATTTCTTTTTGGAAGCCAACAGTGAGAGTACTTGGCCTGTAGATAAAGAAGAAAGGGTCCCAATTCGGAAGGTGAAAGCACACAGATAGGAAGCTTGGGAAAACCTGGCTTGCATCATGGGGATGAAGGTGTTATGGTTAAGTGTGTCACATCATAAGAAAACGGTCCATGGGATATAAACAGCCCGAGTCAGAACAGCATTTGGATTACCACAGAGCATCTTGGGGGTTAGGGTAATCAATTAATCTCTCAGCTTCAACTTTCTTGTCTGTAACAAGTAAGCATGTGGCCTGCTTGGAACAGATGGTTTGACAGTGATTTTCAAATCCTGGCTAAAGAGGAACAGCGTTAGAATCACCTACAAAATAGGGCTTCCATGTCTCTGTTCTGAAATCTTGATTCTTAAAAGTCTTTTTATTTTTACCCAGCTTCTTGGGTAATTTTGATGTGAAGCCAAGATCTGGAGGTTCTACTGCTGGTAGTAGGAGCATTTCAAGGTTGCACAACTCTTCTTTGGCTCATTTTAGGAAAAATAATGAATATTTCTTCTTTCTCTGCTCAATTATGCAGCATTAATTGTAGTGCTTTCTTGATGCATGGTCTTTCTCTGAAATAAGTTAAGTTTGTCTCTCCACAGTCCCTATTAATTATAGTTCCTAGTTCAATCACTGACAGTTTATGTAATTGGAACAACACAAACAAAAAAAAAATTTTTTTATTTGATGAAAAGTGCTCACAGCTTTTCTGTAGGGGTGGATGATGGATGTCAGACCCAGAGATCTGAAAAATTTCCTGCATCAAGCACAATTTCTGTTTAAATCCTCTAAGCAAAAAGCTTTCTCTTGTTGGTCTACCACTGACTTCTGTTTCAAATCCTGCACCTTAAAACATAAATGAGAAAATATAATGTATCAGAAGCTTTCTGAACATATATCAAGGCATGTTGGTAAAAACAAAAACAAAAACAAAAACAGAAAAAAAAAAACGTGTTGGAATACTCAAGAACTGTAATGAAATCCAGGAGATCCAGGAGAGTCTGAAAAATAAGTAGCTACTTGTAGACCAGAGCCTGGAAAAATATGACCTTTGAGCCACATCTGGGCTGCTATTTTTATAAATATAGTTTTATTTGGAATACAGCCACACCAATGTGTTTACCAATGTCTATGAATGCTTTCATATTACAACAGCAGAACTGAGTAGTTACAATAGAGGGGTAGTAACCATGTGGCCTGCAAAATCTAAAACATGTATTGTATGACTCTTTACAGGAGGGGTCCCTAACCCCTGGCCATGGACCGTACTAGTCCGTGGCCTGTTAGGAACCAGGCCACACAGCAGGAGGTGAGTGGTGGGCCAGACAGTATGGTTCATCTGTATTTGTAGCTGCTCCCCAGAGCTAGCACTGCCACCTCAGCTCTACCTCAGATTATCAGGCATTAGAACATAGAAGCACTGGTCCCTGGTGTCAAAAAAGTTGGGGACCACTGCTTTATAGAAAAAAATTTCCAACCCCTGCTATAGACTTTCTTTTGCCTGTAACTTATTTTTGTTTCACAAGAAGTCTATGGGCAGCAAATGTCCATAGCTGATATCAGAACTGTTTGGTCTTTCTTAGCCCAGTAACAGAGGGAGTAATGTGAAAGTGCAGATGAGAAAAGATGTCATTGGTAAAAATGCCTGCATTACAAATAATAATTATGGACTAAATGGGATATTTAATGAACAAAGTCACAGAAAGAAATGAAAGAGCTGCAATGAAAACAGCATTCTTAGGCATTTGAAACTATCAAAAATTTTTCTAAAAAGGCAATTAATTGTAACTTCTTTCAAAGAAACAGAAGTGTTCAAATATCTGGTGGGTGATGGTCTCACAAAGCAAACAAAGAAACAAACAACCTGTGAAGCTAGTAGATTGTTTATAACAAAATGTCAAATGATCTGGAAAGCAATGCAGTGCCCTAAATCAATAATAATGTGTATTTTTGTGTTGTAGTTTTTCATTAGTAAAATAGAGATGGTGATTTATTTGGTAAAGCCAGGAACATCCTGCATATTTTCTAATGGGATTTGCTACTGATTTTGTAAAAGCTGTTTTGAGAGAAAGCCTTGTCAACTTTTTGGTAAACATTTTTTATTAATCTGTACATTTCAAAATTCCTGGAAATGCTGAGATTCACTTTTCTTCAGTTTCAAAAAGACACAAAGCATCCCCCTGATGCAGGTTCCCAACAATCCCTAGTAACAGATAGTCTTTAAAATCAATCCTATTTCAATTTTCATCATATCAGAACAAACAAGTGACAGAGTGTCTCACCTGTTTTGAGATTGTAGATTATGATGTAAAATGTACTGATATAATCAATTTAAATTTATATATTTATTATTTGTTTTGGCTTATACTGTTACTCTTATTTTATTTTATTAGTATTATTGGAGTGGCATTAGTTAATAAAATCAAACAGATTTCAAGTATACAATTCAATAATACATCATATGTATATTGCGTTGTGTGTTCACCGCCCAAAGTTAAATTTCCTTCTGTCACCATATTTTAACTCCCTTCACCCTTGTCTACCTCCCTCCTCCCCGACTTCCCTCTAGTAATTACTAACCACTATCCATGTCTATATGTCTCTGATTGTCATATTTGTTGCTTTCAGTTTTATAACCCACATATGAGTGAATTCATATGAATCTCAACCTTTTCTGTCTGACTTATTATGTTTCGCATGATAATCTCAAGATCTATCCATGCTGTCACAAATGGAAGTATTTCATCTTTTCTTAAGACTCAGTAATATTCCATTGTATATATGTACCACATCTTCTTTATTCAATCATCTATTATAGGACATTTTGGTTGTTTCTATGTCTTGGCCAACATGACTGATGCTGCTATGAATACTAGGATATCTATATCTTTGCAGATAAATGTTTTCAAATTTTTGGTGGTAAATACCCAGAAAGGGGATTGCTGTGTCATATGGTAATTCTATTCTTAGTTTTTTGAGGAACTTCTATACTGTTTTCCATAGTGGCTGTACTAATTTGCAGTCCCACTAGCAGTGTACGAGGGTTCATTTTTCCCATAACCTCTCCCACAGTTGATATTACTTGTTCTGTTAATGACAGCTATTCTAACAGGTATCAGATGGTGTCTCATTGTGGTTTTGATTTGCATTTCCTTAATAGCTAGTGATAATGAGTATCCTATCATATGTTTCTTGGCCATTTGTATGTCTTCTTGGGAGAAGTGTCTGTTCAGGTCCTTTGTCCATTTTTTAATTAGATTGTTTTTTTTTTTTTATTGTTGAGTTGTATAAGTTCTTTATATTAAGCCCTTATCAGAGGATTTGTTTGCAAATATCTTCTCCCATTTTAATGGTTGCCTGTTTGTCTTGTCAAGGGTCTCTTTTGCTCTACAGAGGTTTATAGTTTGATACAGTCCCATTTGTTTTGTTTCCCCCCACTTTGGCTTTTCATTCCCTTGCTTTTGCAGTTAAATTCATAAAATCCTCTCTAAATCCAAGTTCCATGAGTGTAATACCTATATATTCTTCTATGCAATTTGTTTCCGATCTTGTATTCGGGTCTTTGATCCAGTTTGAGCTAATTTTGGGGTATGGTGATAGCAGTCTAGTTTCATTCTTTTGCATGTGTCTTTCCAATTTTTAGCATCATTTATTGAAGAGGCTTTCCTTACTACATGTATTTTGTTTGACTCCTTTGTTGAAAATTATTTGCCAGTATGCATGGGGTTATTTCTTGGCTCTTGATTCTATTTCATTGGTCTGTGTGTCTGTTTTTCTGCCAGTATCATGCTGTTTTGATTATTGTCTCTTTGTAGTATAATTTAAAGTCAGGCAGAATGATACCTTCAGTCTTGTTATTTTTTCTCAGGATTGCTTTGGCTATTCGAGGTCTTTAGTGCTTCCATACAAATCTGCTAATTTTTTGTTCTATTTATTTAAATAATACTTTTGGGATTTTGAGGCAAGTTGTGCTAAATCTGTATAATGCTTTAGATAATAAGTTCATTTTAAATATGTTGATTCTTCCAATTCAAGAACATGAGATATCTTTTCATTTCTTTGTGTCTTCTTCAATTTCTTTTAATAATGTCATATTTTTCAGTATGTAGGTTGTTTTCATGTTTCATTAGGTTTATACCTAGATATTTTATTCTTTTTATTGCAATTGCTAAATGAGTTGTTTTTCATTTATTTTTCTAAAAATTCATTGTCAGTGTATAGGAGTGCTATGGATTTTTGAACATTGATTTGGTATCCCGAAATTACTGTATTTTTTTACTGTTTCTAATAGTTTTTTAATGGGGTCTTTAGGGTTTTCTATATAGAGAATCATGTCATCTGCAAAAAGTGATGATTTGACTTCTTCATTCCCAATTTGGATGCCTTTATTTTTTTCTCTCACCTGATTGCTCTAGCCAATATTTCCAATACTATATCAAATAATAATGGTGGTAGAGGACAGACTTGTCTTGTTCCTGATCTCTAGAGGGAAGGTTTTTAGTTTTTCACCATTAAATAGGACATTAGCTGAGGGTTTGTTGTACAAGACCTTCATTATGTTGAAATATTTTTCTTCTATACCCATTTTATTAAGTATTTTAATTATAAATGGCTGCTGTATCTTGTCAAATGCTATTTATGTAGCTATAGATATGATCATGTGAGTTTAATGCTTTATTTTGGTTATGTGTTGTATCACATTAATCAATTTGTGTATATTTAACCATCCCTGTGCCCTGGGATGAAGCTCACTTGATGGAGGTATATAATCTTTTTAATGTGTTGTTGTATTCAATTTGCTAGTACTTTGTTTAGAATTTGTGCATCTATATTCACAAGAGATATTAGTAGATAGATTTTTGTTGTGTGTGTGTTATCTTTACCAGGTTTTAGTACAAGGGTAATGATTGCCTCATAAAGTAAATTAAAATTTATTGCCTCTTCTTCAATTTTTGGGGGGAAAACTTTGAGAAGAACAGGTATTAAATCTTTGAATGTTTGGTAGAATTTACTGGTGAAGCCATCTGGTCTTGGAATTTTATTTTTGGAGAGGTTTTTGATAATCATTTTAATTTCCATACTATTGACTGTTCTATTTAGATTTTTCAGTTCTTTGTGATTCAGTATAGAAAGATTGTGTATTTCTAAGAACTTGTCCATTTCTTCTAAGTTATTGAATTTGGTGGCATATAAGTTTTCATAGTATTCTTGTATGATACTTTGTATTTTAGTGTTATCTGTTGTAATTTCTCCCTTTCATTTCTAATTTTATTTATTTCTGTCCTTTCTCTTTGTTTTCTTAGGTTAGCCAGGGGTTTGTCCATTTTATTGATCTTTTCAAAGAACCAGTTCTTTGTTTATTAATTTTTTTCTATTTTTTTTGTTCTCAATTTTATTTAATTCTGCTCTAATTTTTATTTTTTCTTCCCCCTGCTGTTTGGGCTTCATTTGTTCTTTTTCTAAATTTTTAAGATGTAATGTTAGGTTATTAATTTGGGATCTTTCTTGTTTCTTGAAATAGGCCTACAATGATATGAACTTTCCTCTTAGTACCACTTTTCCTGTGTCCCAAAAGTTTTCATATGTTGTACTTTCATTCTCATTTCTTTCTATGTATCTTTTGACCTCCCCTTTTATTTCTTCTAATACCCAGTAGTTCTTTAGTAGTATGTTATTTAATCTCCACATATTTGTGGTTCTTCCTGCTTTCTTTTTATAGCTAATCTCCAGTTTCAAAGCATTATGGTTGGAGAATATGCTTGGTGTGATTTTAAGCTTCTTATATTTGTTGAGGCTAGTTTTGTGTCCAAACATATGGTTTAGTCTGGAGAATGTCCCATGTTCACTAGAGAAGAATATATAACCTGGTTATAGGTTCTGTAAATGTCGAGCATGTCCAGTTGATCTAATGTATCATTTAGGGTTGATATTTTCTTATTGATTTTCTGTTTGGGTGATCTATTCATAGCTGACAGCAATCTATTAAGGTCACCTACTATAACTGTTTTTGTCAGTTTCTCCCTTTCATTCTGTTAGTAGTCTCCTCATATATTTCGATGCTCCCTCATTGGGAGCATATACGTTGGTAAGCATTATGTCTTCCAGATGTATTGTCCCCTTTTTCATTATGAAGTGTCCATCTTTTTCCTTTGTATGCTATTTTATCTTGAAGTCTACAGCTACACTCACTTTTCTCTGGATGCCATTTGCTTTAAGTATCGTTTTCCACCCTTTCACTTTGAGTCTATAGTTCTCCTTGAAGCTGAGATGTGTCTCTTGAAGGCAGCATATGGTTGGGTTTTGCTTTTTGATCCGATATACTACTCTAGACTTTTCTTTGGTGAGTTCAACCCACTTACATTTAGGGTGATTAATGAAAAATATGAGGTTTTCCTATCACCATTTTATCTTTTTTTTCTGGTAACTCAGTGTCACCATTGTTTCTTTATTCCTGTGTTTTTGTCTGTTATTTTAATTTGGTGGTGTTCTATGGTTTTTCTCTCTTTTCTCTCTTGTTTTATGTTATGTGTCTCATCCCTGTATTTTTTCATGTAGTTACTATTAAGTTTATGCAAAGGATAATTGTACACACACACACACACACACAGAGTAATCCTTTTTCTTCTGCGTGCACCTTATCTCCATTCCCCTTTGCAGATTTAGATCTTTACTCCCTCTCCTTTTCTGTTTTTGTTGTCTCAATTTATCCCTATTTACGCTGTATGTTCAATTTCTAGGTTGCAGTAGCTGTGGTCTTCTTCTCTTTTTAAAGTGTTTTTTTTTTCTTTTTTACCTTTAACCATTATGTAATATTTAAGCTTATAATATTCTGTTCTTAATAAGAGTTGTACTTTCCTGCTTTAGTCTGCCTATTAATCATTTTCCTCATAAGTATTTTTTTGTCCTTTTGTTTCAGGTAAAATGACCCTCTTCAATATTTACTATAATGCAGGCCTTGTGGTGAAAAATTCTCCCAGCTTTTGTATATCTAAAAAGGTCTTTATTTCTCCTTTATATCTTTAGATCAAATATATCTTTGCTGGATATATTATTCTTAACTGGTAATTTCTTTCTTTCAGTAACTTGAATATTTGGTTCCACTTCCTCCTGGCTTATAAAGTTTGTGCTGAAAAGTCCAATGATGATCTAAAGGGTTTTCTTTTATAAGTTACCATCTTTTCCCTGGCTGCCTTGAGAGGCTGCCTTTCTTTGTTATTAATTTTTTATAGTTTGAATATAAAGTGCCATGGAGAAAGCCTTTTGAGATTGAGATAATTAGGTGTTCTATTTGCTCATTAGACTCAAAGATCTAGTTCTTTCCATAGACTTGGGAAGTTCTCATTGACCACTTGTTTGAATAGGCTCTTTTTCTTCTTCCTCTCTTCTCCTTCTTGTCCCATTATTCTTATATTGTTCTTTCTGATGGATTCAGATAGTTCATGAGGAGTTTCTTTCTTCCTTTCTTCTTCCTTTCTTCCTTTCTTCCTTTCTTCCTTTCTTTCTTTCTTTCTTTCTTTCTTTCTTTCTTTCTTTCTTTCTTTCAAGTCTTTCTCTTTTTCCATCTGCATCATTTCCAAATTTCTGTTTTGATGTCACTAATTCTTTCCTCCATCTGGTCAGCTGTATTTTCTAAACTTGCTGTTTCATCCTTCATCTCTTTTAATGAGCTCTTCAGCGCCAGAAGTTTTAGCGTTGCAATTTCCTTGGTAAAGTATTTCTGTTGTTTGTTGATTTTGTTTCTAAGTTCTTTGAACTGTTGATCAGAATTTTCTTGCATCTCATTGAGCTTTTTTAGAAGTGCAATGTTGAATTATCTGTCATTTAAATTGTACATTTCTATATCTTTAAGATTATTTTCTGGAGCTTTTTTCACCTTGGATGTTAATGCTATTTGATGGCTTATTTCTCTGCCTAGGCATTAATAGGAATCTATTCTGTATACACACACACACACACACACACACACACACACACACACACACACAGTGATCTCTCTTTAGCAGGTTGTTAAAAGAGATTTTTCATTTGATTTCCAGTAGGTGGCGCCCAAGCCTCCTGCACTACCCAAGCCTCCTGGAGCTCTGCTTTGAGGTTAAAAATGCCCTTTATTCTCTGGGGAGGTTTGTATCTCTTCTGTGACGAGGTAGCCTAGACCCCAGGGCTAGACCCCATGCGGTAATGTGAAGGGTGATAAATGGATCCGAGACTCTGAAAAACCCTGAAGTCCTAGTACTTCCCTGACAGTCAGGTGGAATGTTTTGCTGCTCCTTTCCAAGTCAGCCTGACTAGGCATGAGCGAGGTTGATCGCAAGACGCCAGCGATGTGTGTGGCAGTTTCCCTTCTGGTAATGCTAGCCTTGGAGTTTCAACAGTCTCTGACCCTATCACTGGGACTGACGGCAGTGTGTGTTCCAGTTCTGGTTGCTGCAGAGTCCCCTGAGGCTGGGTGCTGGCTCTGGGAGGGTATGGGGGCCGAAAGGAGGCAGCCAGGCTCTAAACCCAGCTTTCTACTTGGCAGTGGCGGTTGCTAAGACACAGCTGTTGCCCCTCCGCATTCAGTCTCTGCCTTGATCTCTGCCTGGTCACTGGCCTACACCTCACGGAATACACTAATCACTCAGGCAGGACTGTTCAGAGTTCCAAAGAGTTAAAAAAAACCTCCGTGTAATTTTCCTCACCCCCATTCTGCAGGGAGCTTAGAGCTGCATTGTTCCACAGCACCTAGCTTTGTTTCTCTCTCCGTTTCCGCTCTGCCTTCTTGCATGATTCACCTACCTTCAGATGCTCTGATATGCAGATCTCTGATATGTTTGTGTTTTTTTTGTTGAATTGTAGCTGTTCAGTAATTTCAAGCGGAGAAATTACAGGGATCCCTCATGCCTCCATTCTTCTGATGTCACTCTCCCCAAACTCTCAATGCTTTTTGTTTTTCTTACTCCATATGACCCTGGACTGATCTCAGATGTTTTCTGCAACTCTAACTTGTGTTTTCTAATCTGTCAGTTATGGTGGCTTTCTTGTTTTGATAAAAATGAAAATTAATTTTTCATGTTTCATTTTGATTTTTTTATTATATTCAAGAGGTGAAGGGAAAATACTAATTTCTTCCTACTTGAAATTCTCTTTCATTTGGCTTCCAGATAATTGTGTCTTCCTTCTTTCTCTCCTTCCTTTGTGGCTAGCTCTTCAACTTCTTTGTGGGATCATCTTTCTTTACCTACACAGTAACTGCTGGAGTTATTCTAGGTTTATTTCTGAGTCTTTTTCTTTCCTCATTACATATTCTCTTCCTGGGCATTAATATCATTTGGACTTAAATGTGGGAGCACTGACAAATTTATAGCTTCAAGTATTTCCCTGGATTTTTCAGACACATTGAGGACGATTCAATATAATTAAAACTTATCTCATAATCCTCTCTCTGCATACTAAGCATGGTAGACATACTCTAAGGTGACCCTCTGATCTTTGCTTCTTTGTAGCCACACCCTTCTATGATTTTCTCCCCTTGGGTATGATTAAGGCTTGGTTTTAATCAATAGACTACAACAAAAGTGACAGAATGTACATGATCATGTGTACATGTTTATGTTACATAAGATATAGCATCCATCTTGTGAGGAAATTTTCTTTCCTTTGCTGCCTTTCAAGAAGAAAAGAGCCATTTTTGTAAGAAACTAAGCTTTACCTTCAACTAACATCCAGCAAAAATCTGAGGCCTTCAATCTGACATCTTAATAAAAACTGAATATTGCCAACAACCACTGAGCTTGAAAGCATTGTTTCTTAGTTGAGTCTGGGCTGATTCTGAGCTCTAGCTAACACTTCAATAGGAACTTTGTGAGTCCTTAAAATAGATGACCCAGCTACACTGTGACCAGATTACTAAAACACAAAAATAATAAATAAAATGTGAAATAACAAATGCATCTTATTGAAAGGTACTAAGGTTATGCGATAGATGTTATGCAATAAACGCAGCAATAGATAACTATTATGCCAAATATTTTTTGTCCTACTTCAGTGATCATGCCCTCTCCCAACAATTAGACAAGCCAGAGACCTATAGTTTATCCTTGTGATTTTCTACCTGCTCTCTCTGTATTTATTCTATAATCTAAGTAGGATTTCATCTACCTATTTAATTTCTTTCACTAATATCTTGGGCCAACCTCAGAACATTTGGTATCTTGATGTCACTTAATATTCAGACTGATGTGTTCAGTACAGTTCTAGTTTAACTCCAATCTTTTCTTTGTACCCAGAATATTCTTAACATACAAATGTGGTTATTTTATTCCTCTTCCATGTAATTGTAAAATTGTTCTTTCTTCAGTAAGAGTAAAATCTGTAATTGCTTAAAAAACTTGAAAACCTGTTTTTTTAATCACTTCTATAGTCTCAGGTACTTTCTTTGCTTCTGTCACATTGTTCTGCTTTAAATGTGTCTTACTGTATCATTCTCCCTTCTGATACTCTGTATTTGCTATGTTTTCTATTCACTAGATATAGCTTCTATCCTGCTTTTTCCCATTTAAATACACGCATCTATTTAATCTCATTTAAATTGTCACTTCCTCAAGAAAGCCTTGGTTGAATGTTCAGTCTAATAGAAATCTCAGAATTTCAAGTACCTCTTGCCTGTACAATATTTTTAATTGTTATTTAAACATTTATTTGCATGATCACTTTATTAAAGCTGCTTCCTTGATAAAACATATTAACTGACTCTTTAAGGCAGTACTAGTCCACACTATAAACGTGTTATGTAAATAGACATTGAATAAATGAAATGTGAAAATTCCCAAGTGAATTTAATCATGAAACCCTCATTTTGCAGTGAAATAGCTTGCAAGGTTAGGGTTCTGGCAAATACATTTTTGGAAATATCGCATAGAATAATAAAACTTTGAGGTTGAGTTGAATTTCTTCATCGAAGAGATGACAGACCTGATACCCAGAGAATTTACGTAAGTTGGCCTAATTCATAAAACAGTATATTGACTTGTTCTAGACTGAAACTAGAATAGGAATTTTTTGGCTTTTACTCTAGCTTTATTTCCATGATGCTATGGAATTAAAAATAAATTTATGTAACTTTTTTTGTTTGTGTTTTTTAAATGTTAGTCTTTTTCACACATAATGAAACATTTATGCATTAGGAGAAAGTAAGTGAAGACTCTATAGTTATAGTTTAAAAATTTTTAAATATACTTGAGAAGGTAGATGCAGTATGAAAATATTTATTATATGAAAAAATCTTCATTGAAATGCACATCCAGAATGAAATGCAAATCATTATTAATGAAATGAACCCTCCCCCCCACCACCAAAGCTTGCCATTCTGTCTTAATCATCACTGCTGCTTTGTAAAAAGAGTAGAAAATCGATTCATTTTTTGTTTATTTTTTACCTTTAGCATGATGGATGAATCTTGTTAGTGAAGATTTCCATGAAATTTTTAGAATTAAAGTGCAAAAACACTCTCAAAACATATCCTTATGCAGCCCATTGGATATTTTGTAGTATGTAATCACAATCTAGTTAGAAAAAAATTCTGGTGTCTAAATTACTTATGTTATCAATTTCAGTTTCCTGAAGTCAAATTTGCTTAATTAAATATAGAGGTTATTTTAATGTTCTGGAGAATTATTGAGTGGCTGTGTAAAAAATCCTTAACCTTAACAACAGTTCAAGATCATTAGATAACTGTGCCATTCATTCTTTCCACTTGGCTATGGTGACCTGTTCTGAGTTCTGAAACCAGCAGGGCATGTTTTCATCAATCTTGTTTGACTTATGCAAAGTTCCTTATGGATTTAGGAGCAGATGGAATGCCTATAACATCCAAAAATATCTGGTATTCTGACTATATCTACTTTTATTATGTGTAATTTTATTAGAAAGGAGAACAAATAATTAGAAAAATACGTTTTTCTAATCTATGTATACACACATGCAAACAAGTCAACATTTATACATATGTAATATATGCACATATATATTTATACATATCACATATGAATGTGTAATATTCTTTCTCTCCTGAATTTTGCAGACATATTTTCATGTGAATATTACAATTGCTTTAGGTTTATATATTTTGAATAAAATGCCTGGAAGAAACTTGTTGTTGTCTCCCAAAGAATATGAATAGCAAACACAAGCTGTAGAAAGTGGAGGATATATGGTCAATATTCACTGAGAATTTTAGGAATATAACAATGATCTTGGATTGTGCCTTTAAGGTGAAATTTTGTATAATAAAACAATCAGAAACAGATGAATTTTGTATAATAAAACAATCAAAAACATAATTATAGGCACCAGATAATTGATAATATTTTATAATTATGAAGTCATGGTAAAATGGAAGATTACATTTTATTAAATAATGTACTGCATTACTAAAAACCTTTAATATGAATGCCAGAAACATCTGAAGGAAGCAGATATGTTCATGTTTCCTATCCTCTGTGTCTAGTGGGATTTCTCTTAGAAAGGTATAAAATGGTTTTTATACTCTACTTGCATTCTGTAAGGGGATTTCAAAGTTTTTCCTGTTTGTAAAGGTAGTATGAGTGGTAGTTCTACAGTGTTTATTTGTACATTTAAAAATATTTTTTGTTTCACTTGGAAGAGTAATTAACATTGAAATTGTTTAATAGTGAGTTCGACCAAGCATTGCTACTTACCCATGAATTTCAATAATGTTTTATGCTATGGTAAAAAGAAGCCAATGGCTTCGGCCACATTGATTCACTGGTAATTCTATCAAACAATTAAGGTGGATATTATAACATTTTTTTACAATTTCTTCCAGAAAATAGATACAGAAGAATTACTTCTTGACTAATTTTATGAGACCAATATTACCCTAATTCAAAAACCACACTGAGCTGTTAAAAGAAACACTACAGACAGACCAACATCTCTCATGAATACAGATACAATTATCTTTAAAACAAATATAGCAAATCCAACCCAACAGTATATAAAAAAATTATGCACCATGACCAAATGGAATTTACTCCAGATATTTAAGACTGGTTCAGCATTCAAATATCAAATACAACCAAAATGTCTTTTGATAGATAATTGGATAAAGAAGATGCATGACATAAGTACAATAGAAAAAGTCAAGATACATATGATTTCAATCATATGTGGAATATAAAACTGAAAGCAACAAACAAACAAGATGAACAAAAACTCATAGACACAGACAACAGTTTAGTGGTTACCAGAGAGAACGGGGAATGTTGGGGAGCTAGGTAAGGGTAAAAGGGGTCAAATATATGGTGATGGAAGGAGAGTAAACTTTGGGTGGACAGTGTGATATACAGATGATGTATTATTGAATTGTGCACTTGAAACCTATATAATTTTATTAACCAATGTCACCCCAATAAATTTAATTTAAAAAAATCAGTAATGTAATACCATATCAATTGGTTAAAAATGAAAAATTACATAACCAAAACAATAGAAATAGAAAAAGTATTTGACAGAATCACACACCATTCATGATTAAAAACTCTCAGCAAACTAAGAATATAAAAAAACTTCCTCAACTTGATAAAGTACATCTATGGAAACCTACAGTTGATATCATACATAATGGTAAGAAGCCAGATGCTTTTCTGCTAAGATCAAAAACAGGATAAAGATGTTTCCTCTCACAACTTCTTTTTAATATCTTATTGCAAGTCCTTGCTAATGAGATAAAACAAGAAAAGGAAATAAGTATACAAACAGAAATAAAATATAAAACTTTTATTTCTAGATAAAATAATTGTCTGTGTAGAAAATCCCAAAAAGTCAAAAATAAACAAACAAAAATTTCTGGGACTAACAACTGATTACAGTAAGGTTGCAGGATACAAGTTTGATATATAAAAGTCAATTAATTTTCTCTATATCAACAATAAACTGTTGGAATTTGATATTAAAAACAATATATTTACATTAGCACTAAAAATAAAATATATATAAAACTAACAAAATATGCATATAATCTATTAGAAAATTTATAAACTCTGATGAAGGAAATCAAAGAATTAATGAAATGAAAAGGTATTTCATGTTCATAGATAGATAGACTTAATATTGACAAGATGTCAGTTCCTGCCAACTGATCTACAGATTCAATCCAATCCTAATTAAAATCTAAGCAAGATATTTTGTGGATATATGATGCATAAGCTTACATGGAGAAGTTAATGACACAGAATAGCCAACACAATATTGAAGAAAAAGAACGAAATTGGAAGACCAACACTACCTGACTTCGAGTCTTACTATAGTATGGTATTCCCCAAAGCATAGACAAACAGATCAATTGAACAGAATGCAGAGTCCAGAAATAGAACCACACAATTATAATCAACTGATCTTTGAGAAAGTAATAAAAGTATAAAATGAACCAAAGATATTTTCAACAAATGTGCTGAAACAACTGGACATCAACATACAACAAAATTAATAGCTATAAATGTAAAACAGAAAACTATAAAACTCATAGAAGACAAACATAGAAGGAAATCTAGATGACTTGGGGTTTGGTGCTGACTTTTTAGATTCTACACTGAAGACATGGTTCATTAATAAAAAAATTAATGAAAGAATCATTGGTCTTCAGTAAAATTAAAGATGTCTGCTCTGTAAGGGCACTGTCAAGAGAATGAGAAGACAAACCACAGACTGGGAGAAAATATTTGTAAAAGACATGTTTGATAAATGACTATTAACATGTATATATATATATATATATATATATATATATATATATATATATATATATACACTTCTAAAACTCAACAGTAAGAAAACAAAAACCTGATTTTAAAATGGGCAAAGGATATGAAGTTACCTCATCATAGATGATATACAAATGAGAATTAATCATGTGAAAAGATGATCAACATTATACTTTGTTGGGGAAATACAAATTAAAATAACAATAAGATAGCACTACTCACTTATTGGAATGGCTAAAATTTAAAACACTGATGATGCAAAATGCTGACAAATATGTAAAGCAACAGGAATTCTCCTTCATTTCTGGTTGGAATGCAAAATGGTACAATCACTTTAGAAGGCAGTTGGCTATTTTTTACAGAACTAAATATACTCTTTCCATATGATTCAGCAACTGTACTCCTTGATATTTACCCAAATGAGCTGAAAACACATGTACACATGAAAACCTTTATATGGTTTATTCATAATTGCCCAAACTTGTAAGCAACCAAAATGTCCAATAGGTAAATAGAAAATAAACTGTGCTACATCTATAAGATGGAATAATATTCAGTGCTAAAAAGAAATATGGTATGAAGCCATAAAAAGACATGAAGAAAACTTAAGTACATATTACTAAGTAAAAGAAGCTATCTGAAAAGAGTACATATTGTATGATTCTAACAATATTATATTCTGGAAAATACAAAACTATCTAAAATGATCAATGATTATAAGGGGCTTGGAAGGAGAGTAGACCACAGGAAAATTTTAGGATGGTGAAACTATTCTGTATGTATTCTGTAATCAGAATATTACAAGCCAGTATTAGATAAATGCCGGTATACATTTATCAAAACCCATAGAATATACAATACACACAGTGAATGTAAACTATGAACTTTGATGAATAATGATGTATCAATGTTGTTTCATCTATTTTAACTAATGTACTACACTGGTACAGCATGGTGATGGTTGGGGAGGCTGTGTGTGTGGGGGGAGGAATGATGTAAATGGGGACTTTACTTTCTGCTTCATTATGCTGTGAACCTAAAACTGCTCTAAAAAGATACTCTTAATTTGTTTTTTTTAAAAAACAAATCATTTTTTTCTCTGCTAAAGCAGAAGACAGGCTGAAACATTTTAATAATCACTTCATGTGCATTGTACTTTTTTTATATATAAAATTGTGTATTTGGTAATTTAACCATAACTTGGTATTTCCCTTTATACAAGTCGGTTCTGCCCTGTTAATCCATGTTCATAATCCTTCATTTGCTAATATTAATTTTGCCTCTTCTACTATATCCAATGTATCTCTATTAAAATACAACGTTTACTTGAAACCTAAAATTACCTAGCATAATGAGGTAGTGGTATGAACAACTGTGGAAACTGTGCTGTATCTACACTGTTCCTGGGCTAATTTTTGTCAGGCCTATTATAATGTTCAAATATCTCAGGATTTCTGAAAAACCAGGACATATCTTTTTTCCATGACTGATATCCAGGTTCCATAACTTTTTGCTCAGTTTCCAAAAGTGAATAATTGAATAAGTATCTAATATATTATTCTACATATTGACCAAAGCTTTTAGAATTATTTCTTTCTTAAACAAATTTTGAGACCTTTGTTTTATGAATAAAATGACAATGATTGTAGAATTTATAGCATTCATGTTAAACATCTGCACAGATGAATATATCTAAAATATTCACTTTATAGAAGTGGGAATTATGAAGTAGGATTAATTGGAGAGGACAAGTTTTATTGCAAATCTTAGTGTAAATTGTCACTTCTTTTGAACAGCTGAGCCCACAGAACAAAATGGAGCAGGTTAGATGTTTATTTTGTGAAACATGATTATAAAAGATGAATCTGAAATACACAGGCATGACTTTTTAAGGAAATTTTCTTGGTTTCATATCTAATATAAATTAGGCAAGGCATTTTTGAAGCATACTTTTGATGCAGTAGCCAGTTTGACTTTTGTACTCAATGGCCATCTAGAGTAGAATATGCAACCTAGGGATGATTAATAATTTAATACGTAATACATATATAATAAGAGATATCATAAATAAATTACATCCCCAAAGTGTAAATACATTTCACAGAAAATAAAGGCTTTTGGAAGAATATACACCATGTGGAGAGACAATAGCCTATAGAGGTGAAAAGCAGGGACCCTGGAGCCCAACTACTGGATTCAGACTTCTGTTACTAACTTCAGAAGTCACCTAACTTCTCTGTGCTTCAATTTTATTTGTAAATCACACATACTGATGTATTTTGCCTACTTTAAAAGTTAATTATAGAGGTGAAATATGCTAATACCTTCCTGGGACAGTAAGCTGTCATCATGATGATGACAATGATGACAATGATGGTTGTTACTTAGGTCAGTTCACTGATGTATAAGGCACTCTATTCATCACTTACTGTTAGGTATGAGGCAGCTGCTTTCAGAAACATGATTGGTATATTTAGAAATGGAGTGAAACTTGATTAATTTGAGCAAGGAGCTAAAGTCTGAATTAATGTGTCTGATAAAGTGCTATTTTATTTCTTTCAATTATCCATTTTTTAAGTATGTACTTTAATTCACATAGGACGCACAAATAAATCAGTTTCATTCCTTCTTTCCTCAAATGTATTTAAAGGAAATATTGACATAGAGTGAATAATTTTCAGACAGACCCAGTGCATACTTTCTACTCCACTATTTTGACAAGTGTTTTTAAGTTTTCTGAGCCTATACCTACATATATAAGTTATAGGAGATAAACGAGGAAGCCAGTGTACAACATTTAACCATGTGCTGGTTCCTTTTAAAGTTTGTGGTAATGACCTTTAGTTAAAAAATACAAAATAATAATTTAAATTAGTATGAGAATTTGGGAGAGGTTGAAAGTTTATTTTTATAAAAATACTAAAAATAGAATTAGAATTGTCCCAGGCATATAAGTTTTTGGTATATATATTTACTTATCCTATCCTGATGGTAAACACAAGTTTTCTGTATCAGATGCAGACTAGTTACAGTCATGTGTCACGTAATGAAATGTCAGTCAATGACAAACTACATATATAATGATGTTCCCTAAAGATTATAATGAAGCTGAAAATTTTCTATCGCTTACATAAATTTAGTGTAGCCTAAGTGTACAGATCTTTTAAAGTCTATAGTAGCATATAGTAATGTCCTAGGCCTTTACATTCACTCACTACTCACTCACTGATTCACCCAGAGCATCTTCCAGTCCTTCAAGATCCATTCATGCTAAGGGCCCTATACAAGTGTATTATTTCTTATCTTTTATACTGTATTTTTACTAGACCTTTCCTAGGTTTAGATATACAAATACCACTGTACAACAATTGCCTACAGTATTCAGTACAGTCATGCTATATAGGTTGTATTTAGGAACGAAAGGCTATACCACATTGCCTAGGTGTATAGTAGGCTATGCCATCTAGGTTTGTGTAAGTGTACTTATGATGTTCTCACAATGACAAAATCACCTAATAGCGTATTTCTTGGAACATATCCCCATCATTAACTGGCATATGATTATATTTACTTGCAGAACATGTTGGCATTGGTTCCCTATGTTCCATTTCTCCATTAAGTGACATGATTAGTGTAAATGTCATCAATCTACTACAGAAGAGAAATACTGAAATTATGACTTTAAGAGATTTCCTAGGAATGGTTGCACAGTTGTCTTTTTTTCTGAGAGAGGTACAGGAATTGTTGTTTCTAATTATAAGGTTTATGAAAAGAGAATAGAAAGAGCTTTAGAATGTTATAACAATTTGTAATGTAAACAGTGGACTTATTTTTTTTCTTACCCTTTAAAATGTGAATAAGTTCATATTCTAGGGGATATGAACTTATAAATCTATTTGAGGTAATTCAGTCTTTTACTTTCAAGACTTCTTTGCCATCCACTCGTTTAATCCAGATTGCCAATAGTTTTCACTCAAAAAGGCTTAGCTATGCAATAACCTGAAAATACCAACTTTGTTTCCTTATGTATATAGCAGGTGCTCAGTAATGGCTAATTGGAGAACAGAAGGCTGGGACAGATACTTCTGATGTTGCAGAATAAATGAAGAACATGTTGTTTCTACATATGAATAAGGCTTTTCTCTATCTGGCCCCAACCTATCACACTAATGGTATTTTCTAACAATGCACTGTCTATATATATTCCATGTTCCACCCACATTGAGTTTACCAACTTTTCATGATTCAACATTTGACTCCCAGTGATCTCTTATTTTTCTCATTTCTTCCCAGGCAATTTCATCCTTACTTTTCAATCCATTTTAGAGCTTAGTCCTTCTATGACTTCCTATCTGATTTCTCCTGAATAAATTTGTGTTGTTCCATTGTCTCCCACAACATTCTGTTTCTTTAGTGGTGAATCTTTAGAAAGAACATTGTAATGTAACCTATTATTAACTACCAACTTTTCAAGTTTAAAGTTAAAAATTTTACTCATAAAACATACAACAAGTGAAAAAATGCCTATCCCAGATGAATATGTGAATTTCAAATAATTATTTCACAACTTGAGTATTACCAGTGTAGGTATAACTTCATTGGCATTGTTAGGCAAGTTGTACGCAATGTTTGAAAAAGTTCAGGAATAGTGTAAAAGGCCAGATCAGCTATTCACAACTTGAACGGTCACGTCAGTATTACACTCTGCCCTCTATATGTAATCATTTCTCCATTGTTAAATGATATGAAATTTAAAATAAATAATAAAATTTGAACAATTTTTAGACAGTATTTAGTTTGCCTGATGAATAACACTTTACTATGTGTTGGAAAGTTCACTCTATTATATTGTAAGCATCTGGTTACTTGTCTGACTCAACTAGATCCTCAAAATCTTATTTTCTTTGTTTTGTATTATAAAATACATTATGTGGAAAAGTTTATGAAACATATAGATCAGTGTTATTATAAAGTTACTAACTATATAACACCAATTCAAAAAATAAAACATATATGTTTTTTCTTAAATACTGTAGCTTTAATAAGCTTTTTAAATTTTTATTAGTTTATATCATGTTCTAGAGTTTCTTGCATTAAATTATAAAAATAGATAAATAAATCAATAAAACCTAATAGAGAGTCCAGAAATAGACCAAAACATATAGTCACATGGTTTATGGCAATACAATTCAGTGGGTAAGATAAATTTAAAAGTCTGATCAAGTATATATTCACAACGAAAAAATTATTCCTGACAACAATCTCACAACAAACAAAAAATAATTTGAAAAGAATCATGATTATAAATGTGACAGGTAGAATTTTAAAAAATTCTTCTAAGTGAAAACATAAAATATCTTTGTGATCTTAGGTTAGATAAGGCAAAGAGGATGCATATAGTATGAACATTTTTAAATGTATTTATTGATAAGTTAAATTAAAAAAAATTGAATGAGTACTTTGCAAATTTCTCCAAATCATGTGATGAGAAACTCAATATCACTATTGTCAGGGGAGTACAAAAAAAAATCCACACACACACACACACACACACACACACACACACACAAATACTACAATACATTCATTGGAATGGCTGAAATGAAAAAAATCTGAAAGTATTGAGAAAGGATGTAAACCAACTAAAACTGACATATACTTCTGGTAGGACTGTAAATTGGAACAATTATTAGGAAAACTTTTTGGTGATATTTATTGAAGTTGACAATACTAGCTTATAACCCAAAAGTTCTATTCTGGGTATACAGTTAATGAAAATTAGTGTTTACAACCAAGAAGAGATGTAAAATAATATTAATAACAGTACTATTCATGGTAACAAAAAAAAAAAACTTGAAACAATCCATGTGTTCATCAGCAGAAGAATGTATAACAATTATAGCTTATTTAAAAAAAAAGAAATTACTGCTACAAACACTAGTATGAATAAATTTCACAAACATAATTTTGATCACAAAAATCTGAAGGAAAAAATTCTATATTGAGTAATTTCATTTTTATAAAACTTTCACAGGCAAAATTAATCCATAGTGATCATGTTGAGAGAGAAGATGACTAAGAAGAGCTCTCCTCCAAGCAATGTATGAGAGAAAACATTCTGGGAATGGAAGCAATATAAATTTTGAAATGAGAGAAAGTTAATGACTATACACATACAGTAACTTTTCAGCTACATCTTTAAAAAAACTTAGTTATAATCCCTAAAATATGTATACTTTAGTGTATATAAGTTACATCCTAATAAAAAGGAGAAAGTATTTCCTTCTCTGTGATTGGCTTTTTGCATTATTATACAAATTTTAGAGTCACAACTTCAATAATATTCATTACAAAAAGTTGGGAGTGCATATATTTTAGAGATTAATTCAGAGAGAATTGATTTTTATGCAACATTTTTTCTAATTCCAAAATAATGCATATCTTTCCATCTATTAAAGCCTTTTTCATTTTTCTCAAAAAAATGTCTTATATATACTTTTATACATGAATTTTCAAATACTATGTTAAATTTATATCTAATAATTGTCTTTTTTGATGTTATTGCAAAAAAGAATTTTTGCTTATCATTGAAGATTCTTTCTTATTCTCTTATAAATCTCTAGATCTTGTATAGATCTTAATAAATAATAAAGTTTTAAAATATATTTCATAGAATGTGAAGCAAAATATAATAATATAAATCAACTCATATTTATAAATTTTTTAGTAATTCTAAATTAATACATTCACTTCTAATATGTCCCTATACAATATTTTTAACAAAATCTTTGAGATTTAAATATTTTTGATTTTCTTAAAGTAATAGCAACTGTATGTAATCATAGCAAACATTTATTGTGTAATTGCAATATGCCAAGCACTGTATTAAGCAATTTATGTCTATAATCATAATTAACTTTCACATAAACCTCAGATTTAGGTTCCATAATTATGCTCTTTTTATAGGTGAAGCAACAAAGACATAGACATTAATATCCCTGATTCCACATACCCAGCTTGAGGCAGAACCAAGTCAGCGATCCAGGACTTTCTGACTTCAATGAGAGTGAATTTGAAAATGACTTAATTATAGGATCTAGTGTGATTATTGATTAAAACATTCCTTACTATATGCTCTAATATAACAAAGACTGTGTGTAGAGGTTTAGTAGTTTTAATAAATTCTTTTGTGTGGGTTTGTTTTAATCTATTGTTAATTAATCAAATAATGAGTGCATTTTGTCATATTAAAAAATAATTCCACTTTATTATAAAGAGACTAACAAATATTACTGATTTGGGAAAAATAGCAGTAGCCTTTATTATCTGTTTAATGTGGTTGTAAAACATATAAAAGTTCAAATTTGTTCTGATGGACATATTCTTTAGTAAAAAACAGTACTTTTGCAAATGGGCAATAAATTTGTCCTCACTATTTAAAAAATTTAAAAATATTTCTATACTAGGTTAAAATTTATATTAAGGTTTTAAAAGTATAAAATGGCCATCAAAAGTATAATAGAAAATACATATGTTATAACTGCTGCCTTTATAAGCATAACAATCATTTAACTTTCTTGATATCATTTTGTGAATAATTTGATTAATTTAACAAAAATTTAAAAGAAAATTAATAAAATCATCTTTAGTTAAATGAAATTCACAGAAGATCATGGTTTTCCAGCATATAAAGCATAATCAAATGCATTGTTTAAAGAATGCAAATGAGCCAGTTGATTTTTACTAAAACTTTATTATGTAACCAAAATAAAGTTCATGATTCTGCACAGAGAGGAAAAGGAAATTACTTAGAAGAGTCCACATCACTGTGTGGGTAATGGTGGCAGCCACTTCAGTTTGGAGTAAAAGATTTTATAGTAATAAAACTAATTTAATAAGCTAGTTTACTTTTTGTCAATCATACTGTTAAAATTTACTATTGAAATACTGTTGTGAATTACCATCCATTCAGTTTATTTGCAGCTTCTGTCCTATATATCAAAACTTTTTTTTCCTCAGAAATATAAAATAACAGCACAGTAAAACTGAAAACAACAAAATCCATTGCCATCTTTAAAAAAAGGAAAAAACACACACATACATACACTCACATACAACACTTATAACACATGAGTTTTGTTTTTGTTTTAAAACTTTACACCATAAATAACATATTTCAAACAAATTAATAATAGTGGTTATTTTGTTTATTTAACCCAATCAAAGTATACTGAATTTAAGGAGTGATAATGTGTAAGAAAAAATATTATTAGGGCAATAGAAATATACCCACATCAAATTTAATGAATCTCATCTATAAAAAGGAAATTGATTAAATTAATTATCATCATCTTGCCTGGGAAAGCATTGATTTCTTTTATCTAACAGTACTTTCATTAATATATTTAAACTTTAAAAAAAAAAGTTATTTCCCCAAACTCTTAAAGGATGAATCAAGTATGATGTCAGCAACATGACAGAAGAGGTAACTAATTTTTCCTCCTCCTGAAGATGCACTGAAAAAAGTTATACAGGGAATAATATTCCCTGAAAAAAAGTCCAGAAACTAGTTGTGAGACTCCCACATACTGGGTCACTGAGAAAATACCTGTATGAAAACAGGTGGGAAAAGAGACATATTCATGCCATAAACCCCACCCCAGGCACAGCACCTTATGATTGGAAAGGAATCCCCAACTCCAGCTATTCCCTGAGGAACAAAGAGTTTGGACCACACATTTAGTATCTCAGCTTCCTTGGCTGCCACCTGAGGGGCTGGCTTCCAAGACACTTAGCTTTGAGAGCTGCTGGGGCTCTGCATTGATGAGTCCCCTGGGACCATAGAAAACACAAAGGCAGTGTTAAATGGATTTCTCTCCAGGCTCAGTGCAGAGCAAGTAGGCAAAATTCCCATCTCCTGAGGGAGTTATTAAATAGCCATCAAGTTAAATATATATATATATATATATAAATTATAATATAAATATAATAAATAAATATAACAAATAAATATAATAAATAAATATATAAATATATTACATATTATATATAAATATATATTTTATATATAATATATATATATAAAGAATAATGGTATTTCTCACCATTATTAAATTACATGGATAAAAATTGAAGAGTAAAATAAAATTATCTCATGAATGTAATTTTATACTCAAAACTGATTTTCTCTTTTACAAATTGAAAATCTTAAATAAATATATCTATAATTTAGTAAGATTTGGGGTCATGTTTGGCATTTCTATGTGTATGTCTTACATTTTTTCAGATATTTAAATGTTTCCTCACTTTCATATTCTGTGAACTAGAACTGTTTCTCACATTTTTAGTATCATCAGAGAGCTTTAATGTTTTGATTTTTTATTATATATAGCATATAATTAGATTTATTCATAGTGATGAGAATCACTTTATACCCTATTGTTGAAAAATGAAGCATATTCATGAAATACTATGTACTATTATTGCTGTCAACTAACCTGATTTTCCTTTAATATAGATAGCATTACAGATACTTGAGAGTCAGCATGCAAATGAATTTATTTTCTGGAAATATTTATATTGCTTTTTATTTCTCTTGTCTCAAATTTCCAATTTTATGTTATGATGATGGTAGGACTTGTATGTGAAAGAAGAGAGAATGATTGTGTCTAAAATTCTATGAACATTAATTCTTATACATACTCGACTATCATATGACAGCTGTTTTCATTTTCCACATATTCCACGAATGTCCAACAAAAAGTGTCATATACTAGTATGTGTAGTTTAGTGCAAATTTATATAAATTTGTTTATATGTTTGAGAGCTCTAAAACATATAGTCACAAGCATTTATGACTATGCTGAGAGACATCTGTGTGAAAACCACTTGTGCATTTGTAAACTCTAATTCAGTGATGGCAAATCTATATAGAGGTTCATGTTCAGTTAGCTGGATTCAATCATCACCCATTAGGTGTACCCATCCTTTTTTGTCTTTCTTATTTCTAACTCATGCTTTCCCTTAAAATTCTACATTTTTTGATAATCTAGTTTTTGCAGGTGTTTTTTTTTCTGTATATTTGTATGACAATAGAAAATATATTTTTAACTCTTTCCTTTTCCCTACATTTTACTATGTTCCTGCAATACTACCATGTGCTTAGAACAATAAGAAAATAACACTAAGTGGCACTAATGGATACTATAAGAAGTCAGTGTTACTCAGTTACTCTGTATGAGTCAGATAATAGTTAGAAGACAACCCAGACCAGTAAATTGAATAGGAAAAATATAATAAAAAGAATTGTTAACTGTGTAAAAGTTGGTTAATTATTTAAAAAGATATAAAATCACTCCAAGTAGTGGCAGAGGTAGAAACTTTAAAAAAATTGCTTTGATACCCAGAGCAAAGGGAAAAGTAAACAAAGAATAAATAAAAAGGAGGGTCCTGAAAGGCTGAGGTTCAGATTATTTCTTAGAGGATACTACTGCCAAAAAAAGAAACCACCTAGTACCTATGGTAAAGAAAAATTTGCTAGAGTGTGCCCATTGTTGTTCTAAGAGGTCTTTTGCCACTGTAATGATAAAAAAAAAAATTAAAATTAAAAAAAATAAAAAGACTTCAGGGAGATATTAGCATAAGAACCACAAAGATTGCCACTATTGTGGTAGATGCTTCCAGGACCCAAAGCATGCCAGTGACCTAGCTGTCACATTGAAAACCATAAAAACTTGAGGAAGATAATGTTGCTTCATCCTCCTCCAGACGTGCAGTATCCATTGACACTCTCTATTGTCAGAATAGAGCATAAAGCAAGTTAACAAAAGAGAAATGTAGTTTGCAGAGTTCTACTTCTATTATCACAAAATAGAGCGGAGAAGCATGAATTTGGAACTGAAAGACAACAAATTAATAGAATTACCCACCTTTTGACTATTCAGTATGCATTCACACCTTTTTACACACATTTGACTTTCATACACAAACAAGTCTATGTTTTCATCTAAAGCACAGCTATCCTTTGAAAGAAGAGAAATTCTCATCTCATCTTATCCTCAAGATGAAGAGACACAATGTTGAGTCATTATATTCATCAGTGGATATATTAATTAAATCTTCAACTTAGTCACAGTTCCATTGAATATTTCGATATTAAAAAACTAAATTTTATTTAGTGCTAAATACTAAATTCCAACAAACATAAAATAAGGGGAAAAATAGAGATAAAGAAAATTTAATGTATATAAAAAATATACACACATAACAAGCCATAACTGAGTCTTCAGTAAAGCAGTGGGAGATCATATCTTTAAATTTGGCCAGTTGCTTCTGGTTGGTGTTATATATAAAGCTAAATACTTCCATGGGTATGAGCCTAATATTGAACTTCTTTTACTGTAAAAACAGTTTCTGGATTAAAAGTAATTCTGTGTGGAATACCATGGTGGTAGATAAGGCATTCACCACTGTATAGATAAGATAAATAGTGGGGTTGACAGAATTATTATGGGCAAAAGAAACAAACCTACTTCCAGAATAGTTGTTTATTCCACTGGAAATGAATCTTTGCTTTCTCTGTGATGGAAAGAGTTCATGTAATCATCCTGCCACAAAATATATGGCAGGTTCCTTAAGAATAGTGCTATATTAAAAGCCATCTTGAACTCTTCTGTTGAAAAATTGGTACTCAGCTATAGTGGTAACCAGATGAGCTTTTGTAAGGGGAAATACTTGTTCAGTTTAGATGTAACGTCCATTCCTGCCCAAATACTACTTTGTTCATGAGGTATTGAGGAAATACAGCAAGTGGCAATGGCTTTAGGGAAAGAGGCTGGTTGACATCCATAAAATATGTTACTCACCCACGTGATTATTGAGGACTTCCTCTACAGTTGATGCCGTTTGGTAAGCTTTCAAAAGGATTATGAATATCTTCACACATTGTCCATTTTGAGAGATCTACCACTTGGTAACTTAATATCACCATTTTTTCTATCCTATTTCTTCCAAGTTCCTGACTTCCCAGCCAATCCATTAGGAACTACCTATAAATCAATATATATCCAAATCCATGTCCAAACAAAATAAGATCAAAATTATCTTTCAAGTTTCTGTTATTGGACAGAATTCTCTATTATAATACTTCAATACTATAACTCATTGAATTGTAATACTGCAGATGTCCTTTTGAAATAGTATCAGTATATCATGCAAAACCATTTATAAATAAAAATATTTATTTTCTTTCTGAATCAGCTGTTTGTAACAAATTCTAAGTGAGCTCTGAGGTGTCAATTGGAGGAGTTAGCAATGAAGAAGTAGTCAGTGTCAAAGGAGTTTTAACTACTTCTGGACCTGCCTGACCCCACTCCAGTCTCTTGTATACAACTTCCACTTGATGATAGCTCATTGCTTGCATGCCCACTTTCACGGATTTGCTAGTAGGTGATAGGGATTTCAGGTTGCATGATCATGTGATACTCCATGACTAATTATTAATTCTCTGCCAAGTCTTAGTAGAAAGTCAGAACATTTTTCACAAAAGAATATTTATTTGTTTAAGAGGACATGACCTTGTTATAAAATCCTAGAGATCTGAAATTATTCTCTTATTGGTGCTTGAAACTGGCTCCACACAAACTCCAGTTCTCCACAGACACTTTGAATATCATTAGTTCTGCTAAATTACAGTTTTTATAGTGTTTTTCTCTATGCTTCTCAACATTGACAGCCTATTGGGCAATTTCATGGGCAGATACAAGTAACATATCAACTGTTTTTTTTAAAGTTGCTACCAAAACAAAACAAAACAAACAAAAACTATCAAGTACTGTGCTTTATTTTCTGTGGCAGTGGTATGAAGTACACTAGCTTTCATTTTACCATGGAAAGATTATCTTGATATGCTCCAGAGCATTTGGTCCCTAGATGTTTCACTATTAAGACAGGCTCCTGGTATTTTGTGAAAAATATCTCCAAATTTGTAGTTTGAATGCCTTAATAGATTAATGAATACTTCCTGGTCATTAGAATCAATTAGATTTATGTCATCAATGTTTTAGACTAGTTTGATAGTATGTGAAATGTAAAAATGTGAGGGTGTACATTTGTCCTTACCTACTGAAAAAAATAGTGCTTTTCATGGCCTTTGTAAATTAAGATGGAGAAAACCTATTATTCAGGTTTATAGTAACATGCCAGGTGTATGTTGATTTGATCATGCAAAGATATCACATCAAAAACAAAAGCTACATTTTGAGTGACCATCTGATGGAGTTTATGATAATTCAGTATTATACTGCAAGGTCATCCCAATTACTGCATACACACACTGGTATGCTAAATGGGGATGTGATAGATCTTAACATTCATGCTTTTATCGAGTCTTTGATAGGGCATTAATCTCTATAATTTCCTCCAGGTTGGATTATTACTTTTGGTTCTCTATCCCGGTATGGAAATAAAGTTTGGGGTAATTCCATTTATCCCTTTCTACAATAGCTTTACCCTAAGGGTTAGAGATCTGTGTGGTAATTGTGTCTTTTGGCAAGAGTGCCTATTCCAATTACAGATTTAAGAATTGAGATATAACCAAAACATTAGTCGGTGGAACAACAGGACCCACTGTGAGTGGAGATTAACCTACATATCACCTCACCAACTAAAGCCTCAAATTTGAATTGTGGGCTAGGAAAACATTTTTGTGTCCCCAGAAACTAATGTCAATTCAAAGTCAGTGTTTGGTAATCCCTGAATAGTCTGGCTACTTTTTTTTTCTATTTTATATTTATTCTTGTTAATGGCTATAGATTCCTTTAGAAAATCTGAGAAGAAAATTTTACTTGTAATAACTTGTGGCAATGATAGTATTTTTCTCTCAAAGAACGCAGATTTTGTTTCAATCAGTAGGCTCTTGGTCTCAGACCTGATGTAGGTATGGATATTGCATTAAAGGTTAAAAAGTCTGTTGTGGCAACTTAGATATTTTGACCAAAAAGATCTTTAAGGTTTTGTTTTTCTATTTTGTTTTATTTATATTGATCAAGCAATATTCTTTTATTTGTCTATTTGTTTGTTTTATTATACTTATTGAAGTTACATTGGTTAATAAAATTATATAGGTTTCAAGTGTACAATTTTATAATACATCATCTGTATATTGCATTGTGTGTTCACTGCCCGAAGTCAAATATCCTTCTGTCACCATACATTTGACCCCTTTACCCTTGTACCTATCTTCCTACCTCCTCATTTTTCCTCTGGTAACCACTAGCTGTTATCTGTGTCTATGACTTTGTGTTTGTTTATCTTATTTGTTGCTTTCAGTTTGATATCCAATATATGAATCAAGAAATATTCTTGTACGCTGAAAATCTATTTGATTTCTATAGAAAGTATGACCAATTAGCCACTGTTAAAAATAGCAGCGAGAAAATATTTTAAATATTGATGTATCACTTATGGGAAGTGCACCTCTTGTCTTTGTCAATAAAGTGCATCCACTCTCTTATGTGGTCATCTCATCATCCTTTTTCAAATCATAAAGATCATTCATCGGGATCAACCCTATAGTCTTACCTGGCCTACAAAAAAAAATACACACACACACACACACACACACATACACACACACACACACGTTATATATATAACCAAGTATGTAACTTGGTACATATAGTAACCAAGAAGGGAAAATTTTAAAAATAAAAGTGCTGATTTCTATTTCTGGTTAAGATGACCAAAAGGGGTACAATTTATCCTCTCTACTTAAAAACATTTTTTTTAAATAAGCGAAACATACATAACAATGGTTTTTGTACATTAAACACCAGACAAGAAAGACGTTACACCTGAGAGGGGACATACAAAATAAACCTTATACTTCCCCAATTTATTGTATGGAAAGAGTTTCCAGGATGCATCAGAGGAACCCAGGTAGAGTCTGGCAGTCACTCTGAATGAGAAGAGAGAGCTAGGAGGTCAGAGATGACAAGGTCACAAGAATTTACAAAGAATAGAAGCCAAGAGGATAGAGATCCATTGTGAGAGAGAAGTCTCCATAAATCTGCCTAGGGTCGCTCACATACCTTTATTTGAGTAATGATTAGCATAACACATGTGTGCGAAGAAATTTCCAGAGAGAGAAAAACCACCTAAAAGAAACAAAGCAAAGTAATCTCCAAGATTTAAATAGAATTTAAAATAGCTCATGTTTCTACCAGACACAACAATAAATCTTGTAAACTCTCAAGATGATGATGGCAGGATATTGCCTTAGTAAAGGAGCAACTTTAGCCCTAAATTAAAGACTACTCTCATCCTGCCTAACAAAGCTTAAAAGTAAAACTTAAAAGAATCAAAGCACTTTTAAATAACTCAGTTGTGTCCCTGTAATGACAAGAATGACTGTTGGAAAACTTGGCTTTCTGAAAGGAAAATAATGAGACCATTAAACAATAGAGGCTGTCTACGGTCATGCTACCCTGAACAAGCCTGATCCTGTCTGATCCTGGAAGCTAAGCAAGGTCAGGCCTGGTTTGTACTTGGATGGGAGACCACCTAAGGAAGACCAGGTGCTGTAGGCATAAAAATAAACAAATAAACAAACAAACAAACAAATGAGGGATTGTAAATTGACAAGTTTCTTGCAATCTGTGAAGTTAACCAAGGGTTGTCTCACCTAAAAAAAAAAAAAGTAAATAAATAAATAAAATAAAACAATAGAGGCCAGGTGGAGTCTGCTTAACAATCAAAAGTTGAGAAGAGTAAGTGTAACTTTTTGTAGTAATCAGTGAGTATAAGAACCAGCAAGAATGGAGTAGCAGCCAAAATTTGTTAACATTTTCCCACTGCCAAATTCTAAAGTCACTTCTCTATTTTTAGGTATTTGTTATGGCAACACCCAATATCCAGGTTCCTAAATCTGTATTAGTTTCCTATTGCTCCTGTAACAACTTACCAGATACTTAGTAGCTTAAATCAAACTCAGATTTATTGTTTTGCAGGGAGAAATCTGAAACAGGACTCACTGAGCTAAAATCAGCATGTCAGCAGGGCTGTGAACCTTCTGGAGTCTCTAGGGAAGAATCCACTTTCTTGTCTTTTCCACTTTCTAGAGACTACCTCTACTTCTTGGCTCATGGCCCAATTTCTTCATCTTAAAATCAGAAATATCAAGCCAAATTTTCACATTTCTATCTTCCTAATTGTCCTTCTCCTCTCTTCTTTGATTTTTAAGGACTCTTGTAATTACATTGGACCCATCCAGATAAATCAGGATAATCCGCCTATGTGTAGATCAACTAATTAACAATCCTTTAATCAAGTAACAATATATTCATGGAAAACTCCGAGGAGCCATTATTCTGCCTATTACAAATGAGAGTTATCATAGTAGGGAAGACTATTTAGAAGCATCTGAATTGCACCCACTTGACTAATAAGTCACAATAATATCATGACCTGGAGACTATATGGTGGAAACTGAAGCCATAGTTAAGGATCAAAAAGGATGTAGGTGAAAGGTTCCCATTATATCTATGTTCTGTTCATCTATCCAGCTTTTGTAGAAACTGGATGATTCATGGAGAATAACTACTGTCTACCATCAATTCAATCAAGTAATAACCCAAATTTCAGTCACTATGTGAGATATGATATATTTGTTAGAGCAGATAAATATGGTCTCAGGTACACAATAAGTGAACATTGATTTGGTTAATTCGATCTCTTCTAATCAGAAATGAAAATCAAAACTGTTCACATTCACATGAAATGGACAATAATATAAATTTCCATTTTAGTTATAGGGTTATACTAACACTCTTGCCTTCTAAAATAATGTTGTCCAAAGATACCTGGAATATCCTGACATTCTGCAGAATATCACATTCATGTATTTCACTAGTAGCACTATATTTATTGAGCTGGATGATTAAGAATTGGCTAGCATGCTGAAGGCATCAGTAGAATTCAAATATTTCAGCATGTGGGGGATAAAATCTATGTGTTTTAGGGCCTTCCACAATTATTACATTTGTAGGATTCTGGTGATCAAAGGTTTTTATGGGATATTCTCAGCAAAATAAAATACAATTATTTTATCTTGCACCTTCTTCCAAAAAGAAGGAAACACAATGTCCATTTGGTTTCTTTGAGTTTTGATGTTACCATATTACTGAGCTTATTGGATGAACAAAAGACTGCCAGCTTTAAGTAGAACCCAGAGTAGAGAAAGCCATGTAGAAGATCCAGGTAGCAAATTCTGTTATTATAGGTAACAGGGATGTAAAAAAATATTATTATTTATTCTAAAACAAATACCAGTCAGAGAATCATAACACAGATCTTTAAGTTTTTGGAGCAAGGCCATTTATTCTGCAGCATAGATTTGTCTTTTGACAAACTCCTGGCATGATGCTGGGACGTTGTAGAGATGTTATCGCTCACTAGGGGATCCAAATGTATACAGTTGGAATTGGCCATTGTGAGCTGAGTCCTGTCAAATCCATCAAGTTATAATATTGGATGTATTCACCAACAAATCATAATACAGAAGTAATACATTCAGAGCAGAGGATGAGCAAGACTAGACTGAACAAGACAGATGTTGAGTAGGTGTCCTGGACACCCCAAAATTTACACAAACAGCCTTCCTTAATCTCATAACTATACTTTAATGCAGAATCTCCTATAGCTAGTTGAAAGAAGAGGAAAATGCATAAGCATAGTTTATAGCTACAATATCTTGGGTATAGACACAAGCTGAAAATATTTGACAGGTTTACTACAGCGTCACTCAAGAATGGATTTATAAAATAGTGGCACAATTACTCATTAGCAGGATTTTTTTTTTTTTGGGGGGGGGTGGGAGTGGAGCTGAGGTGTTGCACCTTGTCATCACTTTGTGTAGAAAGAGAAGTAGCTAAAGTTTAGAATACACATGAACTCAGTGGTAAAAGACCTGGTTAGTAAAATTAAATACAAAAAAATATATATGTAAATAAAGTTAACTGCATATCAACCTGTCAACCTATAGACAAAGGAATTATATAAGTGACCTTTAAACTGTAACTTGACTCTAAATATTTCATGAATATATTCTTAGGACATAAACTGTAAGGGAATTATATATTTGACTGCAGAAAGCATATATGTAAATATTTAATATTATCAGGAATGAAGATTTTCACAGTAAGAATATATCACATTCAAAAGGTTTTAATAACCTATAATACTAAATTTAAATGTGAATTTTCAACATGACCTCATGATATAATATAGAGATATAAATATAAATACAGATTATTTAGCTCTTTCTGCTGGGTAGTGCTTATATGCAATGTCACCCTGGAATCATTTGCTACGCAGATCTTTCTCCACAAAAGATTGAGAGCTTCTTGAAGAAATGTTAGACCCTGTCTGGACTCAGGAAAAAAGTGAGCTTGGGACACCTAGTGGCAGAAAGTAAGTTAGGTCATGTTGAAAGGACACAGGCAAGTTTAAGTCTAAGTCTTCCACTGGTAAAATTAAATCTGAGATAATTTGAACATTTAAAAAAATAAGATTGTAGAGATTATAAAAATTTCAATTAATATTAGCTCTATACCCATACTGATATTTAACAAAAGAAAGAAGAGAGAATAAAATGAAAAAATTAGAGAATCACTATTTTACAAACTGATAATTTGGGGAGGGAGAAGTTAAAACAGCTGGCTAATGATCCAGTTCTCTCCTGAATAAATGAATATTAGGGGAAGGAGTGTGAAGGGGGATCTGGTACTCCCTGGGAGAGAAGGCAGATGATTTGATCTAATCTCCTAATAAACATGCTAATAACTGGACTTTCTGCTAATGTTACAAGGCTAATATTTCATTGCTAAAATTACTTTTTTCTTTTTTTTCTTTACTTACAGGTGTTTACTAAATAACTGTAAAAACTTCACCGTAGAAATCTAGAACTATATAAGCTAGCATTTTGTAGAATCTGTACTATAGTAAAAAAAAATTACCACAATTATTTACATGCAGTACTGACAAATTTTGCAATTATTGAAAAAAATGTACAAAGTACTTGTTGAAAAAAGTTTCAGTTATAAAAACTCAGAACATTACTTTCATGCCTTTTGCAAATATCTCATAAACCCTTAGGGCACAGCTAGTGAAGAGCACCAGGTTTTCTGATAATATTTATGCAACTTTTAAGATGTTTCCGTAAGTTTGTTGTAAAACCATCTGAACATTGTCAAGAATAAAGTTAAATGCCATATCTAAACTTATCCCTCTGGATGCTGGATCAATATTTTCATGCGTTTTATACCTAGATTCAGTTTTTCCAATTTTTTTTCTCTATTCTATACATCATGTATAACCTCTACTACTTATATGATACCAAATTCATGTAGAAAGTCACTAAAGTGTATCTATTTATAACAAACTTGGAATACCTTATATAGTATATAAAATATCTTATGAATGTGTCTAAATAATTTCTTATTAAGTACATCAATTACAGTAGTAGAGCAAAAAAGTACAAAGGAAAATTATTTTACCCTTTTTCAGATTTTTGTTCATGGCTAGAGTTTACCAGAGTAGCATTTGACTGCCACCATAGATTGTTGCTACCTCCACATTTTTGGTAAAAAAAATATTCAATTTCCTTGACATCTTTTTACCAGAGATGCTTTCTTGTCTACACTGGATCCTTCTCCCAATAGGCACCTAGAATTCTGAAATGTCTAGTTACTTGAAACCATATAATCTTCCAAGGGTTAATGCGGATTCTCTCCTGACTCCTAGAAACAGATCTTTGGCACCTGTCCTTAATGTAGACAACTGTTTAGTCTTGTCTGAGAAACAATCATCCTGTAAAAGTAGCTAATTTAAAAAATAATGAGCACTTACAACCACTTTTGATAACTTTTTGACAATGGCTACTAAAAATATGTTTCTACCCTATGACTTGGATATTCTATTTCTAGTTACACACTGAAGAGAATTGAATGTAAATGTCTACTAAGAGGTATGTTCAAAAATGTTTATAGCAGCTTTATTCCTCTTTGTCCAGATTAAAAACAACCCAATTGACTAAGGTAACATGGATACATAAATTATCATATATTAATACATTTAGATATTATGCACCGATGACAAAAGAAAGAATCATTTGTTGCTCCATGCAAATCATGAATGAAACAGTCATAATGATGAGCAAAAGAAGCCAAGACAAAGATCGCATCTGTATTATTACACTTAAAAGGAATTAAAGAAGAGACAAAACTAATCTACATTGATAAAAGTCAGAAATAGTAGTTTTCTCTGGGATCATTGACTGAGAAGGCACACAGTGAATCATTCTCATATGTTGGGAATGATTATACATCATATTGAATTATACACTTTGAAGTTTATTATACCTCAATTAAAAAAAAATAAAAATAACAGAATGGACTAGAATCTGGAACTGAGAATTCTTTGTTAACCAAGAGTTATCAAAAATTTTCTGATCACATTAAAAAAATCAAGAAACAGTTTTATGTTTGGTTTAAATCTTAGTGAAAGCCCATATAAAACTATTTTAATATTTATTTTTTTAATGTATATCTCTCTAGAGGTTAACTTCAATCTTTTGGTGAAATATGAAAAAATATGTTGTAAAAATGAATTTAAGTTCCACTTAGCTCAAAGAATACACAACAAGCACTGATTTTAAACAGAAAATAACAGAAAGAAAGAAAAAAATTAAAAACTGATAACTCGTTGAATGAATTATCTGATCTTTCATCTTCTGTAATTGTATAATTTTGACAATAAGCATAGGATGTGAACATGAAGATATATTTAAGATATTGCGTAAGCATAAAAAAGATCTGTTAATAATTAACTCACTGAGTGATGTTTGCTTCAATTTAGTGGGGTCCTTAGTCTCAATTGAAACTCATAATTGTCTATTAGTGAATACTTGTTATCTTGGAGAGTCTAGGGAAGCGCAAAGCCACAACTATTGGAAAAATGGCTTTCTGTAGGGATGCTTTCCAGGCTTAAGTGTTGTCTTTTTTCTGTCTCAAGAGATCACTAGAACAAGAAAATTCTTGTGCTCAAATTATTCTAGACATTTTATTGCACAACATTATAGCATTCTTTGATCCTTAATGTTTTCCCAGAGGTGATGGGAAGAGGCTGCTTATGCTTAGTCTTCTGAAACCCCTTTAGACCTGACCTGCATTAAAGGAATAAGGCTTTTTAATGTTTATGTTATGTTGTACCTATTCTTATAAGATTACAATAAAAATTCAGTGCCAACTCCTTCTGTGAACTTTGTTTTAAAAGCAAAGAGATCAATTCAAAGTCTTGTTATTGAGATCTACAACATGAATTCTAAGAAATATGCACATCATCACTTGTGAATTTCTCCCAAGAATTAAGAATGAAATGACTAGGCTTCTGGTTTTGCACCAGTAACTCTTGTTCACTTTGTCTATAAATCTATTCTAAAGGCAAGAGTAGGTCTCTTCAAATAAATATTTTGCATAAAATATCGTTAAACAAAAAATATCTAGTGAGATATTATTGCATAATTATCTCAGTATTTTATTTATCTGAACTTTGTTTCATAAAGTACATTAATCATTGTCCTTATAGAAGTTCATAGAGATATGGAATTTCCTTTTTTCTTTACTATTTTTTTTTATTTAGTTTTCTCCTAGAAGCAGAAATGTTTCGGGAGGAAAGCACTAAATCAAGCTGTTAGCTCTGCCCCATTATTTTATACACTTCAGACTGAAACTGGAAATACCTATAGAGAAATTTATATGGTAGCATTAAATAACTTCAAACTCAATGTGTTTCTTCAAGGATGAACAAAGTGTTCGTACACGGTTTATATTTAATGGTCATGCAGAAGCAAATTGAAGATACTTAAAGAGCAAAAAAGGGCTGAGACCTCTAGTTTTCAATAGTTGTACTGAAAGTTTTAGTAATGACAAAAATGTTCCACTAAACACATTGCTTTTTATGGCCCAATTTTTCTGGGAGTTGTATTGATCAAAAGTATTTTGGCAGCTAAAACTGAACAACAGAATAATGTCCAAGTTCTTACATGCAGCCAAATAACGTACTGGTGTAATAAATGAAAACTAAGATGGCAAACCCTTAGGAGAGCACATAAAATACAATATTACAAAATATTAACTTCACTGCAGATAGCAAGTAGCATTTGAGCAATATTAAAACAGAAAGTTTGGAGCTACAAACTGCAAAATTCTAATCCAGTTTCTCCTAATGTTTTCCCAAGGGACAGCTCAGGGTCTGATAGAGATTTATTTTAAAATAATGTCATGTCCTCACTAACTGACCTTCATGCTTGGTCCAAATTACATATGGAAGAAAAATGCTTGGAAAATAATAATTTTGAGGAAATTGACATCTTTGCAGAATCTTTCTGAAGACAGCCTTCCAAACTGGCACTGTGATTTTAAAATGACCTATGAATTAATTGTAAGATATGATGTGACAGCAACCAGTGAGCATATATGTTTCTAAAATGCATGACTGAAAGTTTCTGAGTCCATGCTGGCACTTGATTAATTCTGCAAATACTTTTAAGTGTATAAGTCAGTAGTACAAGTAAAACCTTTATGAAGTCAGTGGTATAAATAAAACCCCTTCTTCAGTGTACAGGAGCAATTTATGTCACCCAAACGTTTTTAAAACTCATGGCGTACTGAATTTATGAAGTCAATGTATTTATTTTAATAGGAAAGAATATCCTCATAGGGACCTAGAGGAAGAAAAGTTTATCATTATGTATAAATGGAAATATGGATAGTTTGTATTATGATTCACTATATAGTCTGTTTCAAATGTTTTAAAGTTTTTAACTCACATCCCAATGCTGTTTCCAATTACAGCCACTTTTGTTGCCCAAATTAAAATTAGGCTCTCTGAAAACACAGTAGGATGAGGTGTATTTGGAAAATTTGTGTATCAATACTTACCTGAACTTCACTAGTATCCATGGTTCAGCTCTGATTTTCATAGGGTCTTTGTATGGTCCAATAAGCCTGAATTGAACAGGGTAAATTTTTTTTTAAGCATGAACCTGAATATCAATATTTGTAAAATTTTGATCAAAATTATTAACATCAATATTAGCTAGAATTTAAGTTAAATTTATAGAAAAAAGGCTATTATAGTGACATAGTCAACACTTTAATTATGCTGTACACATATACTTATAGAAAAATAAGTTTGTATATCTGTTATATATGGAATAGTACTTTTACTTTGATTTTCAAATAATAAGCTCTTTAAAAGAGGACATAGATTACTATAGTATTAAATTCTCACTACAAAAATTTATAATAACTTAATCTAGACTGCAAAGTCTTCCTTTTAATTATTTTTGTAGTGATAAGTAAAAGAGCAAAACATACAGAAAAATAGCATGCTTGTTTAGTGCATGAAAGAGAATGCATTAGTGTCACAATTTTAGTTTAGTTTGTTTGCATACAAGAAGTATTTGTTATAAGTAATTATTATCTATACCTACATCAGAACCAAATGCATTTCATATATGTAACATTTAGCATTTACAACATTGTTTTCTATGTGATACATGTTTTTAAAAGAAAAAATATCTTTCTGACTATAACAATATGAATTATCTGTAGTTAGTAAAATTCTATTTCATATAAAAATCTAATATACTGAATGTGACATATATGTTATATATATATATATTTTATATAATGAATTCTATAACAATTAGTGTACTTTAATACATACATAGATATATATGAAAATAACATGCCCATAGAAATTTTGAGAAGACTTAAAAAAGAATTACCGTTAATTTTCACAAGAAAAAGGAAAGTAGAATTTTTGATATAAATATACCAAATAAAATCTGTTTTGTTTTATTACATACTATATACATATCATATATCTATATTACAAACCATAAGTGTGCCTTGGTAGAATACAGGTAGAATCTAATACATGCATTAAATTTCCTGCTGGAATCTTATTCAATACAGTACACTCACCAACTTTAAAACTTTAATTATGTTTGTACATTGATTTTAAATATAGATTTTTGAAATTGCAAGGAATATGTAAATATGACTTGCTACATGTCTTTCTATTTTGTGTCATTTTTTCCCTTTGATTTCTAATGTGCCATGTCTATGTAATGATGTATTTCAGTTGTTTCTTTTCCTGACTACCCATTAGAATTCCCTAGGGAATTTTTGAAAGTACCAGTGTCTGGTTTTGAGAGATTCTAATTAAATTGATATGGTGCATGAACCAGACATGATTATTTTAAAAATAACTCCTAAATTAATCCCAATATGCATACAGAATTTAAAATCTTGGGACCTGGGATAAATTGAGTGTCCTCATTCTACACAAAGAATGTATTCATTTCTCAAAATCCTCACCACAAAACAAAAACTGAAAATGAAGAAAAGACATTATGGGTTCCATGCTGTAGTCCTTTATCTTTAAACATTCTGTTAACAATTGTTTTTCTTGGATCATATCTTCATTTCCCAGTGGAGCCACTTTGCTGGACTTCCATCTACTGCTGACTCTGTTTCAATTTAACCTACCTTGACATCATGTTTAATATATCTGGGTAAGAATTAAGCCTTGTTAGTATGTAAGAGATGCAATTTACCAGTTTGGAGTTGCCCATGTTAAATATCATCCTCTCAATTTTAATAATCAACATACAGTCAAATTGGTGATATTACTTTTAAATGAGGCCTTAAAATATTGAAATAAAAGATTTTTAAAAAGTAATAAACACTCTGAAATTACAATATTTGGCTTAATATGTAATAAATTGATTTCTATATTATGTATTTCAATTTTCTGAGCACTGTGGATCCAGTGAATGAATGAATACTGCTTCTAAATTATGATATCTCTTCTTATTACTATCACTATTATAAAAATACAAATTCACATACATTGATGCTTTACAGGCTCTGTTCTTAGACATGGGGCATTAATTATTTTAATTTATGCAATGATCTTCTATTAAATTGCATACAAATATACAACAATAAACAATACAATATAAATTAGGGACTATTATCGTCCCATTGTTTAAATATGAAAATTATACATGGAAAGGCGAAATAACTTTCCTAAGTCCACACAGTTCATGAAATGGGGCTGGAACTTGAAGCTGAGCAGTCTGGGTTCATTGTTGACATCTTAGTTTACGTGCTGTTATACTTTGTGTTTAATCTTTGTTAGTATATTTTGTACTAGTCACTAATTAAGCTAGTAAAACTATGTTATAAACAAGGAAACTAAGAAAGTAAATTCCTTAGGTGAAGCAGCTAATAAGTGATCAAGGTGATATTTCTGTCAAGGTATAAAGATTCCAAATTCCATTATATGTTTCTATAACACTAAGGTATAAATTATCTTATAAATGCTCATTAAAATTAGATTAAATATGTTTTCTAAGTGTAATGAGTTCTTGAAGATAAAATAACGTTTGTGTACATTTGTCTCTTCTTTGATATTATGTTGATTTTGGATACTTAGAAATTCTAAAAAAACATTAAGATAAATGTTTTCAGGTTCTTTGGGTAAATACCCAGAAAAGGGATTGTTGGATCATATGATAATTCTATTCTTAGTTTTTTGAGGAAGTTCCACACTGTTTGACATAGCAGCTGTACCAATTTACATTCCCACCAGCAGTGTAGGAGGGTTCCTTTTTCCCACAACCTCTCCAACACTTGTTATTACTTGTCCTGTTGATGATAGTCATTCTAACAGGTGTGAGCTTGTATCTTATTGTGGTTTTGATTTGCATTTCCCTAATAGCTAGTGAAGTTAAGCATCTTTTCATATGTCTGTTGGTCATTGTATGTCTTCTTAGGAGAAGTGCTGGTTCAGGTCCTCTGCACATTTTTTAATTGGATTGTTTGTTTTTTTATTGTTGAGTTGTATAGGTTCTTTATATTTTTTGAATATTAGGCCAGGACATGGAAACAACCAAAGTGTCTTATGATAGACAATTGTATAAAGAAAATGTGCTACATATATACAACGGAATATTAGCCATAAGAAAAAATGAGATACTGCCATTTGTGACAACATGGATGGATTTCGAGATAATCATGATAAGTTAAATAAGTCAGACAGAAAAAGTCAAGAATCATACGATATCACTCATATGTGTGATATAAAACTAAAAGCAACGAACAAACATGACAAAGACTTGTGGACACAGTGGATTAATGGTTACCAGAAGAAAGTGGGAAAAGGGAGGGTTAGATAGAAGTAAAAGGGGTCAAATATTTGGTGACGAAGGAAATTTAACTTTGGGTGGTGAAAGCACAATGCAATATATATGACATACTGTTGAAATGTACACTTGAAACTTATTTTATTGTGTTAATCAATGTTGCCCCAATAATTTTTAATTAAAAAAACCATTAAGATAAAATTTAATGTAAAAAAATTATTCACTTTATCTCATCATAACATGAAATAACAATGTTTCATGTATATTAACTTTGGCAATGTTTACTTTTTCAGAATGTTTAAAGACCCAAAGAAATTTTTAAGACTCATTTTATACTAGGTTGAATTTTTCTAATTGCTAATGAGATAATACATGTAAAAGGAGAAATACATGTTTGTTTTTATTTTGTCACTTTATTTTCAAAAATAGTTGTTTTAGAAATAACATTTTTATTTTTGTAGCAAATAATAAATACTAAACATCCTCTGAAAATATACTTTCCTAAAACAGGAATGTAGGCTCCTCCGAATTCTATACTACTTACATCATTTGGTTTCCCATAGATATTTGTTGTAAAGTTGGACATAAAATTATTTACAGTGGAAATAATCATTTAGTCTCTGGTTAAATATATGCAAACATATATGTTTGCATAAAATTATAGTATAGTGAGTTAATGATTACTTTGCAGTTTGTCTTCAAAAATAAAATATTAACTAACTTATGTTACATAGCAGATATTGTTATGGCATATTAACTCCAAATTATTACAAAAGAAAGCAACAAAACATAATAGAAAAGGCAATTTGGAAACATGGTGCTACTTACAACAAAAGACACATATCACATTGATCAACCCAGGACAAATTGTGATCATGTAGTCAAAAGAGTGTTTAGGACATATAACATTCTAATTTCCACAATGCTGCATTTTCTGTAAGTATACCTCTCACTCTGTGAGGTTCTGCCTTCACCAGAATCTGTGTTTTCTAAATTAATAAATGGCCCTTTTCTCTACCTGGTTGCTCAAGTCAGAAACCTGAGATTATCCTTAACTCAATTTATTTCAGCCAATATTATATTAATTGCTGTATCTTGTTGACTCTACTTCCTTAAATTATTATATAAACTACCACTCTTCCTTACAGAAATTCAAAGAAATTACCTTCTTCAAAGGAAGTGCCCTTGCCTTAATTTTAACTTATTTGTCATGTTATTCAAATTTATATAGTGTAAAAGTTTTCTCAGAATTTTAACCAGGGTTTGACAAATCTCTCTGTCTCTTTGTCTCTGTAGTGTCTCATGATCTAAATGAAAGAAAAGAAGCCAGGAATATAGGCGAGGCCAGCATCTTCTCAAGAGATATTATCAGGAAAGATATCAGAAATATTTATGGGTAAGAGAGAGGAAATAGCAACAGGAAATAAACATAAATGTGAATGTGGAAGTCACATATTCAGGATAATTTCAGCTATATGTAAAAGAAAACACAATCAATAATGCCTTACACCTGGGATGTAGTTTGGTCACCTAATAAGTATAAAGGAAAGAGTTTGCTGGTTTAATATCTTAGTGACATCAGAAACCTAGGCCAACATCTAACATCACACCAATTTATTTTGTTTCAGTCTTTCTAGTTAACACTTATATAGTGCTTAGTCTGTATCACTTATTATTCTACTATATATATACACAAACATATGTATATACTATATATAATTTATTGTATATATAGTATATATAGAGATATATACATACATGTTTATATTTTATTATTTCCCCATCATGTGCCTCTATAGAAAGAATGTCATTACCAGAGGTCTCTTTCATACTTCCCTGTACGTCTCATTGACTAGAGATGTCCCACTCCTGCTCTTGGTTTATGAGCTAGGACTATCCTCTATAAAACCAGGTTGTTTTTTTTTTAGCAGAAAAGTATAATGAGAATATATATACATATATATCTTCTCCATTTACATATATATATTCTCCATTTACATATACATACAACTTGTAAAAATTTTAATTTTGAAAAAAAAGATGTGTGAATTTCTATTTATAATTTCAAATGCATGGAATGGGAAGTATAAATGGGTCAGGATGACAGCAATGTGCATTGTATAAGGGAAACATTTAATTTAATAAATGAATGTGTGAAACAGTATCTTCAAACATAGAGATTTATAAATCTGAGAGACAAGTATTCTGTCACTCTAGATTGTTCTAACTCTGTGGCTGTGCTCATGTTTTTGCTTCAACATATTTTATCTCACTTTTCCTACACCTTCCCCATTCTACACTCTTTTTAAGCTCAACTTATATGCAGATCCCCTCCCCATTATTTTTTTCTGATCCATCTTTCTTGAAGTAATTTATTTTTATTTTGAATATCTAATAGGAGTTTTGTTTCCTTGTTATAAATGCAATTTTTATTTTATTATATTTATTAATGGATATCTCTTTTCTCTATTAGATTCTAAGTTCTCTGTGATCATATCAAATTTGCTTATCCAAACTACAAATGTAATTATGAAGAGATAAAATCTTGTACTTTGTGCAAAGAAAAATACAATGACTTCTTTATCATTCCATCTCTCAGTACTGTATAATTGTTAATTCCAAAGAGCATGTTATGTATCTATCATTAATCCAACTTTTGGATGAAAACTCAAACTCATAAAGAGTCGAACTCATAGCACATTTGTAATTTTTCTAAAGGTACTATAAATTGAAAGGCAAAGAAACCAAAATCTTAGAAGAAACCAGAACATGGATTTGTTAACATATTAACAATTGTTTCTGATCAGTTAAGTGGGTTAGAGTGCTTAAAATCAAATGGAATTCTTGATTAAAAATACAAATACCCAGAAAGTGTCATTTGAGTTTGGTTCTGAATCAATGAAATGTAGTGTGAGAGAACACCTATATTTTTAAAAAGCCTCAAGCGTATTTTGATACACAATGACTTTCAATAAACATTGAAGCAACTATTTATTAGGACATATTGCCATAGGATAATTGAAGAAATGTAAACACTAAATATAAGAATTTGAGTGTTCTTTAATGAACTCTGGTCAGCAGGGTAAGACTGTTCAACTATTCTGTTATTTTAGTAGTAGTCTTGAAGTTTTACAGATGATGAATGACTTTACAACTAAAAAAAAATAGTATATATAGAAAATACATATTTTTCAATCAAGGACAGGGAAACATGGCAATTATATAACTTCCATGAAGGGAGGAATAGTTAAAACTGTTATTATACATTTAAGAATTCAAATTAACCATAATGGTGAGACATTTATTTTCTTGAATTCATCACCAATAAAGTTATTGAACTATATATATTTGAATTCCAATGATGTCCATTAATAATGAATGACATATTTGTGAGTATTTAAGTGGCTAGTAAAGGTTGCAGAGACAGACTATATTGATACATATTTAGTAGAAGTCTTCAATGTTAAAAAGTTAAAGTATCCTAAGACTGGTTTCTAAGTTTATAGTTAAGCGTCTTTTAGTACTCTAGAGCAGCAGTCCCCAACCTTTTTGGCACCAGGGACCTGTGTTCCTATTATGATCTGAGGTGAAACTGAAGCGTTGATGCTAGCACTGGGGAGCAGCTGCAAATACAAATGAAACTTCACTCTCTCTCCTGCTACTCACCTTCTGCTGTGCTGCCCAATTCCTAACAGGCCACAGACCAGTACTGGTCCACAGCCCTGGAGTTGGGGATCCCTGCCCTAGAGTATCCTTTGTTCCCTCTGTTCATGAGGTAAGATTATTCAAATGGAATCTTATTTTTAATGGAATATGTTGATGAATATGTTCTCGTACAACCACTCTATTCTAGGTTTTCTTCCTGTAGCAGTCTGTAATTTGCTTTTCCTGTGGTCAATAGTAACTTCCAATAGGCTTATTTCGAAGTTGTTTTTTAGTGTCATCAGTCTTGACTATCAATAGCATTTGCCACACTTGTTTGCTTCCTCATCTTTTACAGACTTTCATTGATATCTAGGACACCTCCTCTTCTTGGTTTTCCACTTAGTTACTGGAAATTCCTTTTCTTTTGCCCATGTTGATGACTCTTCTTTTCTTGTTCCTTTAAATAGCAAGTTTTCCAAGGTTTAATTCTTGTATCTTTTTTCTACCCCATCTGCTTTCATTCTCTGGAAAACGTATCCAGTCCCTGGACTTAACTAATATCTATATGCCCAAAACATCTATATTTACATCTCTATTCTACACTTATTTACTAAATCCAAACTCATATAATCAATTGTTTACTCAACATTTCAATTTGGAGGGCAAATAAATAAACCAAAACTGAAATCTTGATCTTGTTTCTCAGAGCTTACCTTTCTATAGTCTTTCTCACCTTAAGGTGACAACTGTGTCTTTCCTGATGCTAGGTCCACATATCTTGATGTCATTGTTGACTCTTCTTTTTTTGAGTCAACAATGCCACATGACATTCGCATGCCACATCCAATCCAGCCAATATAAGTCTATCTTTAAAATATATTGAGAATTCCACCCATTTTCATTACTGCTAACACCCTAGTCTGAACTACTATCATATATCACTATATTACTAACAGGTCTCGCTGTTTCTGCTTTATTCTTCTATAGGCTTAAAAAAAAAACAGCTGGAAGGTTTACTTTGAAATTAAGTCCAATAATTTATTATTCGAAATGCTTTAATTGTTCCCATTTGTCTTCTTCTAAATCTTATATGCTCTCCTCTTCTCTTCTTCTGCTGTTCCACTTTAGCCACAATGGCTATGGAATACTTGTGCAAAAAAAGAGTCTCCTAAGATGAAGCCTTTGGTTTACCAGTTCTCTTTACCTGGAGCACTCTTCCTCAGATGTCTCCATCACCAACTCATATTCCTCTCAAATCATTGCTCAAATCTCATCTTCTCAATGGTGAAAATGATGACTGCTCTACTTAATACTGGAGTTTACTCTACCTCACTTTTCTTCAACTTGGATAATCCCAATATGTCTTTTTTATGCTTATTTTTTTTGTATGACTCCTATCACCTTTCGGCATAGTACATAATTTACTTGTATATTATGCTTACTACCGATAGTGTGTCTCTTTCTGCTAGAATAAAAACATTAAGAGTCAATAGTTTAGGAGTTAGCTTTTATTTTGCAAGTAATTAATTGTATGAACTTAGGAAACTCCTTTGACCTTCTCGATATTGATTTTCTCATTTGGTTAAAAGTGGAGATTCCATTTGGTGATCCCTTGAGACTGTGTCTAACTCTAACATTTTTTTTTCTTTTGGAAAAATTCAATTACATCATAAATCTTAAAATTGGATTTTACCCTACAGATAGTCTATGAAATTGGCTGTTGGAAACACGAGTGCCCAGTCATAGTATCAATAATTGTTGACACTTCATTGAAAATGCATTACTTTTTATAAAACCTTTACTCTTCCCCCAGAAATTACTGTGTTTCTTAGGGTAAGCTGCTTTTTCAATTTAATGCATTGTTAAAATCCAAACAAGTATAAAGTTTCTTTTTATTGTAATTACACGCTTTATTTGAATACAGAGTACAGCTACAAATTGCTTGCTGTAAAGACTCATTCTGTGTTAAATGCAGGTGGGCTGCAGGATGAAATACACCTTTGCTATACAAATAAAGAAAATTGTATAGTACATGGATCTAAATTGTGAGGTGTAATTATAAGAAAAATTGTATTTTTAATTATTGAATTCATTTATTGCATCTTGAGTAGAAAATAATAATTTACCTAAAAATGTTACTTTAATTAGCTTAGCAAGAGATTGGTTGAATACTATTACACACTTCTAGTTTGGTATGGATAGGTCTGTTTTCAGGTAATATTCAAGAAAATGGTGAATTTTTTTATTCCATAGAATGTTATTCTTTCCAAACTTTTATTGCAAGACAGAAATCTGTTTTAGAAATAAGAAATAGGTGGCTGTTTCTGCAGATCTAGTGCTCACCTCAGCAACCTTCTCAAGAAACCAGTGGCAAAATCAAATTATCAGAGGTCATGAAGAGGCTGCTCCTGGCAATGTATATGTAACACACCAGAGGCCCATCATTGATGCAACCATAATTTTTATCAACATTATGTGTACAGCCAATAGTACCAAGAGAATTTAAGGTTGATCGGTTTACCCATACCCAAACCTGTAGATTGCTGCCAGTTCACAAGACTCTGGGATCTCACTAAAAACTAACTTGTCAAAAAAACAGTCAGTTCTAGTAATTTATTAAACTTCGAAAGTATTGTTAGCAGACACTTTCCACTTCAAGTATCTTTTACATGTGAAAGTTATTTTGCTCTGTTAAATGTGTGTGTGTGTATGTGTGTGTATACACACACACACACACACACACATATTGTATAACAAGCTCTTCAATGTAATTCCAAAGATTTAATTCTTTAACAGCATAATTTGTATCTGTAGCAATTCATATACTGTATTTTTATTGAATTCTTCATCAATATTTTATAACTAGATTTTTACTTGAGAAATCCCTGGGAGTTTGAATTATATTCTCACTCATCACCCTTCGTAATGTCATCCCTGAATGTATTTGTGTATATGAATTAGTTGGAGCAGAACTAGTTTTTGCTTAAAAAAAATACAGCAGATTGATAGATTTATATACTTGAATCCTAAGTATAAAGATGAAATAGAACACTTACATATAAAAATACATTTGAACATTTTCCTTATCATTCAATGCATAGAACCAAATTAGAACTTACACCTAAAAAGGAAGGCTGTGACTAATAAAATACAAAGAGTTCAGTAACTTTTATAACATCAATTAAAACACTGTCTAGTGTTTGCAAAATATGCTTAATTCTATGTTGGAAAGCATCAGAGTGAGGAAAACAAATATTAATGGAAAACACTAGAAGCCATAAAGGAATACAGACAATTCTTAATGTGCTGGTCATGCATTTTCATTAACAATATATTTAATAATTATCCCTTAATATGATGCTTACTTAGTTCTATTTCCTATAAATTAAAGAAACATATTAAATAAAAACATTTGCCAATACTAGCAAAATTAGTTAAGTAATGGTCACTTTCTACAATAAAACTCTCTGAGCTCAATTTATGTGCAGAAAAGTCTAAATACTTGAGTCATGCAAATTAACACTTATATTGTCTGTAACCTCTTACTTATTCATAATTTTGAGATGTATTTTGTAAAGATTATTGAAGGCTTTTAAAAACATAAATATCATTAGTATTTAGTAATTAGATAGTTTATATGTTCTGCATTGATTAATTTGACAAGATTATTATAAAGCTAGCAATTTGATTGAGATACATGGATAAGGAAAAGAGTTGGCTAGTTATAACAATGTCAACTTGAAACTTATGTGTATTTGTTGAAACCATGGTATTATAGAATAAAATATCTTGTCATTTTAATCTAGATTTTATTTCTAATCTATTTCTATCAAATGTAATTATCCAAGCTATCAACTATTCAGCAAATGATCATTTTCTTTTGCATGTATATATATATACACACACATTATATATATATACACATTATATATATAAACATTGATTCATCATATTTTAATGTAAGTATTAATATCGATGTAATAGTAACCTCATAGAATGAGTTTGGAGTTACGTTTCCCTTTTATTTTCTAAAAGAATTTACAAACAATTAGTTTTATTTTGTTTATATATTTGGTTAGATGTGACTTTTTGGTGAAATGAATTTTAATAACTAATTCAATTACTTTGCTTGTAGATTCATTCACATTTCCTATTTTCAGCTTCTATAGAGAAAAATGGAAAAACAGTATGAAACAATAAAAGTAGATAAACCTAGATTTTTATGATTTGTCTAAACTTATAAAATTGTATCAATATTAATTTAATAGCAGGTTTTAAAATCAATTCAAATTTTTGATGTATTTCTGAAACATTAAACTGAGTATTTATTTAAATAACTGTTTCAAACTCAGAGTTTACTGTGCTATAATGTTTAATTAATTATATAATTACAGCAAGAGGTACAACTAGGATAAAAGGTTTAGCCAACAAGCACAAATAAATTTTAAAGGCTCACAATGGGAGCATATGGACAAGATTACCCAGAAGTACCTGCATTCTGTGACTATTAGTGAGTATATTTTCAATGGAAATGTAGACCACGGTTTAATTTAGATAAGCATTTAAACAGTGACTAATTAAGAGACCATATATCATATTTATTTATTACATACCCCAAATTATTCTTTTAAAAAATTGAAATGAATTTACTTTCACCTATTATACTAGAAATTATTTCTAGTATCTCTCAACTTAAATATCTGAAAGAAAAAAATATTATGTACTTTATGGCTGTTTATAAATGTTACAAAAGATGTCACATAATCATTTAACAATTGGTTGTTTGTTATAAGAGTGGCAAGAAAATATTAGTGAAATGGTAAATATGAATCTCTTAAAAGATATTTTATCTAAAATGTATATTAATGTGCATACATTTATGCATAAAATGCATCAAAATGAAAATATGCATGACAAGTAAATTCTGCAGTGGCCATGCAGAAGGACTCCTTAATCTCTTCACAGAAGGGAATGCCTGCTTTATATTACTTCTGAAATTGACAGGATACTGTGGAGTTAAAAAGAAAGCCCTATAGGAATTTCAATGCTGTAAAACAGACTGTGATCTCTTCCTCCTTACAAAGCATAACAAAATAAAACCTAATCATCTAGAGTTACTCTATGTTGACAACATCTGTGTTTCAGCTGTCATTCAAGACTCTTCTATAAGAGTCTTTAAACTTCATGATATTTTAAAGAAGCACTTAATAAATGTTGTAGACTAAAGTGTCTGCTTTCGAAATTCATATGTCAAAGCCCTAACCACATATAACTGTATTTGGAGATAGGGCCTTCAAGGAAGTAATTAAAGTTTAGTGAGATCACAAGGATGATACCCTAATACAATGTAACCAGTGTCCTTATAGGAAGAGGAAGAGACACCAGGGATGCATGGGCACACAGAGAAAAAGGCCCTGTGAGGACACAGCAAGAAGGTGGCCATCTGCAAGCCAACAAGAGAGGCCTTGGGAGAAACCAAGATGGCTGACACCTTGATCTTGAACTTCCAGTATCCAGACCTGTGAGAAAATATATTTCTGTTTTTTAAACCACCCAGACCATGATATTTTATTTCAGCATACCTAGCAAACTAATACAATATACAACTCTGATGAAAAGAGTATAGCAAAGTCAAAATTAGTTATGAAAGTTTAGTAAAGTATATCTATGGCAAGTTCCTTTTGATATTGTTTTTAGAGAAAGTATTACAGCTAAATATAACTAGATATTATGGTTTGCATACCTTAATGTTTACCATGCCTCTTTCTTAAACTGTTTATATTTCTTTTATTTTAAAAATATACGTTGACATAAGGTTGATGGCAGAGTAAGTTAATGCTGTGCTTGCTTCCTCAAATGGCCACATTAAAATGACAACTAAATTATAGAGCAATCAGCCTGGAGACCATCTGAAGACTAGCTGAATAGAAGTCCTATAACTAAGGATATAAAGAAGAAGCCAATACAAGACTGGTAGGAGGGGCAGAAACAGGCTGGCTGCACACCCATGTGTAGTTGTTGAGAATCAAGAGGGATATCTCGGTTGCAGAGCTCCCCACTGAGGAATGAGGAGTCTCAGCCCCATATCGGGTGTCCTAGCCAGGAGCATCAGTGCCAAGAAGAAGAAATCCCACAAATTCAGGTTGAGAAAATCAGCGAAGATGAGACAGAAGGTAACTAGAAACTCAGATCATCCTCTTAAAGGGCCCGTACACTGACTCCCTAGCTCCCAGGAGCTCCCCATCGGCTTCAACAGATGAATGGCAACTCAGGAGGTGCCAGGGATACACAGGGTGAGACTGAGTTGTGTGGCTTCAAGGCAAGGGCTGAAGAAACAGTCACCATTGTCTCTTTGTAAGCTCTCCTCCCACACAACAGGTGGGCAGACATAATCTTTCTTGTGTAAGCTCTCTTCTCACATGGCCAAATATGAATCTGTGTTGACCTGGTCAACTTCCTGGGACCCCTCCACACCTAACTCATGCATCCCATGAGGCTCTTTTGGCAATAGGCAGCCGGCCTTGGCCCACACTGCAGTCTTTCTTAAAAGCTTTCAAAGGTCCACAGACCCCAGGCAGGCAGCAGCTGGCCATGGTGTGTCCAGTGCCTTTTGCCAAGTGATCCCAGGCTCAGCACTGGACTCAAATTCAATACTGCATGAACTTGGTAAACATTATTCACCCTACCCTGATGACTCTCTGAAACCCTGCTTCACCCAACCCCCATACCACCCAAGCCTTTTTCACTGGCTGAGCTTTTCAGGGCATCCGGCAGGTGACGGCAGACCTCTGCATGCAGTGTGCCTTTGGTGAGCTGCCCTAGGTCCGGTACTAGTGGAAGCCAGCCTTGGTTTGCAGTGTGGACTTTCTCACATGTCTCCAGGTCCAGGACAAAAGCTACCAAGCACAGATTACTTTGTAGCTCCTACCAGATAGCTCTGGGCCAGTTACAGGCAGCAGCCAACCTTGATTTAAACCAAAGTTCCTCCCAAGAGACCTTAGAACCGACACACCCTGTAAGCTTTAGACCGCAACAGAGCACCACCTGATTAGCTCTACAAGCAGCACACCAAAAAGGTGGTCCCAACAGGCACACAAACCTGCTGGAGCAAATCTCACTACACTGGGTCAGCCCCTGTATAGCAGTTTATAAGCTGTGGATGTGACCAATCTTCACAGCCAGTCAACCTGAGGGTCAATACCACCGACTACATGGTAACAGTAATCAAGTCTCAACTACAACAGAAAAGCACACACGACCCACACAAGGGACATTCCTGAAATACCTAGCATAGATGATCATGGAGACTATGCCACTAAGCCACACAGGACAACTACTACATAAGGCCACCTAGCCAGAATTGAGAGATATAGCAGATTGATCTACTACATAAAAATAAACACAAAGAGACAACTGAATGAAAGAACAAGAGAAAACTTCAGAAAAAGAACTAAATGAAATGGAGCAAGTAACTTATGAGTTACAGAGTTCAAAAACTGGTTATAAGCATGCTCAAGTAACTTAGTGAGAACTTCAACAAAGAATAAAAAACATGAAAAAATGACGTAAAAACAAATGAGTTAGAAATTAATAAAGAATACACTGGAAGAAATCAATAGCACATTAGATGAAGCAGAAGATTAAATCAGTGAGTTGGAAGACAAGGTAGTAGAAATCACACAATCAGAATGGCAAAAAGAAAAAATGAATTTAAAAACCTATTTCCCATTTAGGAAAAAAAAAAGTGCAACTGGCTACCAGTGTCAATTTACTTTTACATAAACACACTCTTCGAGGCTGAAACAAATCTGACTGGTTTTCAATGTGAAAATAAAATAAAAACTTTTCTTGGAGTTATTTCTAGACAGAACTTATCTCTAATCCTAATTTACATATACATTTCTGTATATGTAAATCAGATTCATCAAATGAATCTTTGGCTAATAACTGTTTAAGAATGATGTTAACATCATGTGTAAGAATGCTACATTTTCTAGGATTTGATATTTTAAGCAATCAAATATTACTATATTTTGTAAATGGAAATGACACTACTCAAAACAGAATGCTACAAATAGAATGGTGTCATTTGTTTCCAAAGACTATCCGTATACTAGAGTGATGTGGAAATAATAAAAGTGAGATATTTCATGACAAACTTTGGGAGTAAGGTTAGGATTATAATCCATGAGTTATCTCAGGGTAAATGCTATAGCCCCAAGGGCTGCCAGTGAGTATTCTCAGGGTAAATGGGAACTGGATTAAGGAACCCCTGGATCAACATCTAGCACATCAATATTTGCATCATGGGTGTACCAGAAGGAGAAGAGAGAGAGCAAGGGATTGAAAATGTATTTGAGAAATAATGACAGGAAGATTTCCTAACTTGGCAAAGGAAATAGACATGCAAGCCCAGGATGCTCAGAGAGTCTGAAATAACATGAACCTAAAGAGACCCACATTAAGACATATCATAATTAAAAAGCCAAAGTTTAAAGACAAAAAGAGAAAATAAATGCAGGAGAAAAAAAAAAGGTACCTAGATACTTACAAGAGAGATCCCATAGACTGTCATCAAATTTTTCAACAGAAACTTTGTAGGCCAGAAGGACTGACACAAAAATATTGTAAGTGATGAAAAGCAAAGACCTATAAACAAGATTATTCTACAGAGCAAAGCTATCATTTAGAATTGAGGACAGATAAAGAGCTTCTCAGACAAAAAGAAGCTGAAAGAGTTTATCATCACCAAATCAGTTTGCAAGAAATGTTAAAGGTAACTCCTTAATAGAAAGAAAGAAAAAAAACATAAATATGAATAATAGAATAGCAATAATTACATACCTATCAATAATTATTTTAAATGTAAATAGATTAAATACTTCAATCAAAAAGACATAGAATGACTGAATGAATAAGCAAGCAAGACAGACAATTATTGTCTATAAGAGACCAACTTTAGATTGAAAGATACACACAAGCTGAAAGTAAAGGGAAGGAAAAAGATATTTCACACAAATGAAAAAAAAAAAAACACCTGGGGTAACAATACTTATATCAGATAGAATAGACTTTTAAACAAAAGATGTAAGAGGCAAATAAGGACATTACTTAATGATAAAAGGAGAGAATATAACCCTAGAAAACATGTATGCACCCAATATAAGAACACCTACATATATAAAACAAGTATTAACTGACATAAAAAGAAAGATTGACAGTAATACAGTCATAGTAGGGAACTTTGAAATCACATTGACATCAAAGGACAGATCTTCCAGACAGAAAATCAGCAATGGCCTTAAATGATACATTAGACCGGACAGATTTAATTGATATTCTTAGAGCACTTCACCCCCCAAAAAACAGAATATAGATTTGTTTCAAGTACACATGGAACATTTCCCAAGACCACATGTTAGTTCACAAAACAAGTCTCAATAAATTTTAGAAGACTGAAATCATATCGAGTGTCTTCTCTGACCACATTGATGTAAAACTAGAAACTATTATTTAAAAAATTAAAAACACACAAACACATGGAGGCTAAATAACATGCTACTGAACAATGAATGAAATAATAACTATATCAAGGAAGACATGAAAAGATACCTTGAGACAAATGAAAATAAAATGACCCAAAATCTATGAGACACCGCAAAAGCAATCCTAAGAGGGAAATTTATAGCAATACAGGCTTACTTCAAGAAAAAAAACAAAAAGAATCTCAAATGAACAAAATCAAATCAATACTCAAAAAATCTCAATAAACACCAGTCCTATGCCCAATGGTTCCACAGGTAAATTTTACTAAACTTTCAAAGGAGAATTAACACCTACTTTTCTCAAACTCTTCCAAAAAAATGAAAGAAGTCTCCATAGCTCATTTTACAAGGTCAGCATTACCCTAATTACAAAACCAGACAAAGACATTATGAAAAAAAATTATAGGCCAATATCCCTGATAAAATCAATAAGAAAAAAAAGAAAAAAGAAGCAAAGAAATATGAGATTATATTTATGTGATATACTCTTTAAAATCATCAGTGTTATTATACCTTGCTGGTAGGGGGGAAAGTAAATTAATCTCAAATATAACAGTGACGTATTTTAGATTATAAACTGTCACTTTGCTTAATAGGCAGGCTTAAATTACTTTTGTTTACAATAATCACAATTTTTTAATTTAATGATGATCTCGGAAAGTCTTTTTTTCCACCCCCTTAATACCAATGGTGAAGTCTTCAACACTCTGACAGAAGAATCTAAATCTGTATGAAGATTTACATTTCTTGTCTTGGAAAAATTGCCTTCTAACAGACAAACATGTTGATCAGTTTTGATCCTAATTATATGGGATCCCAGATGTAAAATAGCTTTTAAACTTTTCTTTTTCTAATTTTTTTTCATTACGTAAGATGAGAACAAGAAAAACAAATGGAAAGTTGGTAAATAAGCTTTCAGTTGCCCATGATTTTGTATTATTTTACTCTATGTTGTATATTCTGGGAAGATTTCTTGTGACTGTGTAAATATCCTATTCCTCATAATACTTTTATTTTAGCTTCTATCAGTGGACATCACCTACAACAGTTATTTTTGTATGTTTTTGATATCCATTATAGATTCAACATTTTAAAATTGAAATTCTACTGAAAGGAAGAGCTGTCCCTTCTCAGACGTCTTTTAGAATTGATTCCTGTGTCTTTTTTGCACATATTTTTATTACTTTCTTTGACTACTTCTAAAAATATTCTGGAATAAGATTCTTATAATTTTCCTGTCTTACATCTAAGTAAAGCACTGTTTCAAAGAGTCATGTTTCCTCTTATTGGAGAATGACATTTAAAAATCAAGATCTGAATACAAAGTGTGTTTATTTCTACTGAGTTATCTGCTTCTAGGACCTCTACCCAGAACAGGAAATATATGTATATATACTCAGGTATATCCATACACAGAAATTGTTATTTTTACAGCTATCTGTTTTTATCTTTTGTTACAGATTTTCATTAAATTTATGGGGACCAGAGAACATTTTTTATATCTTTTAAATTTTACTTTTTAGAATTGCTTTATGGCCCAGAATATAGTCACACTATTCATTCTAGAGTATAGTCTCAAGAAAAAGATTGGTACCCCAAGGTAAGGTATTTATTCTTTGCCCTTCACTTTCTTCATCTGTGAAGAGCATTCTGGCTCTGATATTTAATATTTGTGCAAATCAAGGTAATTGATATAACTTCTCCCTGCAGTTTCTTCGTGCATCATAAAATGGCTATAACAATAAATGTTTTAGAAATATGAGGACAAGATAAGTTATAGTCCTGCACTGCATAACAATGTCTGTCAACAACAGTCCACATATATGATAGTAGTCCCATAAGGTTATAATGGAGCTAAAAAATTCCTATTACCTAGTGTTGTTGTAGCCATCTTAACATCACAGTGAGACATGTTACTCACTTGTCTGTGGTGATGCTGCTGTAAATAAACCTACTTCACTGCCAGTTGTATGAAAGTATAGCACTTACAATTCTATACATACAGAATGCTTGACAATTACAACAAAAAACTGTTATTGGTTTATATATTTATTATTCTACACTTTTTCTTGTTACTTTAGAGTGTACTCTTAATATTTATTTTTTGAATGTTGCTATAAGACAGTATTCTGTATTATGCTGGCAGCAGCCTCATATATCTCAAGTTTATGGTGTCAAGTGGTACATGATTGTAAATATGAAGGCTACTTACATTTGATGTCAAATTCTGCTTAAAAAAATAAAGATTATAAACTGAAGAAATCAATGTGATATAACAGAATTGATATTTAAAATATGAGTGCTGTTTATAAATAAATAATGTGAAGAAGTCAATAAAAGATCAAGAAAATGTAAATATTCTCCAAGAGTGTGTTTGTGAACAACAATAGGAAGAAGTGAAAGTTGCTGTTCAAATGGCACCATAACACACACTAAGGACAATTAAAGAATCCCAAACTAAAATCTGCCAAAAACCAAAAAAGGCACTAAAGAAAGGAATAACGAACCAAATAAGCATTAGCTAAGACTCTTATAACAAACATTACAGCAATCTGAAGCTACTAGAAAAAGGACTCTTGCATCTGCTGGCTTGTTGCTATGTTCTTTACAATGAATACTTTTTTAAAGTTTTAAAGAAATATATTAGATGCAGGTGGCCACCGACAGTATTAAACACTAATTAAGAGAAATTTGTGTAGATTTGACTATAAAAACAGAAAAGAATTATCAAGTGTCATTTTGTCAAAATTAGCTGTTGGGGAGGGGGAATTAAGAAAAAAGAAAGAACATGAATAAATAGAAAATAAATTCTAGATTATACTATATTAAAGAAATTATTTTTGCTATAATTAGATCAAAGCTACTAGATATAAATAGATGTTAGAGATATATCATGCCAGGTATGATGTTCAAAAAAATCTTTTGGGGATATATAATGTACTGAATATTTATGCTCCCTTAAATTCATATGTTGAATCACAACCCTAATGTGACTATATCTGGAAATAGGGCCCATTAAAAGACAATTAAGGTTAAATGAGAGAATAAGGGTAGGGCCCTCATGTAATAAAATTTTTTGCCTTATAAGAATTTCTCTCTCTCTCTCTGTCTCTCTGTCTCTCTCTCTCTCTCCACCCGCCTCAAAAAATAAGAGGTTCTGTGAGCCCACAGCAAGGTGGTTGTCACCTAAAAGCCAAAAGAAGAGAACAAAACTCCCCTGCCAGCACTTTGATCTTGGACTTAGCCTCTAGAACACTGAGAAAATAAACTTCTGTTTTTAAGCTCTTCAGTCAATGGTATTTTTTTTCTTTTAATTTTTCTTTTATTTTTTATTAAATTGATTGTGGCAACACTGGTAAATAAAATTATGTAGGTTTCAAGTGTGTAATTCAATAATACATCACCTGTATATCGCATTCTGGGTTCACCACCCAAAGTCAAATTTCCTTCCTTCACCATACATTTGACCCTCTTTACCCTTATCTACCTTTCTCCCTTCCCCCTTTCCCTCTGTTAACCACTAAACTGTCTGTGTCTATGAGTTTTGTTTGTCTTGTTTGTTTGTTGCTTTCAGTTTTATATCCCCCATATAAACAAAATCATACGATTCTCAACTTTTTTGACATTTCATTTAGCGTGATAATCTCAAGATCTGTACATGTTGTCACAAATGGCAGTATTTCATCTTTTTTATGGCTGAGTAATATTTCATTGTATATATGTACCACATGTTCTTTATCCAATCATCTATCAAAGGGCACTTTGGTTGTTTCCATGTCTTGGCGATTGTGAATAATGCTATAGTACCCTGAGCAGACTAAGACAGATTTTGGTACTGCAAAGTGGAATGCCGCTATAATAAATAACTAAAAATATGAAAGTCTATTTGGAACTGGGTAATCAGTAGAGGCTGGAGAAGTTTTAAGATACATGCAAGAAAATGGATTTCCATAAAGGGACTATTAGTAAAAATATGGATGTTAAAGGCAATTCTGGTGGAAGCTCAGAAAGAAAAGACATGGACAGAAAGCTCCCATTCTTCTTAGGAAATTCATAAATAATAATGAGCAGGATGTTGATAGAAACATGGACAATTTTAAGCTATCACAGTAAGATCTCAGATGGAAATGAGGAACATGTCATTGAAAAATGGAGAAAAAGTGATCCTATTAAAAAGTGAAAAAAAAAAAAACCTTGGCTGAACTGTGTTCTAGTGTTTTATAGAAGGTAGAATTTGTGAATAATGAAACTGAATATTTAGCAGAGGCAATTTCTAAGCATAGTACCGAAGTGCAGCTTGTGTACTCCCTACTGCTTATAGAAAAATGCAAGAAGAGAAATTAATTAAAGAGGAAACTGCTAGGCAAAAGAAACCACAACTTGGAGAACTAGAAATTCTCGGCCTATCTATATTGCAAAAAATGCAAAAGCTAGTTCTGAAGAGAACACTAAGGGTATGAATGAACAATCATTTGATAAAGTGATAATGGGTGTGACTCATGTACTTAATGAGCCATCTCAGCAGAAGCCTGGAATATAGTTGGAGTTGTATCAGTAGAGATGCTGCCAGTTTGAACAAAAGGAGAGAGAAAATGTGATGGAATGAAGAAAGACTATTAGACTTTTGGATTCCATAGACTGAGATTATATAGTTATTTAACTGTAGATGTGAGCTATTATTCAAGGAAAGGGAAGAATGACCCTGAAAGAGAGATCACCAGGGCTGCCAATCCCACTACAATCCCAGGGTATAAGGCTATTTCTTCCTTAGTTTCTCAGGAAAGACTGCCACAGGGTCAGCACCCTTTTGAGCTGAAGGGACAGAGCTTCCCTGCAGAGCTATGAGGGTAATGTTGCCACCCCACTGGGCCTGGAAGATGAGACATGGAGCTAAAGATGATTATTCTCAAGTCTTAGATCTAATGAAATTTCCCTTGCTAGGTTTAGACCTGCTTGAGACTCATCTCTGTTTCTTTTTAGGGCTTGCTGTTCAAGACACAATTGTATGCTAATCTTGCTTTGACAATCCATTAAATCTATAAAGTAAAGCAATATGAATATAAAATCTCAGATAAAATGCTTTCAATCAAGAAAGTTGAGAGTTGTATGAGTCAATAACCTAAACATCCAAATTTTACTTTAAGTATACCAGTTATTGAGTTAGAATTATTTTTGAAGCACACCAGACAATTCTTAAAAACAGAACATATTTTCAGTAATTTTTAACATGTGCTTTTTCCTTTGCAACAGTAATTTATATTACAATATATAAAATATAAAGGAAAAGAAAGTAAAAACAAAAACAGCAAAGTTGCATTTATACTATAGAAAACTAAGTGGTGTAAATGTAAAACTTTAGGTAACTTTACAGAATTTAGTTTATGTTCAGAAAGATATCTAATTATCAGGCTGTTAACAGCCATAACTGAAAGTTTAGCTCAAAGTCTAAACCAAGGTAACCGAAGTGTCTTCACTGCTTTGACACTAATTGGTCATTTGGAGTCCAGGGAGTTTTTAAGATTGACACCAAGAGAATGAGAAGCTTTTGCTTAGTCACTGATGATTAAGTGACAAAAGGCAAGCACAAAGCCAATCTTACTCCTTAGAAGGATTCAAGAATTTCTGCAAAAACTGTTTAGAAATAAATGTCTCTAAAATATCTATGCTGTTTTATTTACTTTTTCTTAAATCAAAGCAAATCATAGTTTATAATAGATATAATACCAATGGTGAGGTCATTAAATAAATTTTATATAATATAAATTAAACAGGACTATTATTTTATTTCTTGCAATTTTTATTTCACATTTGAGCAAAAGGAAAAATTCAAATCTTCACAACAGATGACATTTTAGAATTCTATCAATTTGAATAGTCTTAAAATTATACGTGGCAAAATATTGGAAGCATGGTATAGATGTTACAGCTACTACTCATCAATATCCTTTCAAAATTTAAACATACTATAAAATGTGGGTGAATTCATTGGAAAATGAACTTCTAATAAATGGAATACACATTATCCTTAGTAAGCAAGATTCCTTTCCATGAACAATTTCTGCAAACTATTAGATACTGAGAAATATTAAAACCTCGTGTTTTTCTGAGGCACTTCTCACACTTAGAACTCTGCCTGCCATTCTGAAAAAGGATGTAAGGTTACATTGAATTAGTGTTACATATTTCACCAAATTGGGTCACATAACAGATATCTTATTATTCATAAAATGTCACATAACTCTCTGCTTTAGTTATTATTTTTAACTTTACTAATAAGGAAGACAAATTATTGCTTAACTATTTTTCAGTTAAAAGAAAATATGTCTATAATTGTATGTAAATACAATTCTAGTGGCAATTATAGTTAATATTTTTATTTTTTTATTTTTCAATTATAGTTGACATTATATATTATGTTAATCTCAGGTGTACAACATAGTGATTAGACATTTAAATAACCAACAAAATGATCACTACAATAAGTCTAGTACCATCTGACACCATACATAGTTATTACAATATTATTGAATATATTCCTTATGCTATACTTTACATCCCCATGACTATACTGTAATTACAAATTTGTACTTCTTAATTCCATTCCCTTTTTCACCAACTCTCCCAACCTCCCTCCCATCTGGTAACCCTCAAAATGTTCTCTATATCTATGAATTTGTTTCTGTTTTGTTTATTTTGTTCTTTATATTTCATTTGTAAGTAAAATCATATGGCATTTGCCTATCTCTTTCTGAGTTACTTTGCAAAATACCCTCTAAATCCATCTGTGTTGTTACAGATGGGAAGAGTTCATTCTTTTTAAAAATATTTTTTCATGGCTGAGTAATGTTCCATTCTATATATGGACTACCTCTTCTTTATCTACTCATCCACAGATGGACACTCAGATTGCCTCCATATTGGCTGTTGTAAATAATGCTGCAATGAACATAGGGATGCACATGTACCTTCAAAGCAGTATTTTGGGGGTTTTTGGATAAATACTCAAAAGTGTAATTATGGGGTCCTTCTTTGCCTCTTGTTACAACCTTTGTTTTAAAGTCTATTTTGTTTGGTATAAGTATTGCTTCCCTTTCTGTTTCATAAAATATCTTTTTCTATCATTTTACTTTCAGTCTGTGTGTGTTTTTCAATATGAAGTGAATCTCTTGTAGGCAGCATATGTGAAGGTCTTGTTAGCTTATCCATTTAGCCAAGCTATGTCTTTTGATTGATGTATTTAATGTATTTACATTTAAAGTAACTATTGATAGGCACGTATTTATTGCTATTTTATTATTCATATTTATGTATTTTCTCCTTCTTTTTCTTAAAGAAATCCCTTCAACATTTCTTCTAATACTGGTTTGGTGGTGATAACCTAATTTTTTTTTTTTTATCTAGGTAGCTCTTTATCTGTCCTTTGACTCTAAATAATAACTTTGCTGTGAAGAGTAATCTTGGTTGTAGGTCCTTGCTTTTCATCACTTGAAATATTTTGTGCCAACCATTCTGGCCTGCAAAGTTTCTGTTAAGAAATTAGCTGACAGTTTTATGGAAGCTCCCTTGTAGGTAACTGGCTGCCTTTCCCTTTCTTTGTCTTTAAACTTTGGCATTTTAATTACTATGTATCTTGATGTGAGCCTCTTTGGGTTCTTCTCTCTGTGTTTCCTGGACTTGTATATTTATTTACTTTACCAGATTAGAGAAGTTTTCCATCATTGTTTCTTCAAATATGTTTTCAATTCCTTGCTCTCTCTTCTCCTTCTGGTATCCTCAGCATACAAATGTTGGCATGCTTGATGCTGTCCCAGAGGTCTCTTAAATTACCCTCATTATTTTGGATTCTATTTTTTTGTTGCTGTTCTGATTGGGTGTTTCTGCTTCCTTATCTTTTAAGTCACTGAATCGATCCTGTGCTTCATCTAACCTATTCCCTCTGATGTATTATTCATTTCAATTATTGTATTATTCATTTCTCATTGCTTCTTTTTTGTTTTCTATCTCTTTGGTAAAGTTCTCACTGAGTTCTTCTACTCTTCCTCTAAGTTCATTGAGCATTCTTATAACCAGTGCTTTGACCTCTGCATCTAGAAGATTGCTCGTTTCCATTTTAAATTTTTTTGTTGTTGTTTTTCTGGAGTTTTGTTTTATTCTTTCATGTTTCTTTGTCTCCCCATTTTGGCTGCCTTCCTATGTTTGTTTCTATGTATTAGGAAGAGTTTCCTAATGTAGTAGGTTTCCTGTGGGGTCCAGTGTTTCAGTCTTCCCTGGTCTCCTAAACCAGATAATCCAGTTATGTCCCTTATATGGGTTGTGTGTACCCTTCTGTTGTAGTTGAGCCTTGGTAGCTGTTTGCATGTCATTGGGAGGGATTAACTCTCAAGCTGATTGGTCATGAGGATAGGCTGGTGTGGGGGCAACCCTATGAAGTAGGATTCACTTTATCAAGGTTCTTATGTCCACCTAATCTGCCCTTTTGGTGTGGCATCCTCTGAGGCAGCTCAAGTGGTGTTCCAGCTATGGTCAAAGCTGACCACCAAGCATATTGGCCCCAGGGCCTCCCACCACAACCTAAGTTCAAATGTAGCTTGTGTACTGTCCAAGACTACCTGTCAAGAGTCTCTAAGCAATTCACAGTTGGCCACCACCTGTTCTGGGCTTAGAGGTGCCTCAAGAGGCAAAGCTGCCAGCTGAGGCCAGCTGCCACTAGTGCTGTGTGTGGGGCTGTTCAGCAAGATGTATGGGGCATGCAGAGGCCAGATGCTGCTTTTTGAGTTTTATGAATCTTTGAGAAAGTCCAAAAAGATACTAGAATCTGCTCGGGTGGAACCACAAGTTGAGAGGGATAGGGTCTCAGGGAATCATCTGGGTGGGGTGACCTGTGTTAGCCAAGTTGATGGAGATTCAGCTATGGAGGCTACCTGCATCTGTACTTTGAGAGGGGGATGGGCTCAACAAAGAAACAGTGAATTCTGCCAGCATTCTGTCTGAGAGAAAGCTGCTCCTTCAGCCCTTGCCCTGAAGCCAGACTATTCAGTCCCTCCCCATATGCTCCTGAAACAATTTAAGCAGCTACCCCAGTACTGAAGCTAGAAAAGAGTGAGTCTGTCAGTGTGTAAGTTTGCCTGCGAGCCCCTTAAGAGGAGTTCCTGGGACTCCCACAACCTCCATCTCACTGAGACACAACTTCTCTGCTGGTTTTCACAGCCAGAGTTTGTGGGGATTCCTCTTTCCAGCACTGAAACTCTGGGATAGGGAGCCCCATGTGGTGCTGGGGACCACTTGCTCTTCTGGGGGAACCTCTGCAGCCAAGATAGTCTTCCCAATTATCAACCGCCACACATGGTTGTGGAACTAGCCTGATTTACATCTTTGTCCCTCTTACAAATCTTGAGATGGCTTCTTATGTGTGTCTCCAGTTGTAGAACTTCTGTTCAGCCAGACCTCAGATGACTCCCAGTGATGGTTGCTCTGTAGTTTAGTTGTAATTCTTATGTGGTAGTGAGAGGAGGTGGACACAGTGTCTACTTACTATGTCATCTTGACCAGAAGTCCGTAGTAGATATTTTTAAAAATAAGAACAAAATAAAACTATATTATGGTTATCTCAGGATTCAGAAAAATATTTTGAGGAAATGGTATATCTTTTTCTCTTTTCCATGTTGGGATATCTCTCTCGATCTAGTTTCCCTACCTGTCTATTTCTATTTAATAACACTATGGCTTTCTCTTTGTGATTTATGTTTTAAGGAATCCTGTACTAAGCCTTCTCTTCTTTCATATATTCCCCTATCCATAGTCTCAATGATCAGTAGTGGGAGAGTCAGTTAGTTAGGACAATAGATTCCAGGTTTATGCATCAAAGATTTTTTAGCAGGCAGTAATCTCCTTGTATCTACACTGCTCCCTGGGACAATTCTGCAAGCACTTTAAGGTCCACATCTAAATCTATTAGCTGGATCTTTCTTCTGTATCTCTTACCTTCATGAATAACACTATTATCTATCCATTTGAATAAGTCAAAATAATCTGGACATCAATATATATTAGTGATATTTTCAAGCATAAATACAATCTTTAATTTTTTGGTGGACTCAAGTTTCATATTTTAAAATAATTTTCATTTTATTTATCATTAAAAATATAAAATAAAATAAAAACTCTCTGTGTGTATGTGCACGCATACGTATGCATGTACACACAAGGGGTATTGTTCATCCAGTTTTCATTTAAGGCTTACTTTCGGTAATAGTCTATGAAACCCAGGAGTCTATGATCCACAATCAAAAAGTTATAAACCTCTCTCATTGAATATAAAATACATCTGATACTGATATATTTTAGACACTCTTTATATTTTAGACATTCGTGTCGGCCTTACTGGAATAACCTGCCAAGGACCCTTTCTCCCTCATGTTGTGACCCATTCTAATACTGAGAGATGTTTCTAAAGCACAAACATATTTGACAGCCCTTTCAGTTAGATTTCTTCAAAAGTATGCCATTAAAGGGTAAATCTTAAATATTCATTAAATGGTATATAAGGTAAATTTTTGGTCTGGTACTATCTTATCCACTCCTCCCATGTGTACACAATATTATTCTGATCTCAAGCTGCTTGTAGTTTGACAGTTTGGCATGTTTTTACTTCTTCCTTTGGGAAGTTGCCCACATTATGCCCTCTAGACACTGTTGAAACATCACCATCTGTTAAGCTTTGCTTGATTTTTCTAGGCAAATATCAGACCCTCCCTTGATAACACCTTGCTAATAGCTTAATATGACACATATCTGATTCCATTAAAATTGATTATATGTTTAACTTCCAACTAATATGTGAGCTCCTGGAGAACTGATTCAACCTAATTTATCTTTATATCCCTGGCAGCTAGTAATGCAAGAAGAAAGCGAGAGAGAGAGAGAGAGAGAGAGAGAGAGAGAGAGAGAGAGAGAGAAAGAGAGATACAGACAGAGACAGAGAAACATGCTTCCAAAACAAAACTTCTATTTTCAACTTCTGATTCATATAATCATTTGCTTACTGAAAATTTTTACCTCAGCATCTGACAGATTCCTCACCCTCAAACAAAAACATAACACAAAACAAAACACCCTCAGAGTTATCTTCCCCCTTGCTATTGTGTTTTTACTTCATGTTATTTTGACCTGGAATAGTTCACACTAACATCTCTAGTTCAATCAACAATCTTTCTCTCTCCAGTCCTCTGGCCTGCCTATTTCGAAAGGTATTTCCTGAACCCCCTAAGTAGATAAAGCTCTCTATTTCCTTAGAGCCTTAAAGCCACTTTCTTCATTCTTTTTTTTTACATAGGCAATTTAATACTCTTTGTGCGAGAAGAACTTGGTTTATTCACCCTCTCTTTTTACTAGATTTTAAACATCTGAAGAACAGGTCCTGATCACTTTCCATTTCCAAAGTTCCTTCCAAACTGCCATACACAAAGTAGGTTACCCAAAATGTTCTTTAAGCCAAATTTTTAAAAAAAGTAATATCCTGCTGTGACCAATACTATAAAGATATCCTATTATTTTTCATCTATGTATCTCCTTAATTTACATCTTTGTTCAAGAAATTAATTACAGTAACAAATTAAGTAAAATGTTAACTGTGATTTAAAACTGTAAAACAATATTTTTCAAATAATTTTTGGCGCTGGATATGACTTGAATCATTAGAGAAAAATGTCATGAAAAGACAATCTCATTAAGATTTCTTTGAAATATTAGTTTAATGTAGCATATTAAAAATAGAGTTAAAGAAGAGAGAAAACTATTTTAGAACTTATTTTTAGAAGGTTTAATACTGCTAGGTTAAACAAAATTTTCTTTTTATTGAAATGACAGAATAAAGGAATAGATTAAACTAGTCATTATGAAAATAGATATGAGATCCAGAAGCTTTTCTTTTAGCTAACACATCTTAATTTCAAGGAATAATTATACATTTTAATAACAATATATTTAAAAATAGTAAGAATTCTATTTTCTAAAAATTCCCATCTGAATTCCACATACACAAAAAAGTAAACAAAAATGGCTACGGCTGTGTTTTCTGTAGGCAAATCTTTAAAGATATTACCCAATTAGGGTTCATGTATATATCGATTCATCTAAAACATTTAGTTCAATAAATTAGAATGCATAAATGTTTTAACGTTAAGTAAGTTTATATAAAATGTTTTTTATATCACCATAAATTTGTGCACATACTTTGGAGTATTTGAGGAAAAAAAAATGTTGTAAAAGTGCAATTAAGAAGTATTTTGAGCTGTATCTTAAATACAGGCTTATTTATTTAACATAACATTTCCAAAATAAAGGAGAGTAAAAAAACACAAAAATAATTCTTATCCTGAGTTTAGAGAATTTATTGCATCTAGAGGACACAGAAACAACTTCTTTTTTAAAGTACTCAATAAAAAAGTAGATTAAGTAAATCAGCCTATTATGGAAATGATCAGACCCAAAGCTTTCACTTTCAGTTAAAAGTTTAATGTCAGAAAAACTCACTTTGTGATTACAGTACATAAAAAGACTTGCTGGAATCCTTCTTTTCTTAAGCTCCTTAATAATCTCTTTGCACAGATTTTTCATTCAATGGGGTTTTGGTATAAATTACAATCCATTTGAGTTTTATCTCAGACTGTGATATGTCAGGCTGGTGTGAGGACGTAATGAACAGAATTACCTTGGCTGGAAGAGAGATTTTGCTAAAGGGATTGAGAGACATGAAGCTCTGTTGAATATATCCCAAAGAGAAGTATGAGGGTTTGTTTCAAGAACAGACACTGACTGGATTCTATAACCCTTGTGTCCTCTGGAGAGAACCTTTGGAGACAGAGACTACAAATAGGAAAGAAGGTACTATGATATACAAGCACTGCTTCTTTAGTCCAAAAGTCCAAAGCTTGAGAAAAATAGGGAAAAAGAAGTAGCTTCTCATCACTTCTACACAGAATGCAGCATTGCTTTGAGACTTGTAATCTCAGGGACCACAGGTCCTTAACAGGGACATTGGGCATAAGGTAGAGGTGGGTGATTAGTGGCAGGAAATATGGCTATGGCAATGCACTGCCACAGTAGCTTCTGAGACAGGAGAAGTCCATGGAGAAGACTAGAGCAACAGAGCACAGAGGGATGACTTATGTGGCATACCAAGAAATATTTTAGGAGTGAGTAAGGATTTTGCACAGATCTTATGCTCTTCAAACTTATGCCGATAGGGATAAGATTCAATGAAATATAATGATATCTATAGATAGTGATCTATAGAGTACATTGATAATAAAAACTAACTTTTATTAGAAAATGTTTTACTAAAACATCTTCATGAATTGAATGTGATATGTATATTATAAGCAAATAAGTACAATGAGAACTATTGTCCCTTCCACATTTTTTCCACCTACTATATTGACAGTGAGTTACTTATCGTGTGTCTGCCTATTTTTCATGTCTATAAAACAAATATAATAATATTGACCTCAATTATTTTTGATAACATGACTAGCAAGGAATATGTAATAATACTATAATATTGCTTTGAGCTCCTTGAATAAAGGTTGTTTCATGAATCTGGTAACTACAAATATTAAGTTTATTTAATTCACAACTAATGAAAATATTAATTTTTTACAAATATTCATCATATTCTTTTATTTATTCACTTACTGAATTGTCAGGCATTGTACTTTATCAAAATCACATATTCTCTTGTGGTAAGAAACTACTACTTTTGGTGTTGCTTATTCAGTAGGAAATAAGAAAGTAAGTTCAAAATAAGACTGGTTTCCTGATAATACCTTCTTTGAAGACTTGGAAATCCTCTTAGATTAACACAATCTTTTTGCTAGAATGATCTAGGTCCTTACTCTATTTATACTTTCTTTTTTCTTTTGTTAACTATCTAATGTGGTAGACTCCACAACAAGATACCAAAAGCTAATATGTTAATTTTCCATGAATTTTAATACTTTTATTAATATAGTTTCAATGTGATGATACTTAACATTTTTATGATTAGTAATGCATTAATCAAATATCTTTAAAATTAATACTTAATTAAAACTGATTTTACATATGATTTCAAGTGTAAATTTTAAATATAGTAGTTTCTCCTTATCCACAGTTTTGCTTCCCTTGGTTTTAGTTACCCATTGTCAACCACAGTCTGAAAATATTAAATGGGACATTCCACAAGTAAACAATTTATAAGTTTTAAATTGCTTGGCATTCTGAATAGTGTGATGAAATCTCACACATCCTACTGCATCCTACCTGGAATATAAATAATCTCTTAGTCCAATTTAGCCACGCTGCAAATGCTGCGTCCATTTCAACATCACAGAAATATCGTTTCCTCCCAAGAGCTTTATTGTTTCAACTTTCAAATTTAAATCTACAATCTTTCTTAAATTTATTGTTTTGCATGAAATAAAGTGGGAGACAAAAATGATTTTTCAAATTTCATATGGATATCCAATCAGTCTTGTACCATTTGCTAAAAGAACCATCCTTTCCTCATTGTAGTACAAGATCATCTTTTTCACATCAGGTGACAATATATGGTGTTTAGGTTGGACTCTATAATTAGTACCAATTTCCCATTTGTCTAATTTGCATCTCCATACCACAGTGTTACTTTCTATAGCTTTATAATAAGCTTTGAATTCTGTAGATGTATTTTTTTTTGATCTCTATGTTCAAGATTGGCTTTGTTTTCCATTGCATCTAATATTAACTTTTCAATTATGGCAAAATCAAAATAAAAAATAGAATAAAATAAAATAAAATTTTGATTGGGATTGTTTTGAATCTACAGATAAATTTGGGGAAAATATTTACTCTTTCAATTTATAAAATAGAACATTTTTCTGTTCATTTAAGAACTTAATATTATTTATTTATTTATTTATTGGGGAGTGGTTTAAAAGTATAGGTTTTTCATTAGATTTTTCTCCTAAAAATTTGATGTTTTCAATTGTTATACATAATAGAGTTTTTAATTTTCTATTTGTTTATTTCTGGGGGTATATAAAAGTAACTAATTATGAATGTTATTTTTAGGAAATATTTAAATTAATTTTGTGATTATAATACTTTGTGATTAAATTTGGAGGGCATTTAACATAAATAATCATGGGAAAAATGCTTTCCCCTTCTAAAACTATTTCTTTTATTTTTTTTCCCTGCTTTATCTCACTGGCTGGGATATCCAGTAAAATGTTAAACTGAAATAGTGATAGCTAGTATACTTATCTCATTGCTGAACTGAGGAGGAAAGTATTAAGTATAATGTTTACTGTAGAATTTATGTAGATATTTTATGAGTAAATATAAATCTTAATTTCTTTCTATTTTGTATACTAAAAGGTTTTCTTGTAAAATAAATATGTCTCTAATTTTATCAAGTGACTTTATTATGATCTTATATTTTAAGTGGATCACTTATACCAGCAAATAGATGGGTTTTCTTTTTATCTAACCTTACAATCTTAATCTTTTGAGTCCATTAGATTAAAAATATTTGACTTTCTATATACCATTTTTATTTTATACCAAATTAATATGTTTTGAATTATTTTAAATTTCTTTTCTTGCCTCATTTGGATCAATCCACATTTTTGTTACTTTGCTTCTCCGCTCACCCACCTATTAAGCTTCTACTTACATATTCTTTTACTGTTCATTTAGCATTAACTTTAAAGCTACAAAGTCCCTCCTTGACTTACTATTTTACCTCTTATTAAATGTAGTAAATTCAATCATTTTACCTTTATATCCTCTTTTCTCACAATTTGTGTAATTTTTAACACACATTTAATTTCTATATAAATTTTACATACCAAAATATATTACGAGTACTGTTTTATAAAATTAGTATTCCTTTATATTTATTCATACATTTGTTCTTCTTTGGCTCTTTATCTTTTCAATATTTTTGTGTGTCTGCCTGGAATATTTTTACTTTCTGTCTAAAGTACTTTTTTTAATGTACTTTATATTATGTGTCTACTGGCAATGAATTATCGGTTTTTGTTTATCTGAAATTGTTTTTATTTTGCTCCTATTTTGAGAAGACATATTCAGTTTAGGATTGGAATTAATTTCTTTGAACACTGCATAGCATTCCATTATTTTTTGGGTTTCGCTATTTCTGTTGAGATGTCACAGCACTGAATTGTTTTCTCCTTTAAAGAGATAGATTTCTTTTCTGCAACTGATTTTACACTTTCCTATCTGTATTTGTCAGCAATTCCAATATAATGTGTCTAGGTATAGTGCTCATTGTATTGTTTGTGCTTGGATTTATAGAACTTCTGAAATCTGAGGGTTAAGATCTTGCATCAGTTTGGATAATTCTGGGCAATTGTCTATATGAATATATTGTTCTCTACATTATCTTTCTCTTCTTTTTCACTGTTTTCCACTTCATTCTGTCTCTCTGTCTCTTTCTGTCTCTCTCTCCTCAAACACACACACACACAAACACACATTTTCTTAGTTCTTCTATCTGTCATTATTTTAGTTGGAATATGATCTATTTACTTATTTTTCAGTTTATATCTCTGGTTTTCTACCAGAGCTAATCAGCTGCTAAACCCCGTCTAGGAAATTTTAGTATTTCAGCATTTACGTGGAATTTATAATTAGCTTTTATTTCAAAAATTTCTGCTATATTTCACTTGTGTAATCCACTTCTTATGAGCTCATTTTGAAGTAGCTAAGGAAGGAAGAAAACTATATTAAATCCTTTGCAGTATGTCTGAAAAACTTATGATAGCCATCGGCCACTTAATAAGAAAAAAGACTACTGAGTTCCTGGAGATAGTAGCACCAATTATAAAGAGGGAAATTGTCAGTAAAGGTTTATTTGGAGAAAACTTCATTTTTTAAGCAGACAGCTCTAATACAGCACTAACAGGGGCTTCCAGTCCAGATGGCGGGGAGAGTAGGTAAACTCTCAGAACCACATCAAAATTACAACTAGACTACAGAACAGCCATCATTGAGACACACCTGAAGTCTAACTGAACAGAAGTCCTACAACTAAGGACATACAGAAGAAGCCATTTCTACACTGGCATAAGAAGTGGAGATTCACAATAGGCTGGCCCCATACCCACATGTGGAAGTTAAAAATAAAGAGGGAAGGAGTGATGTCAGACACACGCAGAGTAAGAGATTTCCCTAGATCTCTCTCCTTGAAACAATGAACATCTAAAATGCAACAAAAAACATCCAAACTGCACATCAGCATGTCTGAGAGTGGGATCTGTGCATAAGAGCTACCACAAGTCAGAACCCTGTATGTCAGGCAGTGAACTGGGAAAAACAAAGACTCTGCCTCTCACAGCCAGAGTTCCCTGTAGGAGGAAGGGGAGAGGAGAAGGTGCAGCGAGTTCCCTGAATAGCCCTGCTTGGGAGAGGAGTGAGCTACACGTGACTGGTACAGGGCCTACTTATCAGGAAAGAAATCAGAGAAGCAAGGTCTATAGAGAAGCGGGGGCAGCAGAGAAACAACAGTTGATCTTTACCAGCCTCAGCTGCAAAACTGAGGCTGAACCACAGCTCCCACCCACCAGCCCAGAGAGCCCCTCCTCCTATACCCTCTGAGACAGAACACCATGGAGCTCCAGGGGAATCTAAGCAAATGTTACCGAAATTGACAGGGGCTGAGACTGTGGGTAGCAAGCATGATTAAACATCTATAAGGAAGAAAAAGGCATTAGTAAGTCTTTATATAAACCAGGAATCCAAGACACTTAGACACCACCTACTGGAAACCCAAAAAAAAAAAAAAAATACCTTCTTTGCAACAGGCTAGAGAGACCTTTACATAATAAATCTTCTTTCTGGAAAAAACAACAGAATACACTTTCATTAATGCCAGGCAGAGAAATAGTTCATTAAACATCATGAACAAGCAAGATGACAAGGAATCTCAGAAAGAAAGAGAAAAATCTCCAGAAAACAAGCTTACAGACAGAGAAATATGAGACTTAAATGACAGAGAATTCTAAAACACTCAATGAGAACCAAAACAATTTATCTGAACAATTTCAGATACTGAAATAACAACTAGATGAGTAGAATAAGCTCTTCAGCAAAGAGGCTGAAACTCTCAAAAAGAACTGACTAGAACTTCAGGAGATAAAGAACACACTGCAAGAGTTGAAAAATGAAAGAGCAAGCTTGGGAAATAGAGTCAACAAATGGAGAAGATCAGTGATATCGAAGACAGAAATCTAGAAATAAATCAGAAGGAAGAAGAGAGAAACTGAAGAATAAAAAATAATCAAAGAGAAGTACAAGAACTAGCTGATACTATCAGGAGCGGAAACATAAGAATAATGAGCGTTTTTAAAGGCAAGGAACAGAAATAGTGACTAGGAAGTATTTTCAGACAAATAGTTGATGAGAATTTCCCAAATCTAAGGAATGAGCTGGAGCTTGGAATTCAAGAAGTCAACAGAACACCCAATTATCTCAACCCAAAAAGGCCTTCACCAAGACACATTGTATTAAAATTATCAAAAATCAACAACAAAAAAAAAGAATTCGGGGCAGCCAGGGAAAAGAAGATAGTAATCTATAAAGAAAAACCCATTAGATTTATCATCAGATGTCTCAGCACAAACCTTACAAGCCAGAAAGGAGTAGAATCAAGTATTCAAACTATTAAATGAAAGGAACTACCAGCCAAGAATAATGCATCCAGCTAAGCTCTCCTTTTGATATGAAGGAGAAATAAAGACTTTTGCAAATGTAAAAATTTAAAAGAATTCTCCACTATGATGCCTGCACTATAAGAAATACTGAAAGGGATCAGCTCACTTAAAACAAAATGACAAAAATAAATAATTAGTAAGTTGACTAGCAGGCTGATAGAAGCAGAAGAGTTTCAACCCTTACAAAGAATAGGTCATTATAAGCTTAAACAGTAAGAGGAGATTTATTATAGCAAAATAATAATGAATGTTCAGCATACATAGTGACAAATAGAGACAACAATGACTGAAAGGGGGAGATTTCAAAGATCTAAATTTGCAAACAGGAATGGAGATGTCATGCATAGAAGAAAATGGATGACTGTGTGTGTGTGTGTGTGTGTATGTTTGCATGTGTATAACTATTCTTTACATATTAGTAATGGTAACCACATGTCAAAGATTCAGAAATGAAGTATAAAACATAAAACAAGAAGAACCAGAGGGAAAACCCACAAAAGCCAAGTAAAATGAAGAAGAAAAAAACATAAAGACAAGGAAGCAATGGAAACATCGAGCTACCAGAAAGCAAAAGATAAAATGGCTATAAGAAGACCTCATATTTCAATAATCACCTAAATGTAAATGGACTGAACACACCAATAAAAGGCACAGAGTTGCAGATTGGATCAAAAAACAATAACCAACCATATTATACCTCCAGGAGACACATCTCACTTCCAGAGAAAAATATAGGCTCAAAATGAAAGGGTAGAAAATGATCTTTCAAGCAAATGGCATTTAGAGAAAAGTGGGAGTAGCAGTACAAATATCGAATGAAATAAACTTCAAAATAAAAATGATAAAGACAATTCATAATGATAAAGGGAATCATGCACCAAGAAGACATAACAATTACTAATATCTATGCTCCCAAATAGGGAGTCCCAAAATATATAAAGCAATTACTAACAGAACTAAAGGGAGAAACAGACCAAATACTATCGTAATAGGGGATCTAAATACTCCTCTATCGGATATGGGCAGATTATCCAAACAGAAAATCAATAAGAAAATAACATCCTTAAATTATGCATTAAACCACCTGGATATAATTGACATTTACAGAGCCTTTCATCCCCAAACAGCTGCTTATACATTCTTCTCTACTGTATATGGAACATTCTCAAGGATTGACCACATACTGGTACACAGAGATAACCTCTACAAATATAAGAGGTTTGAAATCATACCAACCATGTTCTCTGATCATAGTGCTTTTAAACTAGAGAGCAACTGCAAAAAGAAAGCAGAAAGAACTACAAATACATGGAGATTAAACAACATGCTACTGAAAAATAACTTGGTCAGAGAAGAAATAAAAACAGAGATCAAGAGTTATATAGAAACAAATAATAATGATAGTATAATATATTAAAACTTTTGGGACACAGCAAAACTGTCATAAGAGAAAAGTTCATATCTTTACAGGACCATCTGCAAAAACAAGAATTAGACCAAATAAGCAACTTAAGGTTTCATCTTAAAAATACTAGAAAAAGAAGAACAAATGAGGCCTAAAGTCAGAAGAAGTAAAAAAAAATTATCAAAATGAGAGCAGAAAAAAGAAATTGAAAACAAACAAACAAACAAAAAAACAATAGAAAAAATAAATGCAACAAAGAGCGGATTCTTTGAGAAGGTTAATAAAATTGACAAACCTCTGACTAGACTCACTAAAGAAAAAAGAGAAAGGACAGAAATAAACATAATCAGGGATGAAGGAGGGGAAATTATGATAGACACAGTAGAAATACGAAATATCATACAAGAATATTATAAAAAATTATATAACACCAAATTTAATAACCTAGAAGAAATGGACCAGTACTTAGAAAAATACAACCTTCCTAGACTGAATCAAGATCTGGAGAATCTAAATAGACCAATCAGTGGTATGGAAATTGAAACAATCATCAAAAAACTACCAAAAAATAAAAAGTCCAGGACTAGATAGCTTCACCAGTGAATTCTACCAAACATTGAAAGAAGATTGAATACCTATTCTCCTCAAACTCTTCCAAAAAATTGAAGAGGAGAGAATACTTCCCAACTAATTTTATAAGGCAAGAATTACTCTGATACCAAAACCTGGGAAAGATAACACACAAAAAGAAATCTACAGATGGATATCTCTCATGAACACAGATGCAAAGATCCAAAATAAGATGCTAGTGGACCGAATACAGTAACATATTAAAAAGATTATACACCACAATCAAGTGGGATTCATCCCAGAGGCACAGGAATGGTTCAACATATGCAAATCAATTAATGTGATACACCACATAGACAAATTAAAAAATAAGGATTATATGATCATATCAATAGATGCAGAAAAAGCCATCAACAAGATACAGCATCCATTTATGATCAAAACACTTAACAAAATCAGTATAGAAGGAAAGTAACTTAACATAATAAAGGCCATATATGACAAATCCTCAGCCAACATTATACTTAATGGTGAAAAACTAAAAACCTTCCCTCTAAAATCAGGTACAAGGCAAGGCTGTCCACTATCATCACTGTTATTCAATAGTTACGTTGGAGGTCCTAGCACATGCAATGAGGCAAAAGAAAGATATAAAAGGCATCCAATAAGTCAAACTGTCACTAATTGTGGATTATATAATTCTCTATATAGAAAACCATAAAGACTCCACGAGAACACTATTAGAAACAATAAACTAATATACTAAAGTTTCTGGATACAAAATCAACATTCAAAAATTCATAGTATTCCTATACTCTAATAATGAAGCATCAGAAAATGAAGCAGAAATAATAATTCCTTTTACAATTGCAACAAAAAGAATAAAATACCTAGGAATAAATCTAATGAAACATGTGGAGGACCTGTATAATGAAAACTACAAGTCTCTGTTAAAAGAAATCGAAAATACAAAGAAATGGAAAGATATTCCATGTTCTTGGATTGGAAGAATCAACATAGTTAAAATGACCATATTACCTAAAGCATTATACAGATTTAATGCAATCCCCATCAAAATCCCATCGGCAATTTTTAAAGAAATAGAACAAAAATCATCAGATTTGTATGGAAGTACAAAAGACCCCAAATTTCCAAAGGCATCCTGAGAGAAAAAGAATGAAGCTGGAAGCACCACTCTGCCCAACTTCAAATTATACTGAAAAGTGACAGTAATCAGAATGACATGGTATTGGCAGAAAAACAGGCACGTGGAACAATGGAACAGAATTGAGAGCCCAGAAGTAAATCCATATTTATATGGGCAAATAATTTTTGACAAAAAAGCCAAAAACATACAGTGGAGAAAGGAAAACCTCTTCAATAAATGGTGCTGGGAAAATTGGAAGACCACCTGCAAAAGAATGAAACTAGACTGTTGTCTATCACCACACACCAAATTTAACTCAAAATGGATTAAGGACCTGAATATAAGACCTGAAACAATAAAATTCCTAGAAGAAAACGTAGAAAGAAAACTCAGGGACCTTGGACATAAAGAGGATTTTATGAATCTGACCTCAAAGGCAAGGGAAGTAAAAGCAAAAATAAATAAATGGGGCTACAACAAACTAAAAAACTTCTGCTCAACAAAAGAAACCCTCAATAAGGTAAAGAGACAACCATCTGAATGGGAAAATGTATTTGCAACCAACACCTTCGACAAGGGCTTACCATCCAAAATATACAAAGAACTCATACTACTCAGTAACAACAAAAAAAAAATGATCCAATCAAAAAATAGGCAGAGGACCTGAACAGACACTTGTCCCTAGAGGACATACACATGGTCAACACATGCTTGAAAAGATGCTCAACATCACTAGCTATTTGGGAAATGCAAATCAAATCCGCAATGAGATACCATTTCACACCTATTAGAATAGCTATAATCAACAGGACAAGTAATAACGAATGTTGAAGAGGATGTGGAGAAAAAGAAACCCTCATATACTACTGGTGGGACTGCAAATTGGTACAGTCACTAGGGAAAATAGTATGGAGGTTCCTCAAGAAATTAAGAATTGATCTACCATAAGATCCAGCAATCCCTCTACTGGATGTTTACCTCATAGACTTGAAAACCCATATCCAAAAAGATATTTGCACACTGATGTTTATAGCAGTATTATTCACAGTGACCAGGACATGGAAGCAACCAAAGTGTCCTACAATAGATGATTGGCTAAATATAATGGAATATTACTCAACCATAAGAAGAGATGAAATACTGCTATTTGGGACAACCTGGATGGACCTCGAGATAATCATGCTAAGCGAAATAAGCCAGACAGAAAACATTGAAAATCACATGATATCACTTATATGTGGAATATAACCCTAAAAGCAACAAATGAACAAGACAAACAAACAGACACTCATGGACGTGGATAATAGACTAGTGGTTACCAGAAAGTAGGGAGGAGCAGGGAGGGGAGATATAGATGGGGTAGAGGGGATCAAATATGTGGTGATAGAAAGAAATCTAACTATGGGAGGTGAACACACAGTGTAAATATAAATATAAAAATATATATGTATATGTATATATATGCCTTACTATAAAAATGTACAGCTGAAACTTATTGGATTTCATTAACCAATGTCATCATAAAAAATTAATTAAAAAAAAAAACACAGGAGAAATATCTGTGGTGCAGAGGTTCCTCCTGAGGAGTGAGGCATCTCGGCCCCACACCAGACTCCTCAAACCAAGATTCCAGTTCTGGGAAGAGCAGTCCCCATGACTTCTGGCTGTGAAAACTAGTGAAAATTGTGGTTGAGTGATACAGAGGGCATTCCTCTTAAAGGGCCCACACATGGACTCATTCACTTACAGACTTTTTTGCTCTGAGCTCCAGTGCTGGGGCAGTGGCTGAGAGTGGGATGTGCTGGGTACATGCAAGAAATAGCTCAGTTATCTGGTTTTAGGGCAAGGGCTAGAGGGGTCTTTTCTTCCAGACAGAGGCAAAGGACAAAGCCATGTTTCTTTTTGAGCCTCTCCTGCCTGCTGCCACTCCCCATTCAGTGCAGAAGGAAGCAGCTGCCATATATGAGTCTCCATCAATCTGGCTAATACCATTAGACCTATCTTGGTGATTCTGAGACTCTGCCCCACCCAACTTAAAGCCCCATCAAAGCTTTTTCCAGGGGCCTTTCCACACAAATGGCTTGTCTTGGTTCATGCTGTGGACTTTCCTAAGATCTCTTAAAGGTTCAGAAACCCTAAATAAGCAGCATATGACCTCGGTGTGCCTCATACCTCTCGCTGAACAGCTCCAAGCCAAGTACTAGAAACTGCAGGCCTCAGTTTATAGCTAAGTCTCTCCCAGGCAGCTCCAAGCCCAGTGTGAGTGGAAGATATGTGTGGATCATCTTGTGGCTCATGCATGGTAACCTAAGCAGGGCACAGGTGGTGGCTGAACTTGGCCAGGAGGCCCAGAAGTCAGCTTGCTTGGTGACAAGCTTCAGATCAAGCTGAGCACAACCCAGAGCCACATCCAGGATGACACACCAAAAGGGCAGACTGGGCAGGCACCAGAGCCCTACTAAAGTGAATTTTTCTCTATAAGGTCAGCTCTTGAACAACAGTTCCTTCACTGCAGTCACTGGTCAGTACTCAAAACGAATCAGCTCAAGAGTCAATCCCTCCTACTGACATGAAAACAACAATCAAAGCTTAACTATAATAGATAGACAAACACATACTACACAAGGTCATTATCCTAAGACTGGGAGACATAGCAGCCGTACCTAATACATAAAACAAACACAAGTAGGCAGCCAAAACAGGGAGACAAAGAATCATGTCCCAAATGAAAGAATAGAACAAAGCTGCAGAATAAGAACTCAACAAAGCAGAGACAAGCAATCTATTGGATGAAGAGTTCAAAACACTGGTTATAAGGATGTTCAGTGATCTCAGTGATAACTTCAACAAAAATATAAGAAACATAAAAATAGAGATTGAAAACACACACAAAAAATGATCAAATAGAGAATAGAAAAACTAAAATAAAGAGTACGTTAGAACAGGGGTTCCCATGGACTAGTACCAGTTCGTTGCCTGTTAGAAACTGAGCCACATGCAGGAAGTGAGTGGTTAATGAGTGAGTGAAGCTTGATCTGTATTTGCAGCTGCTCCTCAGTGCTAGCATCACCCCCTTTAGCTCAACCTCAGATCACCAGGCATTAGATTCTCATAGGAGCACCAGTCCCTGGTACCAAAAAGGTTGGGGATTACTGCATTGGAGAGAGTCAACAGTAGATTAGATGAATCAGAGGATCAAATCAGCAATTTAAAAGATAAAGTAGCAGAAAACACACAATCAAAACAGCAATTAAATAACATAAAAAAATAGGATAGTTTAAGGGGCCTCTGAAATAACAAAGAGCATACAACATTTACATCATTGGTATACCAGAGGAGAAGAAAGAAAACAAGGGATTGAGAACCTATTTGAAGAAATAATGATTGAAAACATTCCTAACCTAGCACAGGAAATAGACATACAACCTCTGAAAATAGTCCCAAACAAGAAGAACCCAAAAAGGCCCACATCAAGATACATAGTAATTAAATGCCAAAGTTTAGAGACAAAGAAAGAATTTTAAAGGCAGCAGGAGAAAAGCAGTTAGTTACCTACAAGGGAGCTCCCATAAGACTTTTAATTGATTTCTCAGCAGAAACTTTGCAAGCCAGAAGCAATTATCATGAAATAGTCCAAGTGATGAAAAGCAGGAACCTATAACTAAGATTACTCTACAAAGAAAAGCTATAATTTAGAATCAAAGAACAAATAAAGACCTAGACAAAAAAAAAAAAAAAAGCTGGAGCAGTTTATTAGCAGCAAATCAATATTATAAGAAATGTTGAAGAGACCTCTTTAAGAAGAAAAAGACCAAAAATATGAATAATAAAATGGCAAAAACTATGTATCTATCAATAATTACTTTAAATGTAAATGGATTAAATGTTCCAATCAAAAGACATAGGTTGGCTGAATGGATACGAAAACAAGACCCTTACATATGCTGCTTACAAGAGACTCACTTCAGACTGAAAAACACACAGAGACTGAAAATGAAGGGATGGAAAAAGATTATTTCCTGAAAATAGAAACAAACAAACAAATAAAAATCTGGCATAACAATACTTACACTAGACTTGAAAATAGACTGTAAAACTAAGGCAATATCAAGAGACAAAGAAGGATCCCATACTTAACACTTCTGGGTATTTATCCAAAGAAACCCTGAAAGCTACTTGTGCACTCCTATAGTTCATTGCAGCATTATTTACAATAGCCAAGATATGGAGGCAACCTGGATATCTATCAACGAAGGAATGGATAAAAAAAGAGGTGGTACATATGAACAATGGAATATTACTCAGCCATAAAAAAGAATGAAATCTTGCCATCCACAACAACATGAATGGATCTACAAGGTATTGTACAGAGTGGAGCAAGCCAGATAGAGGAAGACAAGTGTCATATGATTTCACTTATATGTGGAATCTAAAGAACAAAACAAACAAACAAATAAAACAGAAACAAACTCACAGATACAGAGAACATTTTGATGGTTGCCAGATAAGATAGGGGTGGGGGGGAGGGAAAAATGGGAAAGTACAAATTTGAAGTTACAAAATAGTTATGGGGGTATAAAGTGTAGGATAAGAAATATTGTCAGCATTATAATAACTATGTATGATGTCAGATGGGTACTAGATTTATCAGAATGATTACATTATAAGTAATATAAATGTCTAATAAGCGTGCTGTACACCTAAAACTAATATAATATTGTGTGTCACTTGTAAATGAAAAGTAAAAAATAATTATTAAATACAAAAAAAATATCTTGGAAGTGTTACGGTGATAGCAACTATAACTAAGATCATTCTTTGTAAAATGCATGACTTGCAATTTAAGATTAATTCTGGCAAAAATAATTAATGTTAAAACCCCCAACATCTCAGTATCAAAGGTAAAATATTTATTATTATGTAAGGATATTTATCTATAATGCAAAGGAAATTGATGTTCATGATTATGGCTATGAGGCATTCCAAGGTATAAAGAAGGTTTTAAATTAATGAAAGTTAAATTATAAAAATAAATAAAATAAAATAGCTCTAACAGAGTAGTAATAATCTCCTAGTAAATTTATAGAACTGAAGAGCAATTACACTCCAGCCATTGTGCGATATAGTCCTTTAGTGGCTCTGTATACTTCTAAGGATCCTGTGTTCCACCATGTCAAACACAGTTTCAAGAGCTAAGAGCATACAAATAAATAAACAAACAAACAAACAAACAAACAAATAAATTAATAAATAGTCCTCTTTGCTTTCTCTCAAATAAGCCCATAGAGAATATCGAATTTAATCAGGACAACTTGATTGGTAGGACTTTCAGAAAGATGATCTAAAATTTATCACAAAATCTCTATTAACTGAAATAAAAGTGGAGTTTATATTAATGAGTACTTTTTAAATTCTTAAATTTTTTTTTAAATACCAGAAGTATATCTTCAGTGGATTGAATTGTGTCCCTCTCCACCTCTCAAATTCATATCTTGAAGCTCTAACTCTTACTGTGACTGTATTTGTAGATGGGGCCTTTTGGAGGTATATAAGGTTAAGTGAAGTCATAAATGCAGCATCCTATTCCAATAGGTTGGCATCTTTCTCTCCACCGTGTGAGAACACAATGAGTAGGCAGCCATTTACAAGCTAGAAAGAGAAATTTCGTCAGGAACTGTATCAGCCAGCACTCTGATCTTGAATTCAAGCCTCCAGAACTGTGAGAAAATTATTTTTATGTTGTTTTACCCAGTCTACAGTATTTTGTTATGGCAGCCTAATACATATTCTTGAATTTTTGGCACTGTTCTAGGTGTATATGGCTATTACCTCATTTAATCTCATGCTAATAATAAAAAAATATTTTTCCTCCATTGTTAACGATAAGGAAATTGATGGTCTGAGAAATAATGTCTTGACTTACTCAGATTTGTTTGGCTCCAATGATCTTTGCATATCACATAAATAATCTCTCATCAAATGAAAAATTCAGATTGAAAACGATTAAAAAGAACTGGAAGGAAATGAGGACACATTACCCTAAAACTCCTGGGCAAGGGAGACTTATAAACTTAGGGTAGACCCTGGATCCAATTAAATAGATTTCCTAATTATTTAGATGTTTTGCATGACATGATCTTCATTTTTCCCAAATTATTGTATTGTAATATAAATATAAAGCCTACATGTAGCATTTTAATCATCAAGATAGAAAAGTTTATAATGCTTCAGATTGTGTGATTTGTAGATGCATAGTAAACTTACTGTGGATAAAGATAACATTTCATTTTTATTTGTAACATTCATAATCTGTGTTCTAATAGTATGAATATAGAAGGATCTTAGTAATGAGTAATTTTTTTCTAGTGTTTTCAGCATAACAATGAAAGGAGTTATTTATTTTTACCTAGTGCCTCTGAGAAACATCAGATTGGATAATTGACATATTAGCATGGTGTACTATTTAAAGAACATCCTATCTGCCTTTAAAAATCTTTAATTGATTTATGAATTATTTCAAGTTTGACACACTGTGTTATAATTTTAGCTCCAGCACTTACTGTGTATCCTCAGCAAATTATTTATACTCTCTCAGTCTCTATTTTTCTGTAAAGCGGGAAAAAAATAACTGAATTTACTTATAAGGATTGACATAATTTTAAAATAATTTGTAACAATGAGTTAGCACAGTGCTTAGTAAATATCACTCAAAAAAGTGCTTAGTAAATATTTATCACTCAAAAATGTTTGTTTTACTCTTTGTAGCTATGTCCTTGAATTTCTCAAACCAAAGTGCCCACGGTGGGTTTGACAAATATATTGGGCTTAGTTCTTTCAATATACTCAGCATAGTAAACTTAGATCAGCTACAATTATATATTTTACATTCATCTTCTCACCAAACTAATCAGGACATTTATTTTGGTAGATTTTAAAGATCTAACAGAACTATTCATCCTAGGATTCCAGCTTAGATTTTTAAAGGTCTAGCTTTTACTAAATAAAAGGCTAAAAGATACAGACAATTGATTTGTTGTGAGAGATTAGAGAAATTCATTTAAATGGAAAAGCATTGATTTAGGTTTCCATGTAACTATTGAACTAGATCGATGACCATGAACATGTACTTGATCATATTTTACTCCTTTTACTCAAGGTATATTTGAGGATGCCACTCTCATAGGATCACTTTTCATTTTTTCTTTCTTGAGATTATGGGTACAAGTGGATGTATGTGGCCGTAGCTGCTTTTTTTCTACAACAATATGTACTAAAATAAAATATTACTGCAATTTAAAATATTTGAGTTAAGTAAAAAAATATTTGGCAGAAAAAAATAAACCATTTTGACAGTTAGAATTTGTAAAGTTTTTTAAAGCAATAAAGCTATTAAAGATAGGGAGAATTTATTAAGCGCAGAAACATAAACTCTTAAATGACATCTCATTGATACCCATTTAATTGTTCCTATATCCGGAGGATGTCTCTGTGAGTACTCCTCCATTATTTACTAGAGAAAAAGTGCTTCGTGAAAGCTATCAAAATCAATTAGAGTTTGTCCACTTTGGGGGTCCAATGAGGCAGAGAATTAACCTCCAACTAATTTCCAAAGTCATTTACCAGCTGATGGCTTAGTACATTTACTGCCACCAGGCACTTAGGAACATTTGCAAAATGCATGCTGTAGAGTGCAGGAAACGTATCATCTGGGTCATGATAGACCCATGAGCCATGATTTTTTATTTATTTTACATTCACAAAATCTTCTGGGGTCCAGGAAATACACAATTTAATCTTATTATTAAATACATCTCTAAAGTCAACAAGAAATCCTACATTCTCTAGCACGAACTAAAAATCTTCCAGTCATTTCATTAAATTATTCTAAAAGGCACAAAAATACTAGAGAATTAATATGAGTTCAGATGACTATTATATTGAATTTCTTTTATAATATAACTGTTTATATGTCATTTGAAAGTCTGATTTGGGCATTATCCAAAAATTTGGAAAATCTTGTATTTTCTATTTAAGTGTATATATGTATTACCCATACTGGGTAATAAGAATTACTCTATATAAAAGCATTAATTGCATAAGAAGTAGGCTAGGAAGAAAATTTTTTCAAAGAAGTCAGGATACCAGGATAAGAAAATGTAAGAGTGTGCTCAGTCAGCATCAACCTAAGAAAATCCTCCTTATGCATTCTGCCAGACAGATAAATTCATCTACATTAGCATCTAAGAAAGATAACTAATAAAGATGCACTGTGAAAGGAAATTGATATTGGATCAGGGAGCAAAGAACAATGAAGCATTTGTTACAATGTATTTAGATTACCATTTCCAATACTAGGTGATCAAATGAGACTGTAAATATACACATTTTCAAAAGACTGAAGGTGCTTAATAGCATTTGTTTTGTTTTTCTGCTGCAGAGTCTAACCAGGTACAATGTTTCCTAATTCACTCTTGGTAATATTTATTTCAGTAATTTAAAGGTTTTGGCTTATAATTACCAGGAGATTATATATGTGTGTGTGGGTATGTATGTGTGTATATATATATTCACGTACATACAAGAAGAGCTCTCAAGACATTCACATGTCAGATAAATCCATATTTTTCCTGATATCTTCTGCTCCATAGCACGAAATGCTCACTATTAAAACTGTAACCCAGTAGTGAATAACATTGTGGACTTAACTCTAGAAAGCAGGCCTTGACAATCCCTGAGAACAGTTACCACTTCCTGAGCTCTGGGCCCTGGAGCAGGTGTGGGTGGGTGTGGGTGGAGAAAGAAAGGCCAAGGTTAAAACAAGGAGATGCTGGAGGAAGCTGGGTCTTTCTAAAATGACCCAGAGGAAGAGCCAAAAATTTATATATTATTTTCCTTATATGTCTTTACTGGGTTTTTAAAATTTGTTTTAGTTTATTTGCGGATAACAGATTGTAATTTTGGTAGCATATCTACCAACACAACCATAACTATAATACCATGTTATTCACCAATAAAAATTTAATTATATTACAGATCTTGTGCTAAGCATTACTTTTAAGGTGTCTTTGATGAACAAGAACTTAGGAAGATTTTGATAATGAGGCTTTCTTAAACTAGAGTACCTAACAGCTTGCCAGAAGAATACAGGTATAAACTAGAATTAAAAATCCATTTACTTTTTTAAACAGGAAATATCAAAAGAAATTCTAGCTTTTAATGAATTACTTTGGCATTGTCTCTTTCCATATCCCATCAATAGGGGTTCTTAGCCTCTAACTAGAGAGTTACTTTATAGAATAGTTGAGAAGTATTGTTAAAGAAACCAAAACTGCAAGAAGTTTAACAGATTTGAAGAATTTACCACATGGCATTTAAAATGTGTATGCCCTCATAAATAAAAACTGTGCTCTCATTATAAATTACAAACTCATACAGTCACACACATTGTCAGTTAGTTATCATCAAACCCTATGTAAATCAAGTACTGTCTAGCTCATTCAAATCTCTCCTCTCTGACAGCGATGTATCATCAGTGAATTAAACCCTGCAACTAAAGCAGATGGCATAAATAAGCTGCTTATACCAACACACAGCACGTGCAAAAGATTGAACTGCCTTGTCATGAATTATATATCTTTTCCCAGTCTAGAAACATTTAGAACAAAATTCCGCCCAGTTCAATTAGTGTGTTGACATTAATTATAATCACAACAATTCTAGCACCACTGAATACAAACCATAAAACTATTAATGTATTTTTAAATTTAATGATATTTGACCCTGTAAAGCAGAGGTCCCCACCCCCCAGGCTGCGGACCCGTACTAGTCGGTGTCCTGTTAGGAACCGGACTACACAGTAGGAGGTGAGCAGCCAGCCAGCAAGCAAAGCTTCATCCATATTTAGGGTTACTCCCCAGAGCTAGCATCACAGCCTCAGCTCCACCTCAGATCACCAGGCATTAGATTCTCATAGGACCATGAGTCACTGGTGCCAAAAAAGTTGGTGATCGCTGCTTTAACAGGTGTGTTATGCTTATGGTCTTGGAAGTAGCATTCAAATACTATTCTTTAAAAATTAGAGAGTCACCCTAACCTAAAGATGGTAGTGTTCTGGTTGGTGTTCTGGGCAAAAACCAATGAAGACTGCATGTCCCAGATGCTTTCTCAAAAATAATTTGCCCAGAAAATATATAATAATTTCCAAATGGCACTAAAGAACTAGTGATACAATTAGCTGGCTCTGGTTCTCAAGCCTATGAAAACAGATTTGAAAAAAAGGTCAACAGGAGGTCATAGATTTTAACTACATAATCCTGGATACCTCAGGTACACAAGCTTTTATCTTACATTTTAAAAGTTGTTTTTTTTTTCTTTTTTCTATTACATATGTTATTTTAATTACTTTATATCAGATTTTTCTAAGCTAACTGTAAAAATCTCACATTTGGGGATAAAATTTGAATGGTGTATAACATTTGGGGGCAGTATGTACACACACGTGCCTATCATTCTTTAGGCTCATTATGAACAGTGTCTTTTTATTAAACATATTTAATCTCCAGTCTAATATAGGTGCCAGAATATAGTAAACGGCTCAAATATTTTTTCAAAGGTATAAATTGAGATTTTAAATTATTGCAACTTACTATTTATGGAAATAGTTAACATTGCTATAGTCATAAGTAACTAGGTCACATGTGGAAGTTTATTCTTTGGGTTTTCATGAACTCACCAGGAGTGTGTAACTTTTTAATATTATTGACCAATACTTGCTATATGGTTGATGGATTCATTGTAAAATGTTGTAAAACAATACCAACAACAAAATGGTAAAGAGGTCAGGCACGGGATCCATACTTCATGTATCAACCTAAAGTTTTATCCTGAGACACATATAACCAGGCCTGACTATTATCAACCCACAAAGAACAAACCCCAAATAAGAGATTTCCATAATAAGAACTTCCTTTATAGCATCCACAGGTTTTTTAAAGCTGTCTTTGAGCATAATTTTAGTAATCAGTGTCTACCTATCAAATCATTATTATATAAGATAAATGCAAAATTATTTTAATAAACAGTCTATCATGTTTTATAAGCTATTTTTTCCAGTTTAATATTTGGGTATATGTTAAATCTATGTTCTAAATTATACAATGACTAATTTTATGTCCTTTATAAAGAACTAGGCTTTCTTTATTGAACTTCAATACTTTTCATCCCTGGTTTCATATCAGCTCTTGATGGTGTTGCAACAACTGAACTCTCAGCACTGCTAAGAGATGCCCTCTTCCAGGACACCATACTATGGAATTCTTTCTGACCCCAATTTGTTATTTTTCTGGGTTTAAAGAGAGACAGATGGGGTTAAAATCCTGACTCTGTCATAACAAATTATCATGTTGGACAAATTATTGAATTTCACTGAAGATCTATTTAAGCAAACAATTTATTCTGAGATTTCATAAAAATTAGTAGAGAAGTACATAGTAAATTGACCTTAAAATAGCACTCAGTCTAGACTCTTCTATATCTTCCAGATGAAGTTACTTTATCCTAAGTAGTAACATTAATCCTACCTTATTGTCCTTTCTCCGTGAGCACCTGACCATGTGCTAAATCTATAGTATCATTTTAACTTTATTCTTACTTTAGATTTGTTTTTTTGAAACTCTTTTTTGATATCCATCTCTTGTTAACCTTATATCAATTCAGCCATCTTTTTAGTTTTTAAAACTACACCTATTTCTGGAACACTCAGCACAAACAGAGGAAATATAATTATGTTAATTGCCTGTACTATTCACAATATCTTTTCCAAAATCAAGGTTCATATTTTAGAACTGCTGATGGATGTTACATTCATGTTTCAATGAATATCAAACTTACAATGTCCAAATAATTTTTTTGGCTTATCGTTTCTTTTTTATTTATTTTATTGAGATATAATTGACGTGTGATGTTGCATAAGTTTAAGGTGAACAACAATGATTTGATATATGTGTATATAGCAAAAATTATTACCACAATAAGTTTATTATTAGGTTGTTTCTATGTCCTGGCTATTATAGGTCATTCTGCATTGAACAAAATCTTCTTCAAGATAGTAATTCCATTTCCTTTGGATAAATATACAAAAGTGGAATTCCTGAGCCATATAGTAGTTCTAATTTGAATTTTTTGAGGAACCTCCATCCTGTTTCTATAAGTGGCTTCACCAATTTAAATTCCCACCAACAGCGGACAAAGGTACCCTTTACTCCACATCTTTTCCAACACTTGTTATTTCTTGTCTTTTGTTAATAGCCATTCTACCAGGTATAAGGGAACATCTCATTGTGGTTTTGATTTGCATTTCTCTAATGATTAGTGATGTTGAACACCTTCTTTATGCACCTATTGGCCATCTGTATATCTTCTTTGAAAAATTCTCTTTTTGGTTTCTCTACCCATATTTTAATCATATTTTTTTTTTGCTATTGAGTTGCACGAGTTATTTATACATCTTGTATATTAACTCCTTATCAAATATATGATTTGCAAATATTTTCTCTTATTTAGTTGGTTCCATTTTCATTCTGTTGATGGTCTCCTTGGTGTGCAGAAGAATTTTAGTCTTGTGTAGTCCCTCTTGTTTATTTTTGTTTTAGTTGCCTTTGTTTTTGGTGTCAAATCCAAAAAAATAATTGCCAAGGCCAATGTCAAGCAGTTTATCCTTTATATTTTCTTCAAGAGTTTTATAGTTTCAGATCTTACATTCAAGTGTTTAATCCATTCCAAGTTAATTTTTATGTATGATGTAAAATAGGGGTCCAATTTCATTCTTGTGCATATGGCTATCCAGTTTTACCGACACCATTTGTTAGACTGTTCTTTACTAACTGTGTATTTTTGGCTCTTTTTTTGTAAATTGATTGATCATGTGTGTGTGTGTGTGTGTGTGTGTGTGTGTTTATTTCTGGACTCTATTCTGTTTCATTGATACATGTGTCTGTTTTATATCATACTGTTTTCATTACTATAGCTTTGTAATATAGTTCATAATATTTTTTGAAACATATTTTGAAATACATTTTAATGCTTCCAGCTTTGTTCTTCTTTCTCAAGATTGCCTTAGCTATTTAGGATCTTTTGTGGTTCCACACCAATTTTAGCATTTTTTTTCTATTTCTGTGCAAAAATACGAGTAGGATTTTGATTGGGATTGCATTGAATCTGTAGATTGCTTTGGGTAGTTCAGACACTTTACCTATTTAATTCTTCTATTTCAAGAGCATATAATATTGTTTTGTGTCTTCACTTGAAATCTCATTATTTGCTTTCTTAAAGCAGCTTTTTTTCTTCTACTTTTCAAGCTTAAATAATTGAACTCATCTACTGTCCTGATTGATAATCTTGGCTGTATTCAATACTTCCCAAGATATTGTCCTAAAACATGAATTTTTGTAGTCTGTTACATTGCTTAAGAAGTCTTGGCGGTGCATCTTTGATTGCAGAGCAATGCTTAAAACCCTCCTCAATTTGGCCTCTACAATTTTTCCTAGATTTTCTTTGCCTAACTCCAATCAATTTTTCACACAATAGAAAAAAATATTTTTCTTAACATAAAGCAGATTGTATCTTTACTCATCCCCCTAGCAGCTTCAATGCTTTCTCAGTGCACTCAAAAGGATTTTTTTAAAAATCCAAACTTTTTCGGATGCCCTCCAAGTCCCTGGATAATCAGTCGTCTTCCTGGCATTCTAATTGTGTTTATGCCTCTCCCTTTTCTCATTACTTTCTCATTACACTATTGTTCTTTCATTTAATTAAAACGTTATGTTCTTTACCATTTTGAGCTCTCTGTATATGCTGATCCTCCAACTTAAATGGTATTTTCTCCCTGTATCACAGACTTAATTTCTCTTAATTTAGGACAGTTCTTTCTTAAACAGTCCTCTTAAAGTTAGTTCATGTTCCCTTTCTATTTCAGTTCCCTTTCCTTAGTAACACCAATATTAATTGGTAAGTATTTTACAATTTTATTTTTTTTATACCCCAAATTAGCACAAAGCCAAATTTGGTTCCCAACTTTCTTCATCAACACATTTCCTAATATAGTATTTTGGAACTCAGTAGCATTCTAACCTTGTGAATGAACAACTAAATGAATACTATGTGCTCAATAAATATGTGCATATTGTGTGTCAATCCCAATTGAATTTTGAGACTGTGGTAGCTATCAAGGGAAGTAAAATATACTTCTGTTGAAGAAAAAAGAAGAAAGTAGAAAATATATTTGTTTTTTACTGTACAATAGTTTATTTGCAACATATGGAAATATCAATGGATTAAATTGCTTACTGCAGAACAAGATTGAATGGCTACATGCTGATATATCACAGTTTTACTATGAGGGTAGATTTGTAATGTCAGATGTCAAAAAATGTTTTGTGCCACCAGGATTTAATATTTATTTTTCAAGATTTTTCTCAATTTTCTTTTCAAATTAAATGAAAGCAGTGTAGAGCTACTTGGTAAAATAGAATTTCTATGATTTTTCAATTATTTGAGGAGGTGATTAATGTTAGACATATACCATAATAGGTTTAAAGATATATATGTATATATATATATATATATATATATACATATGTAAAAAAAAAAAAATATATATATATATATGTACCTACATATGCATAAAAGTCATTACCAGTCATTTGGTTAGATCAATATAGCTGTGATTATGTCCACAATGCACCCCACATTTTCATTATACTTTTTTCTTTGTGCTAGGTATACAAATGGTTTTATTAACTTTATTTAACTTCAAGAAGACAATCTGAAAAAAACAAAAACTCAATAGAATTTTCTATCAACTTCTCTCTCCTCAAGAGCAAATGGTCGGCTTACACTGCCAAGTGTAACTAACAGTTATCTTTGTGGCCTTAAACTTGCATTTGAACCAAACCTTGAAAGCAAACATGTTCCTCATGTTGTAAACTTTATAAATAATCATTTGGTGCCCTGGAATAATACCATTGCTTACCACCAGTAGAATAGGGGTACATTTTTTTTCCTTTTACATTTGATACTATGAGTTTATCTTAGATTTTTCCTTACCTGCTTGGTCGATGAGGAAATTAGATTATTTATTTATTTATTTATTTATTTATTTATTTATTTTTAGCATGATAAAACATCTTAATTACTTAGCATAATTTTAGTTTAATAATTTGATCTTTTACTTCAAGAAAGATGGTATATAACCCAAAATTTACTTTAATAATTCTTTTATTTATATTTCATAATAAATAAGTACATTCATTATATCTTTTCAGAAACAATTCAACAGTGTTTGCCAGGTGATTGAAATTATTTATACTGATGGAAAATTATCCTTGTTATTGTAATATCAAGTCCACAGGAATTTCAGAGGAGTTATAAGTTTAATTTAAAAAAAAAAGATTCATGCACTATTGGTTATCTTAGATTAAACTATTTATCATTGAAGGTAATTACCCTATTTTTCTCCTAGCTTTTCAATATATATTCATTACTATTTCATATATAATTTTTAAAAGTATTTTATTCTATTTAATCATTTTCAAAAGGAAAAATCATTAACTAAAATAAATACTTGGAGATGAAGAGAACCCCAGCTGGCATGAAGCTTCCAATTGGATAGGCCTTCACTATGATATTCCTTTTAATTTACATAGTCCATTCGGTTCTAAAACAATAGACAAATTGCATGGGAATTAATAAAATTATAACATTCTGATTTTCTAATTTTATTTTCTATTCTTCTTACAGTTGTATTTTCTTTATGAATTGTGAGGTCTTCATGGACATATCTTTTGTCACCAACCTGGTGGTGAAATATGAAGAGTTAAAGTCCAAGTGTATATTTACAAAAAAATAGATAAAAGAAAACATCATGCATATTGATTCTCAGGTAACTATTCTCAGAAAGAGACATTTCTGTGTGGTCCAGTCATACCAGGGTCTAAATAGAGGTTTTAGGCCAAAGCCTCAAGTGGAAATAGTCTGTTTTTGCATATGCTGAAACATCCTTGAACCTCTGGAATGACCTCACTAGATCAAGATGTATTATCTTTTTGCTAGTATTTTGTGTAAGATTTATTTTTACATCTGTGTTCATCAGAGATATTGGTCTTTAGTTTCCTATCTTTATGTTATCCTTCCCAGGTTTTGGTATCAGGGTAACGTTGTCCTCATAAAATGAGTTAGGAAGTATTGCCTCTTCTTCAATTTTTTGGAAGAGTTTGAGAAGAATGGATATTATATCTTTGAATGTTTGGTAGAATTCACTAATAAAGCCATTTGGTCCTGAATCTTTACTTTGGGGAGGTTTTTGATGATTGTTATAACTTCTTTACTGTTGATTGGTCTATTTAGATTTTCCAGTTCTTCTTGATTCAGTCTAGGAAGGTTGTATATTTTTAATAACTTGTCCATTTCTTCTAGGTTATTGAATTTGGTGGCATATAGTCTTCCCTAGTATTCTTGTATAATCCTTTGTATTTCTGTGGTGTTTATTTCTAATTTTATTTTCTCTTTTCTCTTTAGTGAGGCTAGCCAGGAATTTGTCTATTTTATTAATCTTTTCAAAGAACCAGCTCTTCGTTGCATTATTTTTTTCCATTGTCTTTTTGTTCTCTGTTTTATTTAATTCTGCTCTAATTTTTATTATTTTCTTCCTTTGGTATTGGCAGAAATAACCCACACATATATAGGCAAATAATTTTCAACAAAGAGCCAAAAATATTTAACGGAGAAAGGAAAACCTCTTCAATAAACGATGCTGGGAAAATTGGAAAACCACATGCAAAAGAATGAAACTAAACTTTTATTTGTCATCATACACAAAAGTTAACTCAAAATGGACCACAGATCTAAATATAAGACCTGAAATGATAAAAATACATAGAATAAAATATAGGTACTAAACTTATAGACCTTGGTCTTAGAGAGGATTTTATGAATTTGACCTCAAAGGCAAGAGAAGTAAAATATATAACCATATTGCTTCATATCAAATGAAAAAGCTTCTACACAGCAAAAGTAATCATTAGCAAAACAAAAAGACAACCAACCTAATGGGAGAAGGTATTTGCAAACAACTCTGATATAGAAGTTAATATCCAAAATATACAAAAGATGCATACAACTCAACAACAACAACACAACAAAACAATTCAATTAAATTTGGTTAGAGGACCTGAACAGACACTTCTCTAAAGAAGACATAGAAATGGCCAACAGATATATAAAATGATACTCAACTTCACTAACCATTTGGAAAATGCAAATCAAAACCACAATGAGCTACCACCTCACACCTGATTGAACGGTTATTATCAACAAGACAAGTAATAAGAAGTGTTGGAGAGGTTGTAGAGAAAAAGGAACTCTCACACATTGTTGGAGTGAATGTAAATTGGTATGACCACTACAGAAAACAGTATGAAGATTTCTCAAAAAAATAAGAATAAAGCTACCATATGACCCAGCAATCCCTCTTCTGGTTATCTATCCAAAAAATTTGAAAAAATGTATTTGTAAATATATATACCTCTATGTTCATTGCAGTATTATTCAAGGTGGCCAAGACATAGAAACAACTAAAGGGTTCATTGATAGATGATTGGATAATAATATGTGGTACATATATATAACGGAATACTACTCAACCATAAGGAAAGATGAAATACTGTCATTTGTGACAATGTGAGGAAAAAGTCCAGTACCATATGACTTCACTCATATGTGAAATACAAAGCATAAAGCAACAAATGAACAAGACAAATAAAAACTCATAGACACAGGCAATAGTATGGTGATTACTGGAGGGGGACAGGTGGTTGCGGGGAGGTAGAAGAAGGTAAAGAAGGTCAAATATACAGCTATGGCAGAAGATTTCACTTTGGGTAGTGAACACATAATATAATATATAGAATTATACATTTGAAGCTCATATAATTTCATTAAACAATGACACCCCTGTAAATTTAATAAAATTTAGGAAATAAAATATGTCACGGGAATGTATTGTATAGCACAGAGTATATATTGAATAATATAGTAATAAATTTGTATAGTGACAAATGACTGCTAGCTATTGTGATGAACCACTTTGTTAGTTATATAAATGTTGAATAACTATGTTATAAACCTGAAACTAATATAATATTGTATGTTAACTATAGTTTTTAATAAAAATGTGTTTGAATATGCAAAAATAAATGAGAAATAAATTTCTATTGCACAAGTCAAAAGGAAAAGTCAATTTTTTTCCTTTATTTATTAACCACACCCGTTGTCCATGTTTCCTTTGAAACCCTGAATAAGTAATACCTTGCTTATTAAGGATAACATTCAATAATTCATTCAGAAATCTGAATTCTGTGTCCTATTTTTTGATGTCTTCACACTCTCAGCATACTATGTTTGTGATATTATAATTACTTTTTTATAAGAGTATTTTCCCCACCAAAGTAAACTTCTTGAAGTTGTGGACCAAATGTTATTCATATTCTCTTCCCAGTTGAGCTTATCACCTAACAGATACTTGATGCTCGATGCTTGCTGAATGAACGATCAAAGGAATGATAAAAGTACTACTAGGCAGGCCACTCAGACAACCTGGAGAGCATTTGACAGATGTATTTCAAAAACTATCACTTAAATATTCAATTCACAGAAGAACATGCTTTAAATAAAATGCATGGAAATTAATTGATGAAGTCATGTGGTTTGCAATGTATGATTTAGCAGGCTTAGTATCAGTTTCTTCCTACTTTTATACTACAGAAAAACACTTCACGAAAGATAATTAACTGATTAAAAATTGTGTGTAAATGTGTGAAAATGAAGCAAATTTCTGAAAGCCCTATTCAGCAACATCTCTCAAATTTAAGTTGTAGACACAATTTATGGATTATTTTTCAGAGAAATGTTAATCAAAGAGAATAGACCCATATCTAATATATTACTTTTTAGATATGTTACAGTGGTCCCAGATATCAATGCTTCTCTTGTCATTCTTTAAGATAATATTGTTCGAGGCAAAATGAAATTTAGGAAATAAAATGAGTATTAAGAAAAGTGGTTCTAATTTACTGTGACTTTATCTAGCAGTTTATAAGAGAAGAATTTAAAGAGCTTTATAAAAATGCAAAATTGAATGTTTTCTCTGCTCGTTTACTTCATCTTTTTTCTTTTGGTAAGGATTGTTTTCTATGTTTGTACTAGGCAGTTTTAATTCACTTAGTGAAAATAATATTTATTTATGTTAAGGTATCTTCTGTTTAATATCATGATGTAAACGAAGAATATGAACTTGACATAAATAGAAATGAGGACAGCAATTTATCCAGAAATATAAGCTATGCTTTTCCAAGCTGAAAGGCAAAGCAGTCATTGCAAGCTGTAGGGAAAAAGAGGCTTAACTGTCACAGTATTCACTTAATTGTATTCAATAAAAAGAGTCTTTATATATATATATATATATATAAAATATATATATATATTTTTTTTGCTGAAAGTAAGTGTCTATACTCGTATTTTAAAACATAATCTCTAATTTTCTTCTCATTTGTTTTGGTCCTTCAGTGTAGGAGAATCAATAAACAATGAGGCATAATATTAACATTTTGGATTGTATTTAAAACAATTATTCAGCTGGCCTAGATCTGTAAATCCAGGTGGTGATTTTGCAATAATTGTGTTGTAATGTTTCCAGCCTTTTAGCTGTTCTTCTGTCTGATCCATTTAATAAGTATCATTTTGTAATTGGCTTTTTTGCCCTGGACATTCTTGAGGTGGTTCATGTCACTAAATGCTGATTCAGTTAGAGGTTGCCATATTGGATTGGTTATAAAATGACTTATTCTATTTTGGAATAATGGATGGGATTGTGAATTTGTTGTCATATTAATTTAATCTTAACATTCTGGCAATTAGCCCCAAATAGCAATCTTAATCACGTCCCAAAACAGTAGTAGTAGTTTAATTATTTCAATAAGAATATTTTATGGCAAAAGGAATTGTACTGCTAACCTACAAGGTCTACTTCATAGTTTTCCTTAAAAAACTAGCCTTCCTTATGGGCATCCAGGAAATATTTTCTCCTATTTCTAGCCTCTCATTTATATTTTAATCTACATATGAAGGTAACTTATTAACAACTATCATCTAAGACCAATATACAAATTTTTAAATTATTTCTGATATTTTCAAAGTCTCAGTCTTCATAAAATATACAGCAGCTGAACTCTTTTTTATCTAATAATAGCAATTGTTATATCATTAAATAAGGACAAAGGGAGTAAAAAAATAAACATCAACTTTACAATAGACATTATTTATCAAACATTAACTCCTAATAATGTCTTTTATTTTAAGGAACTTTAATTCTTACTCATTCCAAATCTCTTTTCAAAAGAAAACCATATGCATTAAGATCAGAAACACACATGTCCTCTTTAGGTAAAGAGGCTCGTGCTTCAATTCTTTCAACATATAACATTTGATGAAGCTTGAATAGAGCTATGCTGTGAATACACTGTTTCTGTTTTCTATCCAGGTTTAGTGTCACAAATCAAAAAAAAAAAAAAAGAGAGAGAGAGAGAAGAAAGATCAGCAGGTGTAGGAAGTAAGAAGAGGAATGAACAGAGGTCTGATCACCACAATGACTTAAAAGGCAACCATCCATCACTTTTATATTTTGTGTGTGTGTCTGTGTGTGTGTGTGTGGTAAGTATAAACACAAGATTATGACTGAGTTTGTGTGTACAAGAGTCAAAGTGGGGTGTTGTGCAGAGATAAATAGTGCAGAATAAATACCTGGTTTTCATTTCAGATATTGCACTTATGAGAATATTTCTTCTTTCACATAAGTAAGTGCATGATTCCCACCATCATTTGAAAAAAAATATGAGACTACTAGCTATAGCTGAAAAAGGGAACCCTATCTGGAGCTTAGGATCTGTTCCTGCAGAATAAAACAATATATTCCTGGCTTTCTTGTAATCAGTTACCTACTCTAATTCTATTTAGATACAACAAACATAATAGCAGTATGTATATGTTGAAATACATCTAAATTATTTTGAGGCTTAAATGTTGGAACACTAATTTGTCATTATATATCAAATTTTTTGCTACCTTGAACTCAGAACAACTAAATTTCATAATTTAATCTCTCTTCCAAGATGTAAATATAGAGTATCTTCAAAGTATACATACATGTTTTTGATATATTTTGATATATTTTTTAATATATTACAAGAGATTTCACTTCAAAAAGAAATATATTCAACTCTGAAAATGATGTATAGTTAAAAAATCAAAGCTTATCATAAGATTATTTATAATGGCACTTGCCTGTGCTCACATTTTATAACCAGTTTCTTAGAAGGATTTAGAGAGTTCCAAAAGGTCTCACATTTCAGTAGTTTCTTCAATTAATTTTTTTTTATTTTTATGAATTAAAAATGTTTTTTATAGAGAAAATGAATCACTAATCTGGAACCCTTTTAAAATTTTTCTTTATCATATGAATTTTACTTTGAATAAGTTCCAACTTATTTTCAAAAGTTTAAGTATTTTTATTATTTAAAAAGTATTCAAATTTTTTATTTTTAAAATTAATGTAAATATCCTAAAAACTAAAAATACTATATTTACATTTGTTGTCAATTGGAAGTTTAGTATTTACAATGCACTCACATATGTTAATGTAAACCCACATATCTTACACTACCAAAATGGTGAAAGATGAGAAGAAACTGGGCAATGAAATATAATACTAAAAAACATTCATGAGACATTAATAAAACATATAGTCAGAGGGGTTGAGAATAATGAGAGAGCACCTGAGCTGAGGCCAGTTTAAATGTGTGGGAGGATAGTTTTGTAGACCTGGAGATGTCACACTGAGACTGGGCTGCTCTGTGATGTCACACTTCCCTTCGTTCTCCTCAGCCAGACATAACATTGATGACCCTCTCCTGTCTCATATCTAGTTGCAGCCCATTTCCTCTTTGTTTTTGGGACCCGCTACTCCAAGAATTAAAAAAAAAAAAAGTAAGCGTATGCTTACTAAGTCTACAGACAAATTCAATGTATCTTTGAGATCAAATCATAATGAGAAAAAAAAAGGATATTTGTCTTTTTTCTACTTATCGCAAGTTAGCCATGAGTTATGTCCTAATTTTAGAATTTTAAGTTATTTGTTTGATAGACACTCAGTTTTTTAAGCCTTAGTGTTTTTATATGGAAAAAAGAGAGAGTAATATGTACCATGTAACATAACGTTAAAAATTAATACATGGCTCTATGCAAAACTCCTATAATATATTTGGTCTTTGTAGTGGATTGAATTGTGTCCTCCAAAAAGATAAACCCAACTTTTAACTCCCAGTACTGGTGAATATAACCTTATTTGCAAATAGAACATTTGCAGCTTTAATAAAGTTAAGGATCTAAAGATTATCCTGGATTTGGGTGGAACCTAAATCCAGTGAAAGATGTCCTTATAAGAGAAAAGAGAGAGGAAGAACACCATGTAAAGACACAGACATACATTGGAATTATAAATCCCCAAGCCAAGGAATGTCAGGGGTGTCTGCGGTCACCACAAATTAGAAGAGAAACATGGAAAGGATTCTCTCTCAGAGCCTCTGCAGGGTATCAACACTATTGACACCTTGACTGTGGATCTGGACTCCACAACTGTGAGAGAACAAATTTCTCTTATTTATGTTGTTTAGTTTGTGATTATGTGTTACGACTGCCCTAGGAAACTAATATAATCTTCAGAATTGATTATCCATAATTTTCTTGTTTTTCTATGAACTTGTATATTTTCAATGGTAATTATCTAGTCAGTGTGCACCAAGGTGGACTGGTCAATTAAATGTGGCCGACATTTATTTATTTAGTGCTCAACTCTGGTAAGATTTCAACTGTGCCATAATTGATATTACATATTTTGAATATTACCCCATGTACTTATTTGATTGATTCATCCTGAGCACTGAAAAAGTGTCCATGGATGATGTATATTTGGGGAATAGAGATGAATTTGGAAGGAAGAGGACCTACTATAAGTCTTCAGGTAAGAACAGGGAATATTTAATCATTAATCACTTTTAGAGTAGAAATGCATGTAAGACCATCTACTCGAAAACCAAAAGTACTGTGCATGCCAAAAGTAGGTTATGAACATGGGTGTCTCTTAAGGTCTTTTCTAAGACTAAAATTCTGTGACCTTTAGGCTGAACTTCAGCTACTGTAAGGCAGCTTCATGCTACATGCTTGGCAGGCTCAGGGTTCTAGGTATTTCTGGGAAGTGAAAAGTGAATAAGACATTTCATGTTCTCAAGGATTTTAAAGTCTAATTAAAATGGTGATATATATACACTTGAAAATGTAACAATAAGTAGTAGCAAATTATAAATGTCATCCAAGAGATAGTGACAGAAATCGATTCCTGATTTCATTGCTCATTATGGATAGAGGCCAAGGGCTTGCTGTAGGCTATAGATACAGAAATGTACCCATGGAATACATGGCATTTCCTTTGCAGGTAGGTTTATTACTAAACACTCTTCTCAAACACATACTTCTGGAAAATTAGGCAAGAACTGTTGATAGTGAAGTTTTATCACTAGCTGGATAGTACTGAATAGTAAAAAGAATTAATTCAGTTAAATAAGTAAGACTTCCTCTTCTTGAAAAGCACAATTTCCCTACTAATGAAATCTGCTCATTTATTGACCATTCTTGCTTTAGGAATTAAAGATAAAAGTTTACATTTAAAAGTAATTTTATTTTTGCTTTCTTTCTCCATTAAAATGTAAGATTTTAAGATAAAAAATTAACGTGTAGAAGAAATAGACATGATCGCCTATAAATACAGTTTATTAGCTTTATGCTTCTTTCTAAAAACTAATTATCTAAACTGTATTTATTTAAATATATCCTTGCTTTGTAAAATAAAAGAAACAAAAAGCAATTTTTTTAAATAAAGAGTATAGCTAGTATTCACCCTGAAAAAAAGTGAGGAACAAAGGGAAAAATAAAAACCATCTTAGTCTGCTTTAACAAATTATTATAGACAGGGTGACTTATAAATAACAGAAATTTATTTTTTATAGTTTTAGAGGCTGGAAGTTGAAGAAGGATATGCCACCACGATTGGGTTCTGGTGAGAGCCCACTTCCTGGTTCATAAAGGCTGTTTTCTTAATATACTATCACATGATAAAGAATAGGAAGAATTTTCTCTCAGCTCTTGTAAGGGCATCTATCCCATTTGTGAGCGCTCCACCCTCATGACCTCATCTAGTCATAGTTACCTACCAAAAGCCCTCACTTCTTAATAGCATCACATTGTGGAATAGGCTCTCAACAAATCGAAAGATAAAAACCATACGATCATATTAATAGATGCAGAAAAAACATTCAACGAAATCCAGCATCCATTTATGATAAAAACTCACAGCAAAGTGGGAATAGCGAACATACTTCAACATAATAAAAGTCATATATGACAAACTTACAGCTAAACATCATACTCAATGGGAAAACGCTAAAAGCATTTTCCTTAAGATTAGAGACAAAACAAAGATGCTCATTTTCAACACTTCTGTGCCATATTGTATTAGAAATCCTAGCTACAGCAACTAGACAAGAAATAAAAATAAAAGGTATCCAAATTGGAAAGAAAGAAGTAAAACTGTTATTATTTGCAGATGACATGATATTATATAGAGAGAACCCTAAAGATTCCACACACACACAAAAACACACACATACACACAGTTGGAACTGATCGATGGATTCAATAAAGTAGCAGGATACAAAATAAACATTCAGAAGTTAGTTACATTTTTATATACCAATGTGGACTTTCAAAAAGAGAAATTAAGAAAACAATCCTGTTTACAATTTCATCAGAAACAAAAATGAACACACAAACGAAAATGTTTCTAGGCTCATAATTTTTTCTTTTGACATCATTGAATTTAATATTTTTGAGAACACAGGAACTGTAATCTGTTAGCCATAATCTCTGTCCTTTGGAAATTCTAGGTATTATTTCATTATATACCTGCTTCTTCCTTTTAATCATAATTTTCTATCATCTTGTGGATTGAATTCTATAGTCTCTAAAGCAAAATGTCTCTTTGGTCCATTTCAGGACATGTTTACAGTGTGTTTATCTTCTCATGAAGCTACTCAAAGCCACTCAGTTGATGTCATTAAACACATCATCCCTTTATTAATAAGGTTATTTTCTTATTAATGACCTATATGAGAGGAAACTTGGAGAAACCCTATTATTATATTTTTATAAACCTCATTAAATTATATGGTTTGCAAATAGTTTGTTTAATTAAAGCATTTTTTTCTATTCTGAATGTTTCAATGAATCAGGACAGTATCAGAGAAAAAGTACGAGAAACTAATATTTTGTAATCAGCCAAAAATGTAATTACCTAGTCATACTATCCATACCTACTATTTTATTTAATAGCAAAATTTAATTGCTAAATAACTCTTACAAAGAAGATATCTGTCTCTTGTAAGTCAATTTACAAAGATTTTTTTAAGAGATAGTAGCCTGAAAAATTGAGAATTTTACCAGTATTTTATTGGTGCCAGTTCTAAGTGGGATGGAAGTACAAGCCATTTCAAATCAATGAGTCATGCTTTTATACTGTTAGCTTTAAAAGTCAAATAAAGGAACAACTCATCAACCTAATAATGTTATAAACTTCTCATTGCTTTTACAAACAACACTTCACAACAGATTTTTTTAGAAACTTTTTTTTGGCAAAAAAAATCAAGTTGTTTTACTGTTTTAGTAACTCAATTTCAGTCATTTTTGCAAGATGAATAATTTTATATTCATTTTTCAAACCTGGGCTTTAGAATGCAACAGTTAATTAGTCCAGTAAAATTTATGAATGCAAAAGTAACTACAATATTATTTTTTGGTAATCGTGGTTAAAATTTTAATCAATGAGTAAAACATAGGTTCAGTTTTTCAGTAATGGAATTATAAACTCAAAAAATATATATGTAACTTAAAAAGCACTTCAAAATGTCCTATGAAAGAGCCTAACTCCTAACAATAAAGTTAAGATTGAGAGATTAAATTGGGCTGCTCTTGACTTCTTTTCACATGGCTATGTCAATAGGCCATCTACATTGCTTAAGTGGTGAATTAGAGAGCTATAGAAATATCAGATAAAATAACCTTCAGTTTTCCCTAGAAAATATAGTGACCTTTTTCTAAACTTTAAGCTTATTTTATTCTTGTTAATGTTTAATTCATATGGCAAAAGAATGAAATGGTAAAGCTTTCAGATTTGTAAAACATCATTGAGCACTGCATAATGGAAAGGAAACCTGACTTGATTACTTTCTCTGATTTTAATATTGAACTAAGTCAATTTAAGAGCACTAATCATGGCTTTTTCAGTTTGTGAAAAAGTGAGGTAAATTTCTTGCCAAGTATATTTGTCATGCTTTTTAATTTCTAGTACATATGATCTGTGATCATAATCTCAAATTATTTTCTTTTAATAATTATGAGACTGAGATATATTTTAATAGTAAGATCTTAGAAAAAAATATTAAAAATAACTCCAAGAACAAGAAGTATGCAATTAACAAGTCTGATTGTGCTCACTGAAAGAGAATTGCTAAGCTTCAGAATATCTTAAAAAGAATAGGCATGATAGCATATTCTTGTTTAAGGAAAAGAACAATGACTAAATTTTTTGGAACATTTTCAACTGTGATAAAAATACTGAAGATAATTATTTTCTTTTCCACATTATCATCTGTCTCCCAAACATTATAAATACAGAAAATTTAAATAAATAGTCTATAAGAACCTGTCTTTTCTCAAACTAATTAGCCACTCTTAAAGAGTGTGAGCATGGCATCAGTCAGCCCTATCCATGAAGTGTCTGTGATGCTCATGACCACGGGCTGCTGCTTAATAAGTGAGAAAAGAAATTAAGTATTTAAGCAGAGGTTACTCTGGGTTGATTTTCTTGTCAGGTAAATTATATGTAGTGCACAATTAATTGCAGGAGTAAAAGCTGTGATATAGAGAATGACTTTCTTTAATAGATGATGACACTGAGTCTCTAAGGCTCATGTAATTTGCCACAACGTAAGAGGAAGAGTAAAGTTGAACCAAGTTCTCTTTGTTCCAAACCTGTGTCCAAAACTTGATCTTGAGTTAAAATATTGAATAATTAACTAAATACTAAATGAATGCCCCAAGATAATTACTGAAGATGATTTAGAGGGATAACTTAATTTACAGAAAGGTTATTTGGCTTTTCATTTCTGTACTTCCTTGGTCCATCCTATTATATAATACTGGGCAGTAAAAATGGAAAGAGAAAAAAACCTTTTTATCAGATAGAGTAAATTAACAAACAAACAGCAATGATACCAATTACCATATTGCCTACTTCCTACCTGTTCACGGATGAGAGATTTTCAGAATGTGTATTGAATAGAGCTGAGCTCATTTTTAGGTGTTTACTTTTGACTTAATACTGAAATCCTCAGGATCCATGTACATTTCAGAAAATCAATTTCTGCCCAGATTTCAGCTTTTCTATCCTTTAGAACCAAAGCGAAGACTCACTGGTCCCTACCCCCAAAGCTAATTCCCTCAGAAATCAGAAAGTGAGTGTGAGTGGGGCTATTAGAGCTGGTATTTCTCTTTTCTTTTCTTTTTTATTTTTTAATGCTCTTTTATTTTATTTTAAATTTTAAAAAGTTAGACATTTATTCAATCCATGAAATGATTCCCCCCAATTACTCTAGCACCTATCTGGCACTATACAACTATTACAAAATAAAGGGCTGGTATTTCTTTAGGCAACCAAGGGAGGCAAGTTTTGACAATATTATTTATCACAATAATTCCTTGTGAAATTCTTCTAGTAATACAAAATTATCACAATTCAACTGTACAGTCAATAACTTCATGCTTTTCTAGCCTATTATCGTTCATCACCTACCAAAATGCTAACCTGTCTTCTGTCTATATAATCTAGTAAGGAATCACCAATGTTTCTGTATGGTCCCCTTCTCTGATTAATCCCCCTCTGTTAGCAACTTTTTGGACTCTCCTAACTACGCTCTTTGAAAAACCCCTTATATTCTCAACTCCTAGACTCAAAGTTTTTTTCAATCCTGGGCAAAATTGAAATGATTCCCCATCTATACACCTCCACATCCCATGTCAGTCCTTTTGAACACTTCACCTGTACATGAGTATGTTGTCCCATTAGTCACAGTATTCCTCTCCTTTCCTAGTCCTACAAAGACATGGAATGTCTTGTAGAACATTGGATCAGGCTTGAGGCATGTACTTGAACAAGGCAATGGGCAAACATAGGAATCTCAGTAGTGCTCTCTACATCTTTCTTATTTGCTTCCTAATAGTTCTGTACTCTTCCATGTACTTATAGATAATTTTTTTGCTTGCTTATTCAGACAACATAACACATGGCAACATTTCTCAGACTATCATTATTTAAGAGATTGGCCAACACTACAATGAGTGTAATTTCCTAATTGTCAAGGAAGCAACTTTGATTCAGCTTCAGTGAATGGTCTCCTCTGATCTAATTGCTATTACTGGGATGAAGTAGACTATCATTTTTCAATGTAGTTGTCTAGAGCTCAATGAACATATAGAATAAAAAGGCAATCCCCAAACAAACCAGACTCCAATACCTAAACTATCTACAAAAATCTCTACTTAGATATCTAATAGGCAGCTGGAATATAACTTGTCCTAAACCAATCTTCTGATTTCTACTCTCTCCACACAAACCAGTTGCTTTTCAACCTTTCCTCATCTCACTTAATTTAAACTCCATTGCTCTAGCTTAAAGACTTTTATTTATATATCTCGTGTATATTTCACCAAATTCTTTCCATTCTATTTTCAGAACATTCAAGTTCTGTTGACTTTTACCAACTCCATTGCTTCCAGCCTGTTCTGAGCCTCTAACATCTCTCACTTGAATTACAATTGCTTCCTGACCAATTTCTTGATTCCAACTCTGCCCCCTACTCTCTATTTTTAACCAAGCAGTCAGAGAATAATTTTAAAACAAGTTTTAGATTATCATACTTTACAGCTCCCCAAAATAACAGATTCCTCTCTCTATCACCTTTCCCACCCCACTTTCTCAAATGCCCCACAGAAAATCCTAAGCATCTTAAAGTCTAAAGTAGCATCCCCTCAAGGATTTAAGCTATTTTGTAAGGCCACAACAGCTAGAGTCTTACAATATGTGTTTTTTTATTGGGAAAGGATGGTAAATGTTGGTTAGAGTAAATGAATTCCTTCTGGTTGGATTTTCCTTGTGACATTTTTACCTTTGTAAGTTTTGAGCAACAAATTTGTTTAGGAATTGTATCTATTCAAAAAATTAATTTCCAGGGAATTACAATCTAAATAAAATAAAATAATTATTTCTTCAATTAGCAAGTTTCTTTGTTTCCTTCCAATATCACACAAAACAGATCCTAATATGTAGGACAATCTAATGTAATAAATACAGAATTTCAAAAGCACAAAAATTTTATATCCAATAAATGGTCTTGAAATCATTAGCTAGCTATCAAAAGAAAACTAGATTGCAAATCCGTGCCTAGGAGCTTTCAGATATAATGATATAAAAGAAAGAAAAACTGTTATTTAAGAAGAAAACACTGATCAGAAATGTTGGTTGACATATCTTCTAAATATGACATAAAAGGCAGAAAAAAATTACCATTTAAAGTACAGTATTACAATGAGAAATGCATTTTAGAAAACAGTAATGTTTTATATGACATAATATTAATAAGCAATATACATTTGTAAATATAACATTGATTTGTCTTTGCATATAAATGAAAGAGCCTGGGTCTAGAAAGCTACTGCTAGTTTTATGCTCATGGGTTCTTTTGCTTTATTTTATTCTTCCCCTAGCCTTAAGTTAAAAGGGCTCAGTACAAATCTTGGCAGCTTCACATGCTCTGTCTAGTGTTCCTGAGGTGCCATCTGGCACAGGAATCTTGACTGCAGACAGAGCTTAATGATCATCCTGGCTGACAGCTATTATGGATGCATCTTTGCTACTGTTGCACAACCTATGTGCAATTCTAACCAGAAGAGTGACAGTCTCAAATCTAAACAGAGCTTTAGGTTGTTTTCAATTCCGAAGGCCTTTTAAGAATGTGATATTTCGCAGAAGTAAGCAGACTGACTGACAAAGGTGGGAGCTGTCCTCATGCATAATGAACTAATCAATAAAAAGCAAAGGCACAATACAGACAGCTACATTTTTGTTCTGAGCTGCCCTGCTGCAGGACTATTTTTACTGAAAGTTAAGAACAACGCATTTGCTCATAATGCAAATTCAGAAGCCAGCATTGCTTTGAACTTCAAACAAAATAAAGACATATGTCATCTCTGACAAGAAAATATCTAACATGAATTTCTTCCACAAAGACTTACATATGGGCAAAAAGTAGAAAGGAAACCAAAGAATGCTAAAATGAAAGTGAGGAATTTACATAGCACAATGGAATAGCAAGATGGTGAGAACCATAAAAGTTATATCCAGGAAGATGCTAATTTTTACTAAAACATTTACCCATGACAGGTGCATCAGAAAACTTACAGATGACCCATTTCAGGATAAACTCAGAAATCTCATTAGAAAGAAATCATTAGAGCACATTGGTAAACCATGTCAGAAGGAATATTTTGTTGTATGGCACTTTGTTTCTATGGAAGAAAGCCTATTTTATTTTTGGTTTTAAGAAACTAACCAACTACATCAATAAATCACTCATTTGTAGAACTTAGCCCTCAGCTCAAAAATCAGCAGGTAAAAAAAGAGAAATATGACCCTTAGTTCATATCTTCTATATTTAAAGCTATATTTAAATATTTATATAGTATCTACATAGTACATTGGTAGTACATTTTTATAAAAAATGTACTATGTTTGCATAAAATAAATAGTATTTTTTTGTGTATAAATGATATGATGGCCCATTATTTATTCTTTTAAAGAGAGCTTTCTATATGCCATGCATGTGTTTGGTTAGTGCTGGGCATAAGTTGGGGAAAAAATGAAAGACATTGATTGTTGTCTCAAGGAATACATTGTTATGGAGATATGTACTCTGAACATTTTCTAATAATGTGCACTAGATGAATGCAGTGAATCGTTCCTTTTCTCTGGACCTATTACATTTTGCTAGTGCTGTGGCTTTGTAGATTGCTGACTGACAAAGCTATAGCTTTGGTCAAAAAATACTACATGGCCAGAAAAGATGGATATTCTGTTGTTAATAGAAGGAATTTTGTTTAAGCATGTATGGCATCCCAACACTCAAATTCAACCAGATTATACTTTCTAAAGAAAGCCATAATGAAAGAAGAAAAGATCTTGTATTGATGGAGGCTTACAGTCAGTTCATCTTGTGGGAAACAATAATCAGATCATATGAATGCTTCTGCTGCCATCATTTAATTTAGAAGCAGTGTTAAGTTGCTAAAAATTCACAAGCAGACAGCAGTCTATGGTCACCCTGGGAAATCACTGAGTGTTAAAATGGCTTGCATAAGAATAGAAAGTGAGTTTAGAGGTAGAGCCGGCTCTGTATCTCTATATGACCCCTTTCTTCTCAACCTCATACAATATTTTGTAAGCTTCTGGAAGACAGACCAAACCATATCAAAGAATAATAATTTCTAAATGTTATTGTAATCTTGTTAAGAAATACAGATTCTATAACTTACAAAATCAACATGTATAAGAATACTTGTAATTTATTATTTACTTCTATTTGTTTATTTCTCTAGATTTATCTATCATTTCCATGTTTGTGTGCATATATATGTTTATGTAAATCCTGTATTTTAAATGCCAGGTAAATAATAAGTATTCTTAGGGTTTTGTTTTGTTTTGTTTTGGCCCATGGGTATGAAAATTTAAGATAAAAGCTACTCCTTTCATGGTAAATAATTATATAAATATTATGGAAATATTTCAAATATATTATAGGTATTTTTGCTTTCTTAAATACTGCATTCTGGATGCGGTATACCTCTTGTCTGCATTCTTCTCCATTAAGTCTATTTATTTACTTTAGGCCATAATAATATGGAACACCTCTGCAGCACTCTGTACCAACAGCCTCCTAACTATTTAGTCCAGCATGTTTCTCCCTGTGCCAAAATTCCTCTATAAAATTCTTAAAGTGATCATTTATAACATGAAATCAATCATAATTTATCTGTTTAATATATACATATATTAAAAACTTATTTTTAACATTGACTAAAGAATAAAGTCCACATTTATTAATAAGATACAAAAGATCCTTAACAGTCTAACTCCAACCTATCAATTGTTATTTTCTATTAATATTTCAGTGATGCCTCAGTGATGCATTTCATTATAACATCTTGTTTTTAGAAAGAAATAACTTCTCTTATTTTTTATACTTGCTATGTACCTTGCTTAGAATACTCTCTTCCACCACTCAGAGGCTGGGCAATTCCCACATGATTTTCATGACCTAGTATTATTGTCCTCTGATAGGCAAGTCTTGCTCATCTCCCTCCTCAGAAATCCCTCAGCACTTTCCTTGCTTACTTAATTATAACTGTTCATTTATATGGTTATATTCTTGTGAGGGAGGGAATGACTCTTCTGCTACCAGATATAACTCATGTTTTTATATTTTATTTGGGCTTACACTAAGGGAAAAGACAATTTTTGTATGTTGAGCTTTGAATCTTTGTAAGTGAAATCATTCATGGTGTTCATCAATTGAAGAAGCAGCATATGTTTTAGAATGTAAACCCAAACTAAGATTTCAAAGTAAACCTTTGAGAAAAAAAAAATTCATTCTCTCGATAGTGATTTTTGCATATTACCAGCAGATTGTTTCTGCCTAGAAACTTGTGTAGTGGTAATTTCCATGTGGAGAGTAGACAGGAGCTAAGAACTAAAATAACAAGTTTCTGAAATCCTTCAGAGCTGAAAGAGAACCAGTGCAGATGTTAAGTGGAATATCGTGCATCCTTCAAACTCTGAGAAATTAATTGTGGAAGATCAGGAATCTGTCTTTTTAAACAACTCTTTGAGGTATACATTACATATCATAAATATTCACCTATTTTACATGTACACTTCAATGATTTTAGTAACAAAGTTGTACAATTATCACCACAGTACAGCTTTATTTTCATTAGTCTTTCAGTGATACCTTAGCATCATCTCAAAAATATTTTTTGACCACTAGTGGCCAATCTCTGTTGACATCCCCAGTGCCACACAGCCACTGATTTCTTTCTATGTGTGAATTTGCTTTTTATAGATATTTTATATAAATAGAATCATAAAATATCTAATCTTTTGTTTTTGATGTCTTTCACTTAGAGTTTTTGAGCTTCATTCATTTTGTACCATGTATCAATAGTTTACTCCTTTTTAATTGCTGAATTGTTTCCCATTGTACGTTATGCCATATTTTTTTAATCTATTCACCAAATGATGGACATTTAAATTGTTTCTAGTTTGGAGTTATTATGAATAATGCTGCTGTGAACATTCCTGTATACGTCTTTGTATGAACATATATTTTCATTTTTCTCAAGTAGATTCCTAAGAGTAGGATTGTTTGTCAAATGGTAAGTTTATTTTTTAACTTCTTATGAAACAGATAAAATATCTTCCAAATGGCAGTAATATTTTAAATTTATATCTGCAATGTATGAGTGTTCTGTTTCTTCCTGTCCACAACAGTATTTGTCTTATAAAGTGTATCATCAGTTTTAGTGGGTGAAGTGGAATCTCACTGTAGTTTTAATTTATGCTTCCCTAATAACTAGTGTTTGGCATTTTTAATGTGTTCATTAGTAATTCTTTTATCTTCTCTGGTGAAAATTTTATTAAAATAGATTTTTTTAGTTTGGTTGTTTGTCTTATCATTGAAGTGTAAGAATTCTTAATATATTCTGAATAAAATCCTCTTACAAAATATATGAATTCAAAATATTTTATCCCATTTTTTATGATGTTTGTTGAAATACTTTTATAATTTTTATGACTGCTACATGGCCTCAGGATAGTGCTACTCACTAGAAAAAAAATAAGAGATTAGAGGGTTGTAACTCAGTTACTCAAGAATTTCAAGGAAGGAGGAGGGGCTGGAAATTAAGCTCTATAAAAACTCTTGAACAAGAGACTTGATGAGCTTTCAGTTAGTGAACACATCCAAATGCTGAGAGGGTGATGCACATCAGTTCCATGAGGACAGAAACTCCTGTGCTCTGGACCCTTCTGCACCTCACCCTATGTAACTCTTCATCTGGTTATCAACTTCATGATTCTATATTTCATTCATATGACAGCACATGAAATATTCTATATTATGTTACCATTTTTATTGACTTTATACTGAACCTGTAAACATATGTAGATGTTTTATTGAGCTTTGTGAGCCTTTCTAACAAATAATCATATCTAGAAGAGACTCATGGGAACCTCTGATTTATAGTTCCTCCCTCCACCAAACTACAAGTTCTGCCATAGGAATATGTAATTTGGACTAAATATTTGTGTGTATTTATTATTTTTCCAAGTAGTCCTCATTACTATTTCAAAATAAACTTTAAGAAACCCCGATTAGTCTCAGTTATACTAAGAAACCAAGTGGGGGGGGGGTTGTACCTTTTTGAGCCAGAGCTATATTCTGTAAGCATTTTGTAGGTCACAGGTTAGTGCCTGTAGGAATATAAATGTGAGAACCAAAATTGTAAGTAAAATTTAAGAAATTTATTGGAGTCACTGACCAGGAACCTTTCTCTACCCTCATATTCTAATTTCTAAACCATCAATTGAGGAGTTTGACTTCTGTTATCCTAGAAGTGGTGGAAATCCATTGTAATTTCTTATTCAATTGTTTATTCCTCAAGGATATGCAGTAGGTCCATTTGGATTTTCTACAGTGCTTGTCATATAGTGCCTCTCAAGAAAAGATTGTCAAATAAATACATAAATGTATCAGTAATTAATCTCCAATCTGAACATCTAATATATTCTTCATATAAACACATTCTCAAGAGCTGTTAACATAGGTAGTCATAACATTCCTTTACCACAGAGGGCTTTTTTTTAAATTTATTTAATTACTTTTCAATTTTCTGTGTTGTACTCTTAATTGTCAAAGTGTATTTTGTCCTTTTATTTTTTTAACTGCTACTGGGAAATGTTTTTTAAGAGAACTTTCTAATAACTTGGAAACTAGTTAATTTAGAAACTCGGGTGTTAATCTTTTATGAGAAGGAGTTAAAATGCTCCATAGAAAGCAAATTTAGAGATATCAGTTTGGCCATTTAGAGAGCCTTCCTTGATTTCAAATTTGAGTCTGGGTCATTGAGATTGCTAAATAAACACTATTACAGTTAGTGAGATTTAATTAAGCATCAGTGATCGAAAGTAAGTATTTAATATATGCTTCATTCAAAATTTTACACTATTAGAAAGGTTAAATATGAGTGGTGATAGATGGAGTCATCTGATCTTTCCTCCCCCACCTCCTACACAGCTCCTTGAGTGAATAAGGCTGTTTCATATGCTCTATCTGAATGCCAGAGATAGAGATTCTTAAAAATAAGTTAACCCAAGAAAGTCAACATAATGAATCTTTATTCTGATTCTACTATGAAGATGGATGGTTTAATATTTTCTATATACATATTTTTTACTTCTTGTAACTGATAGTTGATGCCTATACATGTCAGACTGTTAGTTCATCAGATAGATGGAGTTTGTTGAATACATCTGTGTCATTGCTGATCAATTTGAAACACAGCATCATATGTCAGTTTACTTACTGAATTTGGAAAGAGATCTATTGGAGAAAAAAATCCTAGAGCATTATTTGAGCAGTATTTGTCTCCACTCAATGGAGTTTTTATATTTCTATAATTTTGTTTCCTTTGTCCTGCTCTTAATAATTTAAAATGTTTATGACATTTTAGCTGATGCTACTTGAAATGTAATTTTCCACAATCTGCAAATGATTGTTTTGGGCTCTGAACCAGATATTAATTTTTTTAACATAACGGTGAAACCCTGCCCATTCGTTTATTTTCTTGCAGAAAACCCTCACTGGAACAGCTGTGCCCAGTTCTATTCTCAAAACGAACATTAGTTGCTACTCCATCTCAGTGTGCCTCTGCAGAGAGGAGAAGGGTATTTGAATTTGGAATGATTTACTTTTCCAGGTTCAAGTTAAGTATTAAACTTATTGGAGAAGGAATCCAAATAATGGTAGGGGACCAAGTTTACTGTTTCATTCATGTAAACAACATTCAACACTATCAACACCAGCAATGGAATTACACACTCCTGCTCTTATATTTCAGAATTTCTACTATTGAAATATCTTGGCTAAAGGTTGCGTACATTTCACACTCTGATTCATTTTCACACCTTCAGCAACCCAAAAAAGCATATTCAAAATACTGCAGTCAGCTGCTGGCCTATGTGAATCTAATATAATTCCTTGGTGAGAAGCCTTTGTCTTTGCCTCAGCTGTTCTTAGACACAAGAAGTTTCACCATTTCACAATACTAGCATCGGTAAATGTTGATAGACATTAACTTGCTCTGTGAACATAGCACTTGACAGATGCTTTTTCGAGTACAATTAAAATGTATTTTTTTCAAACAAATGGTGATGTAAACGACATTTCTTAAGCTTGTGTTTCCCCAGAACAGCATTCGTCAATTACATTGGTTTACTGATGTTCGATGCGGTCTTCAAGAGATTATTGTTAAATGATTTTGAAGATCACTCATATTTCAAGTTTTTTTAATCTTGCAATAACCTTATTCCTATTTCTCCATCCTATTTTTTGTTGTTATCTATTTTGTTGTTCCTAAGAAAATTAATGAGTGTGCTATACCTTATAGAACCATTATACCAATACAACAATAATTTTATTAGTGATTTATGAACATCTATGAAACTCATTCTTTGTAGACATCATCATAATGTACTATTATTAAAGAACATATGAGAAACTATAAAACCTATGCCCAATAATGTCACACTCTGATTAAAATGTGTTCAGAATAGTAAAATAATAGCAACGTGCTTTCTGGAATTGAATCTATATTTAATAACACAAGAGTCAGGGATCCTTAGTCGTCTGATATGAAATGCTAGACCATAAGCAGTGTTGAAATTAAACTTTGAAATAGCTGTGTTATCAATGACATCTTACAGTAGCATTACTGATATGGATATATTATAGATTATTAAAATACTTATTATGCCAGTGGGTAGGATTTTCATTCCTGATGTTTTGATTATAGTAAGAGTGGTAATCTTACAGTTTTCCCTTTGGGTATAATAAAAATCTTCTAAGTGAAAGAGAATCAATCATAGATTTCATATAAACTGGGAACATTTTAACTACTACAGAGAGAAGCAGTACTTGACACTGAAATTTCTTATCACCCTACCTCACTTTAGCTGTTTTTTTTAAATTTCTACTTATGTTTTAATATTAGTATACACCATGATTATTTTCTAGCATTAAGGACAACTTTCATCCTTTTGATAGTATGCATCCCAGCCAGTGGAGAATTTATTCTCTAAATGTTGAAAAAAGGAATAAACTCTGTCCACATTCATTTCCTTTAAAGTCAAATGAGCATCTTTCCATTACAGGAATGATAAAAGCAAATCGAAGATTACTTATAATTGTTGAAATATTAAAATACACACACAAACAAACACAATCTCATACATTTGTGTATTAACTGTATTAATTGACCCTTACGCATCATAGGACATTCATTCACCTACCCACCCCTTCAACATGCATTATACATTTATAGTGGGTACAAGTGGTATTTTGGGTGCTTTTAACCAAGCTGAAGAGGTGTCATTTTTATAAATGATATTTTCATTTCTTGTCATATGTGATGAGACTATATAAACATCATATATAAATACCACTTTTTTTTTCTAACCAAACGATATATAGTCTACGGTACAATATTGTAGATAAATAGTCTGTTTTCAGCAAGCTACAAAATTTTCCCACATCATTCCATTATAAGTAACAATGATATACAAACAAATACATAAAATGCAGATGTAACATTTAATTAGGTAAAAAAAAAATCCATTTTGAATGGGAATGCCTGTGCTATAGTTGTAAGGACTAGTAATTTGTGGTGGTTAAGAACATGGCACTGAACTTAATCTGCCAGGGATAGAACTGGGTCTTTATTGGCTGTGACCTTGAAAAATTGTGATGCTTCTGGGCCTCCATCTGTTAATTTGCATAATGAAGATGAGTATACTAACTAACTCTGTAGGGTTATGTAAAAATTGAAGATCATGCATATACATCTCTTACCAGAGTGCCTGGCTTGGAGTAAACCCTCAGTAAATGTTAACCATTATTATTATTATTATTATTAATTATTATTACCTGTAATAATACATATAAAAATTCCTTGACTTGGCAACTTATAAAACTTTTTAACTTTAGATATTGCTTAATACACAAATATTGAACTTTAGCATTTTAAAGAATCAATAAGTATGACAACCATGTAGCAGTATCACAGAGATACACAGGTTATGAAATGGTAAGTGGCCGCTTAAAACTAAAGGTACACTTTTTAGAAGATAAGATGTTGTAGTTATAGATTTCAATACAAGTGACTGACAATGGAGATTCTTTTTTTTTTTTTTTGCTTTCCATGTATTATAATTATACTTCCAATAGAAAATAGTTTAAGGAGAATGATTAAAGATAATCCTAGAGCACCAGGAGTCATTCTATCTTGAAGTGACATTTTGATTACTTATTTTTAAGTCGAATTAATTTATCCAGAGATATTACAGTAAGTAGCTTCCAATCAGAAGTGTGACTGAGAATGTTAGGAGAGATGTGTTTCCAATAATTGAGAGTTGTGCTAAACCAATAAAATCACAAACATTCCTTAAGTTTCAATTCAAATGTTATCTCCACCCTGATGTTTCTCTAACTATTTTTTAAGAATGTTATATACTTTCATACTTTCATCTCTACTTTTTTAATATATTGTAGATCTGTATATACTCTCTTTTTAGTACTTATAGCTCCTTATTATACATCTACCCTTTTGACCTCAAGAGCACAGAACAATAAAGTCTTAATGGGCTTTGCAACTCCAGACTTGATTTTTCATGTAGTGTAAGTATGTAGGTTTGCCATTTTTTATCTTTATTTTATAAAAAAAAAAAAAAAAAAAAAAAAAAAAACAATAAGAGGGAGCATATAAACAGAACTATAACCAGAAGAATATTAGAATTGTACTCAGTTTGGACTGAAGCATGAAAAAGTAAATGCAAGGTAACCAAGTGAGTATATAAAAATCACTTCTTCAGACACACAAATTTACAAAAAAAAAAAAAAATGTTCGAAAAAATTACTTTTTACCTCTCTATCCAGGAACGGAGGCCTAGGATGTGAGCAGCGTGGGAACTTAGAGAGTAAGAGAAGGGTCGGCTGACTTTTGTGGGGAGAGTTAGAAGTGAGATGCTATGTTGACATTGACTAAGATCTCTGGAGATTATTAATTCATGAGACATGTTTCTAATGGACCAGACAAATTCATAAAGGAGAAAATAAATGTCTGGTCATCTTGCCTGTCATCTCTTAAGATCTCCGGTAATTTATAGGTCTTCAATATAAAGATAATTGTCTGTGGATTGAGAAAGGAGTCACTAAAGATTTCTACCTAGATGACTAAAACTGAGAGCAGAAAGGCACAGCAGGGAATCTCTGAAGAACCAATGACAATGTCCTATAAGGCAGGGTGTCAATTCAAACCACTTTTCAGACTCACCCAGGGATGTCAGCTTTAGTATCTGCCAAACAAGACACAAAGGAACCCCAACCAAGTCAGAATTGCCCTAATTTTCCCTCCCTTTCAATTTTCCCTTGTTTAAATTCTGTAGAGAAATGAAATTGTATCCAGAAAAGGGAGGAGGGTGATCCTCAGAAAGTATTTTCTTTGTAAACAAATAAGCATAATTGTCTATGCTTTTTCTTCATGTTGCCTGGAAGTATTTTTTAATATAAGAATACATCTATAAATTAAGAAAATATGAGAACATCGTTTTCTTTAAATGATGGTTATTTTTTCATTTAAGATTTGGTGACAAATTGAAATGCAGAGGTATTATAAGAATAATGATACATAAGTTTAGGTTCTTTATTAAAAATGCAATGTGAAATATTAAGAAATCTAAAAGTTTCTGTTTATCTAAAAAATAATCTGAGGTCACATTAAAGAACCTGTAAGATGGGTTCTTACTGTATTCATGGAGTTTATTTATATAGTATTGTTACAGTTGAAGCAATGGGAGTTCCAGTGATATGCACACTTCTAAGTCCTTTTCACTGCTGGAAATGAATTTTAACTCAGTGAATATGAGAAATATTCATTTATTAAAAGCATGTTATGAGGTAGAAAACGGGTCAAGCCTAAAACTGACTAACCATATGGAAACAAGGTTATGTACCACTGGGGAGGGTGTGTGTGTGTGTGCACGTGGGATTATGAGTTATAGCAAGGGAAGATGGAGAGCTGTAACCCCAGGGGAGGGAGAGGTCTCCATTATATTTGGAGTGGTGATGGGTGGTTTCAAAGGCATTCTTAGATGATTGGCAAGTGAGGTCATTTTGATTGACACCTGGCTGCTATATAACATTTTGCATAGTGCACATGTGCTTACCCAAAATTTAGTCTGTTACAATTAGATTTATGAACTTCCAGGCACAAACATAGTATTATAATGAAGCTCTAATTGTAGACAAATTAGGGTACTACCTCCTGCACAACATCTGTAGCCCGATTAAGTCAGCTAAGACTATGGCCTTCCTGTCCTTTGTCTCTGGGGATGCAGGAGGGATTCTCCAACTACCAATTGGGTATTCTTTGGTCAGCCTCTGGGCTGGGCCCCTCTTCTTTTGTTCCCCTTATTGATCATATCTGACTAGCTACCAAATAGTATTATAACATGAGGCTTAATGGTTGTAAATATACTATTTGCATGTCTAATCAGATGTAGTTATTTTTATGACAGATAAATATACTCTTGCCATTTGGTAGAGCAATTATAAAAGTGTAATATCCACATTGGGATTTCCAAAGATAAACTACATAGTAGATTTAGTAGACATACAAATAAAGATTTTTTTTTACAGTACACTCATAGAAACAGAGACCAAAGGCATAATTTCCAGAGGGGAGGTGGCAGGGTGATGAGTGAAAAAGATGAAGTGGAATATAGTCAATAATATTGTAATAAGTTTGCATGGTGACTAATGATTCCTAGAATTAGTGGGGTATATTGTAGGGTATGAAAATGTGGAATCACTATATTGTACACCTGAAACTAATATAACTATATAATATTGTATACCAACTATACTTATAAAAAATAGCAAATAAAGCTTTAACAGTACTTGGTGAAATATTAAAATTACTGCAGTGTCTGCTCTTACTACTAATACAAGCCAGAAAGCTGAGCCATATGCTAAGCCCTTGATTTCCAAACTTACCTGCAATCAGCTGGAATGCTTCAATAAAAGTAAATATAAAAATATTGATGTTTCTATCTCATCCTCAGAGATTATGACTTTCTTGATCTAGGAAGATGAGACCTTTAAGCTTTGAAATTTTTTAAAAATTCCAAAGTGATGCTAATGTGCAAAAAATTTTAGGAAACTCTGAGCTAAGCAATCTTCTTGTTTCACAATGTTTGTACTCATGTGTGACAAGAACAATTTCCTAGTCATTAGTGAGACTGCTAATTCAGTAATGAAACAAAATTGAAGCTTTATTCCTTTCTGCAAACAAAATTACCAGGCCAATTTCAGAAAGCTTGACAGTAAGGTTTAATGTATCATAAACTTGCTCATTTAAAGATTCAATAAAAGGGAACTTTCTATTTGTTATGATAAGAATGGCTTACCAAGTATTTGTCTAACTTATAAGGTTTAGCAAAATTTTGTATAAAATCAAATCATATTCAATTCTTAGAAGACTACGTATTTTTTATCCAAGTATCAGAGAACAGATAACTGCATTGCATAAAAAGTAGTGTCCTCAGAAAGGTAATCTTTTTGTTGCCCGGAAAGGTTCTTGCCTTATTCCATGAAAAAGAATTAAAGGGTAAGATAAAGAGCCAGAGAGCTTGGGGGTCCAGTGACCAGACTCTTGTTTTATTCAGCAAGAAAAAATTCAAAGGCAAGATGAACAGTAAGCAGGAAAGCGCGAAGTACACATATGAAGAGGGGTGGGAGAAATTTGGATTGAGAGAGAGAGAGAGAGAGAGAGAGAGAGAGAGAGAGAGAGAGAGAGAAAGAGAGAGAGAGAGAGAGAGAGAGAGAGAGACATGCAAGATAGCTGATTATGACCTTTTTTCTCCTTGGAGACAGAGAGAACCTGGGAAAATGTGGTGCTGACATAGCCTTGTTGCCTTCTTCCAGTAGGTGGGGAGCTCAGTATCCTTTTTCTTCCTCATGTGGTGTTTCAGGAACTATTATGGCAGCAGGTGCATGATGGGAGTTTCAGTATTTGCAATGCAGATGAGATTATAATGATATTATAATTAGCCAAAAGTCATGCCTTAGCCAAAGGTTAGGGCTTTGCCAAAGATGACATCTAAGCTGAAAAAGATGGGTTTTGGCTTATCCTGCCAGCTGGGACTAAAACAGGAGAAAGTCTGAAGAAAGGTAAAATATCTTGAAGGCAAGCAGGGTGTTCCTGCTCTATCCATCCTGTCTCATGACTCCCAACAGTTAATCTCATATTTATTAAATTATTTCTGCTGTAACAATTTCTATAATTTATTTTAAAATGCTTCAGTCATAGAAAGTATGATGATATCAAGTAAATAATGATTTAAATTACAGTTTCGGGAATTTCCTGATCTGAAATTCACAGTTCAAGGGTAGTCAGATACCTTTTTTTCTTAAATGTCACTCTTCAGCTATTCTTAACTTGATCAACAAAAGAAGTTTTGGTAGTTTGCATATCTACAATTGTTTTTCATTTGTAAAATTAATGACTTATTAGCATGGTGTAATTAATAGTATTAGATATATGTTGTCTGGAGAAAAGATGTTTATAGATAGTTCTAATCTGCATTAATAGGCACAAAAATCAAATCAGCCTATTTACTGTATCTTCTGTACACAGAAGCATTGCTCTCCAGTCTTGATTCTAAACAAACTGGTTTAGACAGGTCTTAGTCTCCCTTATATGTGAAAGGAAGGAAGTTTGCTGCCCCAAAATATGCCTTTTTAAGAATACAGATTGTTTTAAATTGGTTATTTTTAAGAAACAAAAGACTCAGAAAGAACCTTTGAAACTCTCCCCTTTGACTGCCTATAGGAATTCAAATAGAAAAACCTGCTTAAAGGAAGAGAGCTATCACTTCAGCATTGTAACAAACTAACTGTGGCAGACAGGAAAATATTCTAGCAAAGTCAGTTTGTTAGACTCCCCTCTGTGTTCCATTTTTTCTGGGTGGCCCTGTGAGAATTTGTTTACCAAATGGTTGCTCTTTCTCTTCCACCTATGAACAGGCCAGCTTTCCCTTTGAAATCTCAGACCCCTGTCTCCCTCTTTTTAGTACAGAATAGCAAACAAGACTGAATCGCCTGATTTGTCTTGGGGTCTCATATCCTTAGGGAATCCCCATATGTACATATATAATAAATTTGGTTATTTTCTTATGTTAATCTGTCTCATGTTAATTTGATTTGATTATTAAACTAGCCAGAAGAAATTAGAAGGGTAGACAGAAAATTATTTTTACTCCCCCAAATTTATGATTTGAATATTGTCACATTTGCTCTAGATATCTTTCAGAGCCTACCCCAAACCCTACCACAAAAACAAGTGATGGAAAGTCAAGATTTTCTGAGCTCATAGAGTTTGTATGACTGATATGTTCTTGGGGAATTTATGTGGAGAATCAATTGCAGCCTAACTAGTGCCAGGTTATTAGGAAATAATGATCTATTACTTACCTCACACTGTTGGAGATCAAACGAAAAGACACTCATAATTCTTTATCACCAAAACAGGCAGCGGGAGATAGAAGGAATATGGATCACAGGGAGGAAAGTGTGAGTAGCAGTTTCCCGAGTTGACAGGAAGATGTGAGAGAAAATATTTCATCAGGAATATTATCAGATTGTCCCAAGATACAAAAGATTATGGCTTATTCATTCGATTAGAGAATGGCTGGAACTCGCAGGTTTTAGGGTACAAATAAGCAAAAGCAAGATTATGAAAGGACCTTATGATCTACAGAAGTGTTTTTCACACTTTTTTTTAACACAGCCTCATAGTAATGTACTTTTTATATTACACAAGCATAAACATATAAAAATTATAATTTCACAATATATTATAACTTACTAGGTAAAACTACTCAGGTGTTTTATTTTCTAGTCTATTGTTTTCAGTTTATTCCATTCTACCTTATTTTATTTAAATTGTTGTTTCTGAACAATAAATTGATTTTCTGACATATCGATGAGTTGTTCTCCACAATGCAAAAATCTTACCCTTTGGAAAATTTGGAGTAACTAAAGGTTTCAAATAGGTTTTGTGATGACTAGAAAGATCATTGTGATATCCATGAGTACACAATATACTAGAAAACCACAGTTCTGTTTGATTTATATTTTAATAAAAGAAGCTTACCACATTCTATTGTTCTCAGTGTGTTTTGGCATTTTCCATGATTCTATAATTTTTTAATAGAACATATTTTAGAAAGTATGCTGGCTGTTTAGACCTTAACAGTTGTTTGATCCATGACTATGAAATCTGATGCTGCATAAAACAGGATCCGCATAAGAGAAGCATTCAAGGCTGTGGGCTGTTTATCAGGATCTTGAATGAATCTTTACAGCCATCCTATGACTAATGTGGCTATCACTGCTCTTTATTTTACACATAAGAAAACTGAGTCTCTATGGTATATAGTTATTTCTCTTATCCTCACTGTTTAGAGGCTTAGCTACAACTAAAACCCACTTAGTTTAGTGCTTTTCTCCTTAATGCTTTCCTCAAAATCCTGATACTTTATTATTAACCAATGACCCTGCCTTATACTTTTAAATTAAAACCACTTGGCGATTTCACCTTAAAATATTTCTGTACTTTCACATTTTCAGTCTTCCTTCAAGTTTGTCAGTGAGATAGATGTACCCTTCTTTTTTTCTGTAAGTCTTCTCCAACTGCTTTTATGACTCTCACTGCCCCTTTTATTTTCAGATGCTTTCTAAGATCCATGTTTTCAGATGCTCTACCAGCATGTATTCTTTGTAAACACTTCCTTCAGATAGTTCTATTATCCCCACTTCTTTGTTGTTTAGAAATTGCTTTTCTATACTGATTTTGTTAGAATAGAAAATGAAACAATCTTTAACTCTTGATAAAATACATTTTTATAAAGCTAATCAGTTTTATTCATTTATTTTATAAGTTCATTGTTCCCAGAGAATTAAATAGCAGTAAAGATACAATTATCAATCACCTAAAGTTTAAGAAGTGCTACTGATGTCTACGTTTGTCAAAAATCAAGGGGGTATGTGTGTGTCTGTGTGTGTGTGCGTGTGTAAAGAGAGATACTTATTACACTCTATTTGAAATTTCTATTTATTAAAGTAATACATAAAATAAAGACTAAAATAGAGTAAAGAAATGTTATGAATATTTTAGAAATGTCAATATAAGGTATGCTGTTGTGTCTAATGAATTTAACTTATCAACAAAGATCAATAAAACACTCTGTCTTATATATCTTAGTTTTAGAACAGTGAAGGAAGGATGGTGATGATCTGGAAGCTAAGAGCGAAGTATGATTATTGTAAAGTGAAACCTGTCCAGTTTTAATACCTTAGTTTAGAGAAATTAACTCTATTGAAGACAATTTATAAAACTACTTGATTCTAGAATCTCTTATTCAAACAATTTTGTCAGGTTTTTTATGCCTATTGACAATATCTCAATAGACCAGATCTTTTCCAGAGCAATACTAATATTTAACGAATAGAGTGGAAAGAATTCAGTTTAATTTTGTATTTTTTGTATACCTAATTGTTAAATCATATATTCTAATATCCTTGAATCCTGATATTTTTGAAAAATTAGTATTTACCTGAATGCATTGATACAAGGAAAGGATATAGATATTGGTTTAATATTTGCTCTGTCACTTACTACCAATAAAACTGTAATTGGGTTTCTCTATAAAAATTAAATTAAAATTTGTTTTATAGAGTTATTGTTGGATTTATGTATTATTCATGCAAAGTAATGAGGAGGTTGCCAGTCACACTAGTCACACACTGGGTGCAAGAAAAAATGGTATTTTTATTTGACAGTTTCCCCAGTGTTGGAGTAACATCTTTTTAAGTGTCAAATGTTATTATTTTTAAAACATTTTATTGAAAACCTTTCTATAAAGTCTTCATTTTTTTTGACACTTAAAGCTGTGACAGAATGGGCATTATTTTAAAACAGGGTCTAAAGATGTAGGGTTTCTTAAATTTGTCTCAGAGACAATGAATAAAGGGACAAATGGGTGCTTGCAGGGGATACATGTTCCAGCTTAGTAAAACTGCTATATCTGTTTAATATATCAGAGATCCTTTTAAGATTTTCTGAGAACATTGGTTTCTGCTGCTCAAAAATGCACAAAAAGTCAAATAAATATTAATATATTAATTCTTAAAAACCTTTGTGAGACACTTTTTACCTACAGTAAGGTTAAAAAAAGATATAATATAGATATACATATATGTCTATATAGATACATATGTGTATATGTATATACAACTAGGTTAATTAATTATTAACATTTTGTCACATGCTTTCTACCTATATTTCAGTTTCTGTCTCTGTTCTCGTCTCTGTCAGCAAATAGATGATAGATAGATAGATAGATAGATAGATAGATAGATAGATGATAGATAGATAGATAAATGGATAGACAGATAGGTGGATAGATGGACAGATGGATAGATGAACAGGTGGATAGACAGACAGATGGATAAACAGACAGATGGATAGCCTGACAGCTGGACAGATAGACATGATAGAAAGAGAAAGGGACCTTTTCTTTTTCTAAACCATATAACAACTCACCTTGTATTTCAGCATTTATTTCCTAAGAACAATACAATTCTATATAAGTCCAAGCCCAATAAAATCATACCCAAGAATTTAACATTGATAGCTATTATAATCTATTATAAAGACCTTATTCATAATGTCTCAATTTTCTCAATGAGGTCCACTGAAGTTTTATTGGAAAAATCAGATACTGTATTATATTTAGTTGTTATATTATTTTATTTTAAACTAAAACCATTCCTAAGCCTTTTTCATCTGTTTCTCACTACATTCATGTCAAAAATTGTTGTTGTGTGGTATTATGTTGTGTTGTGTTATGTTTTAAGAATCCAGGCCAGCTTTTGTATAGAATGAGTCTTAAATCAGATCTGTTTAATTGCTTCCCTATGATTAGATTGAGATTTTTAAAATGTTGACCAAGTCCTACATGTCAGTTTTAACCCAGTATTGATCAGAGTAAATGTAATCACTTGATTAAGAAGGTATCCACCAAATTTCTCCATTATAAAGATATTTTTCCCAGTCTACTTAACATGTAATCTGTGGGTTGATATTCTGAGATTATATGAATGGCCCATTCTCCCAGTACAATTTAGCCAATGGTTTCAGTATCCATCAACCATTCCTTCTATATTAATTAGTTATTCACCTTCCAATAAAGAGTTTTACCTTTTTATCTTATGGTTATATATATATAAATTCATGTGGATTAATGTATTCATTTAAATTCATTATGTTAAAATCCATTATTCTCATAATAGATTTCCATGCTAAAATTGTCCTACATTGAACAAATGAAGGTTTTTCAAGATACTACTTCTGATTTTTAATCATTTCCTTGCTTTCTGAAGTAAGTTACAAACCAAACTTTTTACTATTCTGTCCCCACCTACCCTGGAATCTGTCATTTTTCCAAGAACTTGGTTCACAGTTTCAGAGGATGGTTTTTAGAAACCAAGATCAAGGCTCTAGATTTGCTTGTGGCTACTTGAGTGTCATTGTTTCCAAGCTCTGTCAGTAAATATTAACCTATATATGTACACACACATATATAATTATTTCTATATTTAACCATTAAACTAAATATGAATGTATACTGATATCTTTGACTCTAGTCCAATAATACCACAACTTTTATTCTAGCCTCTCTCTTTGTTTACCTATAACTTCCCTCTCTGACAGTAAGAAAGTGGGCTCCTACCATTTACCATTTATTTACATATTTGTTTAACCCTAGCATACTGCCATGACAAAAAAAATTTGCCAACTAGAATGTAGTGTTTATGTATAATTTCTTTAGTTTTTACTCTTACAGTTTTCAATCAAAATACCATTTTACAAATTTAATTAGGTCAGCTCCTTTTATACCCTAGCCCCTTAAGTAGAGCTATTTCAGATATTTGTAGGACAGATTCAAAGTCTGCATTCTATTCAGGGATCCCTTGACATCCTGGTTGATGTTTTAATTTGCATGTATTAAACTTCATTCTTTTGTAATGTACAGTTCAATGGGTTTTAACAAATGTATAGTGTTCACTATAACAGTACCATACAAATTATTTCCTTCACCTTAAAATTCCCTTTTTCATTCACTTTTTTGCCAACCACCCTACTCCAATCTCTGGCAACTACTGATATTTTCTGTCCCTATAGATTTGCCTATTCCAAAACATCATATAAACAGAATCATACAATATGTAGCTTTTTGGTCTAACATCTTTCTTTTAACAAAATGCTTTTGACTCATCCATTTTACTGTATAAATCAGTGGCGCACTTCTTTTTATAGTTGAATAGTATCCCATTGTATCAGTATGCCACAATTTGTTAATCCATTCTCCTGTAGAAGCTGTTGAAGGACATCTTGGTTACTTCTGAATTTTTTAAATATTATGACCAAAGCTGTAACAAGTATTAGAATACAGACTTTTGTGTGTGTATAGTTTACAATTTACTTGGATAAACAACTAATAATGTGATTCCTGGGTCATATGCTAATTTTATATTTAATTTTAGAAGAACTGCAAAATTATCTTCAGAATGGAAGATAGCAAAGAAAATGATTATCTGTTACTCTTCTATTGATTTTTATAGGTATTTTATAACATGGTCCATAACCACATTATTTTTGTTCATGTGTAAGAGCTAGTCATGAAGGTTTTGGTATATTACCTTATCATCTGCAAATGTAACTCATTTTACTTTTTTTCCAATTATTATGCCTTTTATTGACTTCTCTTTAATTATAGCAGCTAATATCTCAAAAAAATTCAATAGTGGTGGAGATTGTGGGTATGTTACCCTTTCCTTGACCTTAGTGGGATTATCTCTAGTGTTTCTCTATTAAATAATTGTGTGTGTGTGTGCATTTGTAAGCATTCCTAATACACTATTATTTTTATCAGAAATTAACATTGAATTTTATCAACATTTCTTTCCTTTAGTCAAGATGCATTATTTCATAATGTAGGCAGCAGATTTGATTTGTTTTTACTTTCTTTAGAAATTTTCAGAATTTTTTCATAAGTATTTATAGTGAGCTTAATCTATCAATTTTTGGTATTTTATCTGGTTTAATTATCAATGTTATATTTTCATAGAATTTATTTAAAAGTTTTCCTCATTTTCTATAATTTGGAATATAGCATTGGAATAATCTGGTCTTTTAATACAATTTTTCTGTGAAATTATCAGGTTCTGCTATTGTTTTGTTTTGCTTTCTTAACCTTTTTTTACAAGATAATTTTTAATAACTTTTACAACTTTTATCATCTATATGTCCTGTACCTTGCTAAGAAATTGGTGGAAAGTCTTATCAAATAGGATTAATCAAAAAGTCTTTATTCTAATCTATCTGTATTTTAGATTGCCCTGATCTTTCAAGGGAGGTCTGATTGTTGTTGACTAACCTTCATTTTCAGTTCTTTACTATTCACTCTCTATTACTTGTGTAGGCTGTTTGTTTTAACCAATATAAACTTCCTTTAATTTAAGTACTCATCATTGCTATTAATAAGGAGGGCAGCTTCCTCTAATAAATACAAACAAGTGTTCATTAAAGGAAGTAGCTGCACAGTTCTCAAACATGTTTTCTCTCCATAATTATGAACTTTGCTTTCTTGGTTGTATTATTTGTAGTTGCACTCTCTCTGCTAGCTGTGTAAATAGAAGGGTGCTTTAAATTCATGTTGATGGAAAAGTCATTTTCTGGTCAGGGTCTCAATTGAATTTTTTTTCCATTTCACAGCAGCATGACATTTCCAGTGTCCATTTGTGCTATTAAAACTCAAAACAAATAAACATATTCTTCAACTATGCCGTCTATTTTAATGCATTTAACACTCATTTAATAAATATGTCATTTTTCTTTTATTTTTTTTAAATTTTTCCCCAGCTTTATTGAAATAGACAATTATTAGCTCATATTTGCATTATACAACTCAATGAGTTTTTTTCAATTATAGTTGGCATACAATAATATATTAGTTGCAGTTGTACAACATAGTGATTAGAGATCTATATAACTCACAAAGCACCCCACTAAATCTAGTACTTCTCTTCCCCCTAACATTTTTATTACAACATTACGTACTATTTTTCTATGCTACACTTTATATCTCCATGTCTATTTTGTAACTATCCATTTGTACTTCTTAATCCATTTGCCTTCTTTCATCATCCACCCCCAAACCTTCTCCCATCTAGTAGCCCTCAAAATATTCTCTGTATCTATGAGTTTATTAATGCTTTTGTTGTTGTTGTTGTGTATTTTGTTCTTTAGATTCCATATGTATGTGAAATCATAAAATATTTATCTTTCTCTATCTGACCCATTTCATTCAGCACAATAGCCTCCAAGTCCATCAAGGCAATATCTTTTTCCATTCCCTCCCATTTAGTCTGTGTATGTCTCTTAATCCGAAGTGAGTCTCTTATAGGCAGCATATGTAGGAGTCTTGTTTACTTATCTATTCAGCCATTTTATCTTTTGGTTAGAGCACTTAATTCTTTTCCATTTGAGGTACTTGTTGATAGGAGTGTAGTTATTACTATTCTTTAATCTTGTTTTTCATAAGTTTTTCTTCTTAAAGAAGTCCCTCCAACATTTCCTGTAATAATGGCTTGGTGTTGATAAATTCCTTTAGCTTATTTTTGTCTGGGAAGCTCTTTATCTGTCCTTCTACTCTAAATGATAGCTTTGCTGCATAAAGTATTTTTATAGATCCTGGGTTTTCATCACGTCAAAAATTTTGTGCCAAGCACTTATGTCCTGCATAGTTTCTTTTGGGAAATCAGCTGCCAGTCTTATTGGTGCTCACTTGTGAATAACTAACTGCTCTTCTCTTTCTGCTTTTAAGATTCTCTCTTTGTATTTAACCCTTAGCATTTTAATTATGAACCCAAAACACCTCTTTGGGTTCCTGGTTTTAAGGACTCTGAGCTTTCTAGGGTTTTATGTCTATTTCCTTCACCAGGTTAGAGAAGTTTTCCATCATTATTTCTTCAAATATCTCTTCAATGTCTCGTTTTCCTTCAGGTACCCCTATGACACTGGTATTTTTACATTTAATAGTGTCTCATAGGCTCCTTAAATTATTATTATAGTCTTGGCTTCCTTTTTCTTGCTATTTTGATTGAGTGCCTTGTCTTCCCCATCCTTTATATCAGTGGTTCCATCCTCTTCTTTATTCACTCTGTTGATTCCATCTAATACACTCTTCATCTCAGGTAATATGTTCTTTTCTGACTGGTTCCCTTTTATAATTTCCATTTCCATTTTTATGCTTTTTTATCTCTTTCTTAAAGTTCTCACTGAATTCACCTACAGTTCCCTTAAGTTCATTGAACATCTTTATAACCAGTGTTTTGAATTCTGCATCTGTTAGATTGCTTGACTCCATTATTCCTGGATCTGTCTTCTATTCTCTCATAGAGTCTCTGCTTCTTTGTCTTCCCATTTTGGTTGCCTTCCATGTCTGTTTCTATGTACCAAGCAAAGCTCTTAAGTCTCCCGGTCTTATTAGTGTGGATTTATGAAGTAGGTGTCCAGAGGCACAGTCCTGAGAGGGATTCAGCTGCAGACCAAATTTAGCCCAGCCTCTGCCCTTCCACTATCACCTGTTAAGATTTAGCAAGCAATCTACGATGCTGTGCTTATAGTTGCCTCAAAAGGCCACACCAGAAATCTAGATCAGATGCCACCAGTGTGAGTCTTGGTGCTGCTCAGCAAGGAGCACTGATTTACCTAGGACACATCTGGATGTGGCAGGATTGGGCTGTGAGGTGGGACACACCTGGATGTGGCTTTGGTATAGCTGTGAGTTAGGGGAGGCAGAGTTTCAGGAAATCCTCTGGGTGGAGTGATCTCTGTTATCCAGTTTAATGAATTCTCAGCTATGGCAGTGCCTGTATCCTACATGCTGGGTTGGAGGAGGGCTCAATATAGGAAGAATGGATACTGCCAGCACTTGTGTCTGGAAAAGGGCCTCACCTTCAGCCCTCACTCTGACAACTCGGTGTCTTCCTGTAAGTCCCTGTTGCCCCCACTGCAGTGCACCTGGCACTGGTGCTCAGAGCAAGCAGGTCTACCACCACGGGCAGGGCCCTTTAAGAAGCATCTGCAGCTTCTGGTTGCTGCTGCTGCAGCCTTTGTCCCATTCAGCTGCTCGGAACCAGCAGACTCACATTTTCACCCCTCCTACCTTCTATCATTGCAAGTTGATTATTTCTCTTCCTATTTGTAAAGCTTGTTCATCTAGATTCCAAGTGACTTTCCTTGCTCTTTGCTGGGTGTTTCTGTCACAACTTTAATTTGGTTACAAGAGGGATGAACAAAGCCTTTATCATCTGTGCCACTTTTTCTTGTCTTCTTCTTTTATGTTTTTAATGCATTTTTCTCATTATTTTTATTTTTCAATTACAATTAACGTTCAATATAATTTTATGTTAGTTATAGGTGCACAGCATAGTGGTTAGACATTTACATAATTTAGAAAGTGATCCTCTCAATTAATCTAGTACCCATCTGACACCACACACAGTTATTACAATGCTATCGACTATATTCACTATGCTGTACTTTACACCCAGAGACTATTTTGTAACTACCAATCTGTATTTCTTAATCTCTTCACCTTTATCACCCAGCCCCCAAGCCACCCTTCCATGTGGCAATCGTCTTTTTTCTTTTAGAGACTTCCTCAAATTCACTTCATGTTAGTCTTATTACTAACTGTGTCTATATTATTACCATTACAGAAGCATTTTACCTATTTCACAGTGTTTGCATTTGTAGGCCCAAGGCTCCTAGTCAAATTTCATATATATACTGTATGTAAGAAACAAGAGAGAATTTCAGAAAAATAACATGCTAAACTAATTAATAGATGGGTGCTTCACTTTTAGGAATAATTTTGAGAAATAATCAACAATTAATTTTATTAATCACATAATTTTCTGACTTCGAAACATTTTTAGTTTTTCATATAGGCCACAGCCTTAGTACTAGAAGAAATGTGAGGTGTTTATAAATGGAAATGATTTCACACCAAATCAATTACAGAGCTTCTCCCTAAAGGATAATGCTATTTTACTCCCCTTTTCCATTTTGTAAATTTTGTTCAAAATATCTAAGTCCAACATGTTATAGTACTATTATTTTCAATGTGTTATCAGAATGGAAAAGATTTTATACCAATTTAATCCCTACTATATACTAGTCTCTCCTCTTCTGCCTCAAACTTCAAACACAAATTAGATAACTTAGCCTCAACATCTACCCCCTACTTCTGAATAATGGTGAGCTTTGTTTTGTTCTATTTCTCTCTCTCTCTTTCCCTCTCTCTCAGAGCAATTTAATGACCATGTACTACTTGCTGAAAGGATTAAGGAGCTACGGAAGAAGAAATGTACACACACACACATACACAATCTCCTTTTGGTCCTCTCTTCCTAGTTAAGTGCTAGATAACAAATATAAATGATAGGGGCAAATTTCAATTATTACAAATGAACAAAATTAAGTCATTGCTTAAAAGAGTATCATTATTATATCAAATGTATTTCTCATGAATTTTAAAATCCCTTAATATCACTTAAATTATTTCTAAACTCTGTAGCTTATAGATGAATGGTTTGTTTTCATTTTTTATAATATGAAATAGTAGGTTAAGAGACAGAGCACTTGGACTTTAGGTGCTTTTAGTATCCAGCCTGTTGCCCTGAAGTTAATGTCCACTTTGGTAATGACTTCCTTTTATATATAACCTGTTTGTGTGCTAAATTGCAAACTGACAAACTACCACCATTGAGCCAAATCTAGCCTTCTACTTGTTTTTGTAAATAAAGTTTTATTGGAACATAGTAATGTCCATCTGTTTAGGTATTGTCTGGCTGCTTTCCTGCTACAATGACAAAGTGGAATGGTTGTCACAAATACCATATAGTCTAAAATATTTATTGTCTGGTCTTTTATTTAAAAAGTCTGTCATCCCATGTGCAGAATGATTATACTTTGGTTCCCTTGTGGGGTAGATCCCTTGCTTTCTATTATCTGTTGTTTTCTGGTTTAAATACTGTTTGTAGAAAAAAAAACATTACCAAACAAGGGCTGGATTCAGAAATGCTTTCTGTATTTCAATTCACTGTTACATGTGGAAGTAAATAACAGATTTAGTTATCTTCTTTCATGTCTTCAGTTTTAAGAGGACAGTAGTAATGATTTTATAGATAGATAGGTAGATGATGATGATAGACAGAAGATAGATAGATAGGTGATAGATATAGGTAGATGATACATATAGATAAATGATAGATAGATTAGATAGATAGATAGATAGATAGATAGATAGATAGATAGAAAGATAGATAATGATAGATGATAGATGATAGATAGATAGATAGATAGATAGATAGATAGATAGATAATAAATGATAGGTAGATAAAGATAGATGAATTAGATGATAGATAATGATAGATAGATGATAGATATGATTTATCCAAGTCAATTCTCATTGTGATTTATAAATATTTTTCAATCAACAATACAAAATGTTTTAATTAATTGGAGTTTCCAGACATTATAAGATTTTTGTTCCTTCAGGAGTTTGCCCAAATACAGCAATTAGCTCTATTTCATTTTTACCTACTTTGTCACCAAACCAAGCTCATTTTTATTCTATAATATTCTATACAATTTCACTACTAGCTATCCATGGTAGTAATTTTCCCTCATTAGAGGAACCCAAATAAGATATCGTGTAGAAATAAAACTGTATAAATTAGGAAGGAAAAATACAACAGGAAAAGATTAACAGTGAAGCAGAAATGTACACTCATATTTGGAAGACTGAATATAAGTGAAAAAATGACTAAGGAGACAAAAGAAGCTATAATCTGGTGACTAAATCGAAGGCTAGCATTTGCAATTGAGAGATGCAAAATGAAAAGCCATTAATGAAATTAGGTATATCTGAATAAAGTCTTTAGTTTAATCAATAGAATTACACTAATCTTCATTTCTTAGTTTTGATAAAATGCTGTTATGTAGGATGTTAATATGAAGAAAAGCTGGGTAACAATTTTTGTAACACTTTATGTCAACTTAATGTTATTTCAAACTAAAATATTTTTACAAGATGTAGCCCTGATATTAAGCAATTTAGCATCTAATAAGGAGAGACAGAAATATTAACAAAAAACAAAAGCAAAAAAAATATATCATGCAACAAATGCTACGATAATTATTCCCCTCAAAGCATCATGGATACACAGATAGCTATTGACAGCTCAAACAACAGTATGGAAAATGGAAGTGTATAGATATCAGGAAATTCTTCAAGGAGAAGGTGTGTTCACAGTCTATTGTGAAGGATAAGTGGGAGATAACCATACAAAGAAGAGAATAAAGAATTCTAGGCAGATATAATACCAGGTATAATGACATAGAAACAGGAGCAAACATGGCACATTGAGGGATGTTTAATATGAAGAGGAATGATTTTTTAGAGGTGGAGTGGAAAGAGATGAGACTATAGAGACTGGTAGTAAACGTCATCCATGGGGACTTGTACAGGACACTAAAACAGTCAGATTTTTAATTTGAAAAAGGCAGAGTTATGCAAAGTTTAACAGAGATTTATACAGTCAGGTTTGTGTTTTATAAATGTTCTCCTGGAGGCCTAGATTGGAAGAGATCAACAGTAAAAACTGAATGACTAACTATGAATATATTACTTTATTCCAGGTGTCTTAGAGCATTAGAGAAATGATTTGAAAGAGTAGAAGATTCTAAACACTATTAATTAGGTAGAAATCAGCATAACTTAATGTTGTTTGGATTTGAGGCTATTGAAACAGGGAAATCTAGAATAGACTCAGATGATTAGAAAACTAGATGCAGATAGATAGTTGTCATCGAGACAGAGAAAAATTGAGCAAATTTGGAAGAAAAGATCATAGGTAGTCATTTCCATTTTTACCTGTTATTTTTAGTTGTCTATAACACACAAATATATTTCAAGATACTGTAGAGCTCAACAAAGTTGAAATGAGTTATCAATTTGAAACTTATTATATACTTAGAATCATGGGATTCAAATTACTTTCCCAGGGCAATTTCAAAGTGAAGAAAAAATAAAAATAATACTCTGGGAAAACCAACAGTTGAGTGAAGTGAAGGAAGAGAAAACTGCAAAAAAAATTATAACAAATCTACCATTAATTCTGGAGAAATAAAACAAGAGATAGTGGTTTTAAAGGAGGTAGCAGATGTTTCAAAGAAAAAGAAAGAGACTCAAAACTCTCAAATATTTTGAGTATTATAAAATAAAATAATAGAAAATATCTTGGATTTAGTAAATAGAAATGCACTGATAAACTTGAGAAAGCTATTTTAGAAGTCAAAGTGAGATATATTGAAAAGGATCAAGAAACACAAAAGAGATGACGCTATTGACTTTGGTGTGCAAATGATGAAATACATTAAAGGATAATTTATGATTGTGTGACTCATAAGCACATGTGTATGATGAATACATAGTGTCAGTAAAGAGACTGGAGAAAGGAAAAAAAAAAAAGAGAGATAACAGATAGTAGAAAATGCCCCTGAGAATCTTAGAATAAATTGTGTTCTGGGCCCAAGTGTAAATTTTATTGATGATCAGAAGACAACTTTCTTTAATATATGAAAACAAATAGCAAAGAGATAACCAAATAAATAATCGTAGAACACTTCACTGAGATAAAGAAAAACTTCAGACTAAAATGACTTAACTTGTTGGGCAACTTTAATATAAAAAATAAATATCTATCATCCACCAACCTCACTAAAGTGTTTGAATTAAAAGAAAAAAAATCTTAATGTTTGAAAAAGATAAAAGAGGCAACATAAGTGATGCAAATAAGCTTGTGATCAGAATGCTCCACTGCCGGCAACACAGGAAACTAGAAAAGGCTGAGGAACATAGTGTCAAAGTGTAATAAAAAAAAAAAAAGAACTGAGATCTAATAACCTTAGCCTTTTGCACGTGAAGAATATGTAAAGACTGAAATGGACACATACTAGAAGAAATTATTCAAATTATCCAGCTAAATGGCCTTCCCTCCTTTATTTCATTCAAGACTGTATAAATGTCACCTTTTAAAGAGGATTTTCCTAAACAACCCAACTAACATTTCATCACACTCTGTCATCTTATGATTTTCTTTGCATCATCACTTAATAATATATTATACAGTTATTTGTCTGTATTTTTCACTGTTATTTCTCCAGTGCCTAGAATAGCATCTGGAATCTGAGTGCTCAATAAATCTATAAACCAGTGGCTGACAAATGAACTTTATAGCCTTTATTGTCTCTTACAAGTAGAAAGAAATATTCTCTATTTAAAAGAAAGAGAACATGATGACCTCGTGAACACTAGAAAAGTAGTTCGTTTTGAATTGTTTTGGATAGTTGAAAAGGTAACTAAATAAGGGACATCCAGAGGGATTGCTGAACAGCATTTAATGGCTCATTTACACATTCATTCAGCCTCCATTTACTGAGTTCTTGCTGTGCTAACATTATCACTTCCCTCCTGCCCTCTCAAGGACTTGGCTCTTTGGGTCATTTGAGATTTGTGTCATTGCTTTTTAACTCTTACTCATCACTCTCTTCCTTTCTATGGGTGTTTCTAGCAGTCACACAAGCACACATGGAACTGTAACATTCAAAAAAGTGTTTGACCCTAACTCTACATCCCACATCAACTTCTATTCATGTTTGTTGCTGCCCCTCACAGCAAATATTTCCAGTTTATATCACAATCTTTCACTATTTTTTAAATGTGGAAAAAGTTTTAAACTATTAGAATATAGTGACTCATACAATATTCACCTGTGAAACACTATAACTAGAATTTTCAAATGTTAGTATTTTGTCGTTTTGCTGAATTTTTAATTAAAAGAAATAACACAAAACTGATACCACTGAAGTTTCCTCTTTATCATTTATAATAATTTCCCTCCATACAGATAGCAACCACTATAATGAATTTGGTATTTATTTCCCCTCTATGCAGCTTACATATGTTTAAATATATAATAATATGTGTGTTTAATGTATAAATTTCATATATTTGAGGTCTCTTTGTATTACTATCTTTGTGTGTTGAACCATATATATCTAAGATGCACCTATGTCAATGAATAATTCAGTCATTCATTCATTATGTTATAGCTCCTTCATATGCACATACTATTTTTATTTATCTATGCTCATATTGATGAATAACTATTTCCACTTTTCATTATATTCTATATCATCCTTATGCATTACTTTTTGCAACCAGTTCATATCTATCATGAGTTAATATTGTAACAACTTAAAACATCGTCTATGGATAATTTTACTTAAATAACTTTATTACCATATCCCACCAGCACTATTATGTAAGGAGACGATTATGTAAAACTTTGGAGGAAAAAAAGCATTGAAAGGGTGATTGCAGGAAGAGGAGTCAGGAAACTAAAGGGGAAGAGTTAAGAATGCAGGAGAAATTTACAACTCATGTCAAGGGAGTATATTAGGAGGAAGGATCAGCATGGTCAGCAATACCAAATAATTCGATCCAGAATTTAAAGGTTATTGATGGCCTTACCAAGTATCATTTCAGTGGAGTAGTGAGATAGAAGCCAGATTAAGACATATCATTGTGGGGTAATGAAAAAATAGGAGAGAAATTGCCCTTTCAAAAAGTTTGGCTGGAAAATACACACACACACACACACACAAACACACACACACACACACACACACACACACACAGCTGTGTTGGAGGAGAAGGCTGGTTTAAAAACTCGAAAGTGAGTGTTGTTATCTTAAAGAAAGAAGAAAGAAGTTGAAATCACAGAGAAGAGCAGTGCATACAGGAAGATTTGTTTAGAATGGATGAGAAAGCATTCTTTACAAGACTTAAGAAAGATGTCCAGAAGTTATTTTCGTTTTAATGTTAATTTATTATTCAGGAAAAGAAAGTTGTATATAAGTGTACCAAAATGCTCACTTCTGTATTCATCACAACAATGTTATATGCCTCACACTGTGAAGGACTATCCAAGCCGATGATTTTTTTGAGTATTGTTCAAACATTTTAATCACATTATAAAGGAACCAAATATTCTCAACTTGCAAGAATTAAGTTCATCATTTAAAAACAAAAATTAGAAAACAAACAAACAAAAACACTACTCAATGAGTAAAGTTGCGGATGACATCTCCATGATTGTTACATTTAAAATTAAAGACAAATCAAAGCAAATGTTAATAAATGGAAAAACTGCTACATACTCTAAATCTCCTGAATTAACAGAATGAGAAAAGTAAAATGAAAGGCTAGGTCATATGTCAGATATTTTTTAAAAAGCATAAAAATACTAAAAACAAAAAACATTGCTCAATATAAGAAAATAATTTTATGACTAAATATATCTATAGTAAATATACATGGATTAAATAAACATGGATTAAACATAGGTTATAATATTAGTTAAAAATTAAAATATTTATGAAATAACATAGGTTGAAAGGGACATAAAAATTGAAATATCAGCGAATATAAGAGAAAGCAATGATACTAAAACAAGTAAATATTAGAAACCACAAGATCTAGCTAAAATGTGTCCTATAAGGGCAAATACAAATTAAAAATAAGAGGCTTAATTTTTCCTGTTGAAAATAGGGCAAGAGACTCTCTACCCCTCCTTTTTCTTAGAACATTCACTCTAGAATACTTATAACTGTAAGGTCTTTGTTTCTTTGGAAAGATGTAAATCTTGTTAAAAGCTAAATAAAACCCTTACCAGTCTTACAACCCAAGACTGCCTTTCTCAAGAAACTGGGAACCATCTTTTTGAAATGCAATCATTAAGGAAGTTAATGTCCTTACATTCTGATCCCCACCCCACCTCACTCCTCCCAGTGGGAGAATAAGAGCATAAATTCCTCAGATACCTTATTGCAAAACTATCTTCTGTCATAAAGATAGAAGTTTATTATTAGTTAACATAAATAGTTACCTCCAATTATCAGATGAATTTAGGATGAACTATGTGTGACAAATGATGTTCTCAAGTATTTTTACTTGAAGGCTAGCTATTGTTCATCCTAAGAACTTGTATGTAATGAGTGATATCTGCTTGGCCAAACAAAGAGATGAGATTTATTTCTGTGTGCAGAATTTTTAGGGGATTACCTGTGATGCCCATCACCTTTTAGTTAAATGTGTATTCAATGATAAATTCATTTCTTACTCTTATAACTTTCTGGAAATTTTTTTCTAAGTTGAAAAGAAATTTTATTTCATTTATTTTTAAATATTTTTTTATTTTTCAATTAAAATTGGCATACAATATTATATTAGTTTCATGTGTACAACATACTGATTAGACATTTATATAACTTACAAAGTAATTCCCCTCAATAAATCTAGTACGCATTAGATACCGTACATAGTTATTACAATATTATTGACTATATTCCTTATGCTATACTTTACATCCCCTTGAGTATTTTGTCACTGCCAATTTGTACTTTTTAATCTCTTTCTCTTTTTCATCCATCCCCCCAACCTCTTTCCCATCTGGCAACCATCAAAATGTTCACTCCACCTATAAGTTTGTTTCTGTTTTGTTTGTTCACTTATTTTTTTCCCTAGATTTTTATCTTTCTTTGTCTCTTGTTATTGTCTTTGTGTTAAAGTCTATTCTGCCTGTATTAGTATTACCACCCCAGCTTTTTTTATTTGTTTTCACTTTCATGAAATAATCTTTTTCCATTCCTTCACTTTCAGTCTTTGTGTGTCTTTTGATCTGAAATGAGTCTCTTGTAGGCAGCATCTGTAAAGGTCTTGTTTTCTTATATAGTTAGTGACCCTATCTTTTGATTGGGGAATTTAATCCATTTACATTTAAAGTAATTGTTAATGGATATGTAGTTAATGCTATTTTATTATCCATATTTTTTATCTTTCTTTTTTTCTTCTTCTTCTTCTGAAATCCCTCCAAGATTTACTGTAATGCTACCTTGGTGGTAATAAACTCCTTTAGCCTTTTTTTTTTTTTTTGTCCAGGGAGCTGGGTAGAATAATCTTGGTTGTTGGTCTTTGCTTTTCATCACTTTGAATATTGTATGCCAGTTCCTTCTGGCCTGCATGCAAAGTTTCTATTGAGGAATCAGCTAACAGTCTTATGGGAGCTCCCTTGTATGTAACTAACTACTTTTCTCTTGCTGCTTTCAAGGGTCTCTCTTTGCCTTTAACTTTTGGCATTTTAATTATGATGTATCTTGGTGTGGGCCTCTGGGTTCATCTTGTTTGGGACTTTCTGTACTTTCAAGCTCAAAAGAAAAATATATTAAAAATTAAAGATATTTGTTAATATTTTTCACATTAATATAAATAAACCAGGAGAAAGCAATTGTATAATTATCTCCTCTGTTATTATTTTAATACAAATTATTGAAAGTATTTGAAAATAATTTGTTTTATGTTGTTCTCTTCTTGCCATGATTTCTTAAAATTATTAAACAATAATTGCACTACTGACCAAAACAAAACAAACAAAAACACTCCATTTATCCTCGAGAAATTAAAATTTGTATTCACACAAAATCCTATACATAAATAATTATAATATTTTTATTCATAATAAACCCTTAACTAGAAAAACTCTATGTTCTTCAAAGGGTGAATTATTAAATAAGTTATCATATATTCATACTATTGAATATTATTCAGCAATAAAAAGAAACAAACTATTTATACATGCAACAACTTGGATAGATCTCAAGGGAATTATGCTGAGTGAAAAAAGAAGCCAATCTCAAATTATATAATGCAGAATTTCATTTACACAACAGTTTTGAAATAAAATTATAAAAGTAAAGGACAGGTTAGTGTTTTTCAGTGATTAGGAAGGTGTGAAAAGAAGGAAGTTGATGGTGGTTACAAAAGAGTAAAAGGAGGATCCCAGTGATAAAGTTGTTTGTATCATAACTGTGTTGGTGGTCATGTGACACTAAACATAGGATAAATTTGCAAAGAACTGAATATGCACGCATACACACACACAGATATGAGTGCATGTAAAACTTGCAAAATCAGAATAACCTTGAAGATAAGTATTAATGTCAATGTATATTGGCATTATATTAGGCTATAATTGTTATATTATGCTATAATTGTGTGAGAGGTCACCATTGGGGAAAACTAATTTAGGATATCTCTCTATTCTTAAAATGCATGTGAAACTATAATTATTTCAAATTATTTTCTTTAAAGTAAATTGTGAAATATTTAAAGCCAGAACAACTCAGCAAAGAACATTGCTTTTTTTACCTAGCAGTAGCAGTCTGCATTTCTATTACAAAAAAAAAAAAAGGAATTTTTCTGAAACATTAAATCATAAATAAGTCATGCTTGAAATTATTTGCTTGATCCTACAATACATTCTTAAGTCTTTTTGTGAATTCAAAGTCACAAAGTTGATGCTATAAACCCACCCCTGCTGAGAGAAGAAAGAGCTTTTAATAAACACATGATGTTCCTCTATTCTAGTGAAATATCTATTGCTCATATATTCCTTGCATCAAATTCAGGGATAAGCATGAGAGAAAAATAATAACTATTAACATTTCTGTAAAAGGCTTATGTATATTTACAAAAAATAACACACATGCACACACACGTGCACATATACAGAGTTTAGATGTGACATTTTAAAGCTCCACAAAGCACTGGTAACTATGCACTTAGTATTCTGGAAACTTCTTGACATAGCATTACACATTTTAAAAAATATATGTAAAATTTTTATAAAATGTAAATTCTAACTTTATGTGAAGAGGCATATTCTGAGTAAACTATAAGAAGTATTTTTTAAAGAATTCTATAATTTCCAGTGGGCTGCAAATATGACACCAAGCATTACTTTTTTTAAAAAAAGGAAATTGAAGTTTACTTATAAAATATAAATTTTAATTTTCAATTAAGAGAAACAGTCTGAATACACAGCCTCTTGGGAGATTTAAAACACACATATATTGATAAGCATGCTATTATTTTTGATAAAAACATTTATTATCTTTTTGTATTATTCTTCACCAAGTTTGGAACAGGAGGTTTCTAAATGATATCTTGAGGAGTGTACATTAAAATAAGGATAAGACATCATTAAAGAACATGTTATCTCCTAGAGCTTAATACGATTGATTGATAAGTCATAGTTTAAAAGTCTTGATACAGGCAGTGAAGGGATGAAGATAAAAACTGCATGAAAATACTCAAAAATAAAATAGAATGTGACATCAAATTAGATTCATAAAAAATTATGGATGAAGAAATAACCAAAAAATGTCTAAATATGAAACTGCCATAGGGAAAAAAATACTGGACAGTATAATCAGCTATTACACAAAAAAAATTATTGCCCATGACCCTGATGCCAACATGCAACCAAAAGAAATTTGGTAGAAGCACGACAAGCAGTGGCTTTATTATATTTGACTGCCTTAGTCTTCGTGAGTGTGGGTGGGATGAGAACAACATATACATTAGTGAATATAAATAGCAGGAGGTACTTTCTTAAGAGAGCTAGTTTTCCTTTCTAGTTTAAATGGAATCTATAAAATAAGAATGATGGGATAATGGTGATAGAGTAGATAAAAAATTATAAAGTTACCCTCTGTACATCCTGTAGGTGAAAAGGAATTTCTGGACCATATCATTGAAATATTTAAATTGTGACATTGAGGTTTTGTGTTTATTTGAGCATATACATGAAAATAAAAACCTATTCTATGATAATATTGTTTTGTTTTATCAATATTATTTCAAAGAAATTTTAGATTTAAGAGGATTTGGACAGCATAAACTCAGAACACTGAAAAAGGTTACCTGGAATATAAATAGAATATATTTGCACAACACACACACACACACACACACACACACACACACTCAAAGTTGCTTTATAGAATTTGTAGATGTGGTTAAAAGTTGTATTTCTCAAAACCATAAAGAGAAAACAGACAAAAAGACTGGTTGTCAGTCAGCCACATTGATAGGATTTAGTGAGACTGTGAAAGATACTCAGATACTTGAAGATAAATTGTTTACACTTACTCGAAAAGGGATAGAAAAAAATACCTCTGGGACTAAAAATTGATAGGAGAGAATATTGTGACTGCCATGTGGAAATTACAAATTGTTAATATCCAGGACACCTACTTTTATTACCCTCAACCTTCTTAAGAAAAAGCTCTAGAGAAGATGCTGTTCTCTCACAATTTTTAGTAGTATAAACAAATGATTTCTTTAGTGTGTTAGGGTAAATGCTCCTAATTTTAGTGAATTATTTAATTTTTGGATTTGATTTGCTTTTACAAAGAAAAGTTTCCTGCAAAAATTTGTCTTAATGAGTCCTTTAACTACACAAATTATACTCTAGACACTTAGATTTCAAGCATGATTGACAATTTACTTGCATAGTGTTCAGTAAGGTCCCTGAAGTAAAAAATCTTGTCTTGCCAAGTTACTCACTTTTGAAGGACAATCATAAAGACTTTTTTATAAAGATAAGAATTTGGATAGTGAGCTATATACTATTATACATACACACACAAACACACACAGGTATGTATGTATGTATGTATGTATGTATGTATGTATGTAACCATGCCTTCAAAAAGTTTTTATCTGGATATGCATATAAGCCTAATATGCATAAACTTTTATTTTTTAAAAAAGAAAGAACAATAATTACAAGCATATAATTATGTGCTTTATTTTTTGTATAGGCGCATTTTCCAATAGCTAGGGTCCTCAAACTTGAGTATGCAGTAGAATTACTTGGGGGGTTGTTAGAACACAGATTATGGGGCCCAACCCAGAGTGTCTGACAGTAAATCTAAGGTGGAGGCCATGAATTTTCATTTGTAACAATTTACCAGATGATGCTAATGATGTCAATCTGAAGCTACACTTTGAGAATTACTACCTTAGAAGAATAGAGAAGAGGAAAGACAGCAGTATAAACTGAGATATCAGAACATGTTCTGTGGAAGAGGTGATTTTGACACCTATTAAAATCCATTTAATACAAATAGCCAAAAAATATATGAAAAGATGCTCAACATTTCAAGCTATTAGGAAAATGCAAATCAAAACCACAATGAGATAGCATCTCACACCTGTTATAATAGCTATAATCAACAGGACAAGTAATAACGAATATTGGAGAGGATGTGGAGAAAAAGGAACCCTCATACACTGCTAATGGGACTGCAAATTGGTACAGTCACTATGGAAAACAGTATGAAGTTTCCTCAGAAAACTACAAATTAATCTACCACATGATCCAGCAATCCTTCTATTGGGTATTTACTCCAAAGACTTGAAAACCCACATCCAAAGATATTTGCCCACGAATGTTTATACAGCATTATTCAGTGGCCAGGACATGGAAGAAACTGAAGCATCTTATGATAGATGATTGGCTAAAGAAGCTGTGATATATATGTGTGTGTGTGTGTGTGTGTGTGTGTGTTTGTGTATACATATATATATACACACACACATATATATTTATTTATGTATATACATACATACATACACACACATATGTACATATATATACATATGTACATATATATATACACACGATGGAATACACACACACACACACATACAATGGAATATTACTCAGCCATAAGAAGAGATGAAATACTGTCATTTGCGTCAACATGGATGGAACTTGAGATAATCATGCTAAGTGAAATAAGCCAGACAGAAAAAGTAGGAAATCACATGATATCACTTATATGTGGAATATAAACCTAAAAGCAAAAAATGAGCAGGACAAACAAACAGCAACTCATGGACATGGACTATAGACTAGTGGTTACTAGTGGGGTAAGAGAGGAAGAGGAAGGTAGACAGAGTAAAGGGGGTCAAATATAGGGAAATAGAGGGAGGATGAAGTGGGTAAAAGGGATCAAATATATGGTAGCTGAAGGAAACTGGACTTTAGGTGGTCAACACACAATAGAATATACAGATGTCAAATGATAATGTACACCTGAAAATTATATAATTGTATTAACCAATGTTACCCCAATAAACTTAATTGAAAAAAAACATTTATATTGAAAAACAAACTTATTCATTCTAAAATTTCTATTCAGCTAACTGGCGATGGTAAATTCAATTTAGTTATTATTGTTACCTCCCCCCACACATACTTCTTTTTCTTCACCCTTTTATCTTCATTTTCTCTTTCTCATTTGGCTGAGGACAAATAGTCTCATCAACTCCTCATCATAATCAGTTTTTCTAAAAGAAACAGTATTTATATACTAGTAGTTTAAACTAATATACTCCTATTTGGTCCAGAGTAATTTCCCAGCTTGTGTATATAACTTGTTTTGAACATAGATGCCTCTTCTATAAACCAATCAAGCTTTTTTCACTGATCACAGCAAACTTCAATATTGAAGTAAAGGAGACCAAATTGGGCTACTATATAGTGAATGTCATATACAGATAAATTCTGCAATGTCAGCAGTGTTTGCTCTATATTTTCAATTGCAGAGCAATATAAATAGTGAAATGTCAAGGTAAAATATAATGGGATGTAGGTACACAGGCCATATTTTTATTTTACATTGTTCAATGGAAATTTTTACCCACAGGAATTTTTTTTAACTCCAATAAACTTATTTTTGAGACACATGAATTATTTTTGTTTGGTTGGTTATTTTTTACAATTAAAATATATCATAGTTCTATAAAAATGTAATGCTTTTTGTTTCTTCTCTCCAAGCTATATATTTAGTACTCAATCCAGAAAGAGGGGCAAGAAGATACACTTTTTAAAAATAGCTAGGAATGTTTTTAAAATGATAGAATGTACTTTAAGTTGCATTTGCCAGCGTATACATTAAGCATTAAAATATATTCACGGCATTTGTACAGGCTGTTAATTATGCATGTTTTCCATGACACTCACATAAGCAATTTTTGTGAGATAAGTTAAAATCTTTAAACGATGGTCCAAGGCTTTTACTTTATGAGTAATAAAAGAAACAATTGTATCTCCCTGGCTCCAAACTAATGTAATAACAGTTCTTCTGGATGACATGGGTTTGAAGTAATTTGGAGAGTTGAATGGCAGACACATAGCAGCCTCCACTGTCTGCCTCTTGACCATATGGCTGAGCACATAGAAGGTCCCTGCTCCAAGGTGCTGTGGCAATCAGTGTCCCAGCATCAATCCAGGCTATGCTTTTCTCCTAGAGCCCCAGACTGGAGAACAGGAACAGCTTTTCACCTTTTATTACTCTTTTCTTCATTTTTCCCTTTGCTTTTGATAAGAACTATTAGGGTAAGGTGATTTATTATTCATTTTCTAAGAGCAAAGGAAAAAATTCATTGAACCTTAATAATACAACATTAGTTAAGCTGAGACTTTATTGACCAACAGATGTACAACAATAATTAATATATTCAGTTCCAGCATATGCATAATATAGCAAAATGAACAGGCTTTGAAATAAAAATTTCCTCATATGTAAAGGAATAATTATCTTACCACAATGCTTTTTATGAAATCACATTTTTTTCTTATCCCAATAACTAAAAAGACTGTGCTTACATAGCCAGGATTAAATTTTAAATAGATTCAAAATATAATAATAGTAATTATAAACATTAAGTGCTTATCATGTGTACATTTGACATTCATTCTCTATTGGAATCTTTATGACTTGATGACATAAGTTCAATTATTTTCCCATTTTACACAAATTGGAGGCACAGAGCAGATAACTCCAAAATTACACAGCTGGAAAATGGCAGAACAAGAATTAAACTCAAGCAATCTGAAGCCAGAGCTGTTCTTTTACCTGCTGTCCTGTACTGTTTCTCTAATATCATAAGATTAATTTTTTCATCATGTTTTGTTTGTTTTAGAAAGTGGTGCATCTGTAACTTATAATTACAAGAATATGTGTGTAAGTGTATCTGTGCTCTTCCTACACAAAAATGTAGCATTTTAGGTTGAAATTGCTATGCGTCCAAACTCCAAGATTAAGAAATTCTGAGAGAAATATAGACGTAGGTACACTTATGGAAGAAAACTGCTGGTCTTTTAAAGCCTTAGTATGTCTTTAAAACATAAATTAAAGCTTATCTTTAGATAAATCTACTCACAGTTATAGTAATGCCAAAATATCCTAAGAGACAGAATTAAGTCAAATTGTCCACATTTTAAATAATTGGAAGTACATACTAAGGCTTGCTATGGAAATGACTTAAAATTGTTTATTGGATCATAAAAATTACCTAACGAATGTTAAAATTACCTGTTAAAAGTTACAATTTTAGATTTTTAGTCAAGATGGTGAAATAGGTAAATGCTATGCTTGCATCCTCTCAAGACCAAGTCAAAATTACAGCTAAAGTACAGAACAACCAACCAGGAAGAACTGCCTGAGGTCTGGCTGAACAAAAGTCCTACAACAAAGGACATACAGAAAAGGCCACCTTGAGACTGGTAGGTGGGTCAGAGACATGGAACAAACTAGTCCCATTCTCGTGTGTGGCTGTTAAAAATCAGGATGGCTATCTCTGGAGTTCCCCCCCCCCCAGAGGAGTGAGGGGACCCACCTCTACACCAGGCTCACAAATCCAGTGTTCTAGTGCCAGGAAGAGAAGTCCCCACAACTTCTGGCTGCGAAAACCAGCAGAGATTGTGGCTGAGGCAGTGGGTGGCTGGAGTTTCAGTCCTCCCTCTTAAAGGGCCCAAAAGTGGATTTACTCTCTAAAGTATTCACTGGCTCTGAGCTCCAGTGCTGGGGCAGATGCTTGAAAGGCACCAGAGACATATGGGGAGAAACTAAATTGTTTGACTTCAGGGCGAGGGCTTGAGAGGCAGCTTTCTTCTAGACAGAAATGCTAGCAGAATCCATATTTTGTTGTTGTTGTTGTTGAGCTCTCCTCCCTCTCAGCATGCAGACACAGACAGCTGCCATATCTGAGTCTCCATCTACCTGGCTGACACTGGTCACTCTGTCCTGATGATTTCCTGAGACCCCTACAACTTGTGGTCCCACTAAAGGCACTTTCAGAGGCTTTTTGATACAAAAGGCCTGTCTTGGCTAATGCTGTGGACTTTCCTAAAACCTCTCAAAGATTCACAAAACCCAAACAAGCAGCATCTGGCCTCAGTGTGTCCCATACTTCTTGCTGAGAAGCCCCAAGCTCAGCACTAGTGGCAGCCAGCCTCAGTTTGCAGCTTGTCCTTGCCAGGCAACTGTAAGCCCAGAGCAGGTGGCAGCTATCTGTGGATTGCTTGACAACTCATACCAGGTGGTCCCAGGAGGGCACAATCTATAACTAAACTTGGCTTGTGGTGGGCCTCTCCCAGGAGGCTGGCACACCCAGTGACCAGCTTTAGGCAAAGCTGAAGAATGACCCAAGACTGCATTTGAAGACAACACACCCAAAGTGCACCCTGGGCAGACATCAGTGTTTAGCTAAAGTGAATCCTGCCCCATAGAGTCAGCTCCTCAACAAGCCAGTCCTCACAACCAATCAGCCCTAGGGTAAGTTTCTCCCGTTGATGAGCAAACAGCAAATAAGATTCAACCACAATAGGAGAATACACACAACCCTTACGAGGAACACAACTGAAGCACCTGGCTCAGGTGACTATGGAAGACTGTGTCACTGGGCCCCACAGTACACTTACTACATAAGGCCACTCTACTAAGACTGAGAGACATAGCAGCCCTACTTAATACATAGAAACAAACACAGAGAGGAAGTCAAAATGAGGAGACAAAGGAAAATGTCTCACAAATCAAAGAACAGAACAAAGCTTTGGGGGGAAAAAAAATAAAATCAATTTACTAAATGCAGAGTTCAAAACACCAGTTATAAGGATGCTCAGCTTGGGGGCAGAGTAGATGAACTCAGTGAGAACTTTAGCAAAGAGATAGAAAACATAAAAGTGGAGATAGAAAACATAAAAAAGAACCAGTTAGAAATGAAGAATACATTAGAGGTAATCAACAATAGATTAGATGAAGTAGAGGATTGAATCAGCTATTTAGAAGATAAGGTAGCAAAAAACACCCAATCAGAACAGCAACAAGAAAAAAGAATCCAAAAAAAAATGAGGATAGTTTAAGAAGCCTCTGGAACAACATCAAGCATATCAACATTCACATCATAGGGGTACCAGAAGGAGGAGAGAGAAAGAAATTGAAAACATATTGAAAGAAATAACTATGGAAAACTTCCCTAACCTAGTGAAGTAGACCTACAACCCCAAGAAGCACAAAGAATCCCAAACAAGGTGAACCCAAAGAGGTCAGTGCCAAGACATATCATAATTAAAATGCTAAAGTTTAAAAGCAAAGAGAGAATCTTAAAAGCAGCAAGAGAAAAGCAGTTAGGGAGCTCCCATAAGACTGTTAGCTGATTCCTCAACAGAAACTTTGTGGGCCAGAACAAATTGGCACACAATATCCAAAGTGATGAAAAGCAAGGACCTACAACCAAGATTATTTTACCCAAAAAAACTATTATTTAGAATCGAAGGCCAGATTTTAGCTCCCCGGACCAAAAACTAAAAATGCTAAAGGAGTTTATTACCACCAAAGTAACATTACAGTAAATCTTGGAGGGATTTCAGAAGAAGAAGAAAAAAAAAAGAAAGAAAGATAAAAAATATGGATAATAAAATAGCATTAACTACATATCCATTAACAATTACTTTAAATGTAAGTGGATTAAATTCCCCAATCAAAAGATAGGGTCACTAACTATATAAGAAAACAAGACCTTTACAGATGCTGCCTACAAGAGACTCATTTCAGATCAAAAGACACACAAAGACTGAAAGTGAAGAGATAGAAAAAGATTATTTCATTAAAGTGGAAACAAATAAACAAAAAAAGCTGGGGTGGTAATACTAACACAGACAAAATAGACTTTAACACAAAGGCAATAAAAAGAGACAAAGAAAGATCAAATTATCCTACTTCTGGGTATTTACACAAAGAAACCCAAAACACTACTTCCAAAGGATGTGTGCATTCATATGTTCATTGCAGCATTATTTACAACAGTCAAGATATGGAGGCAACCTGGATGTTCATCAATGGAGGAATGATTAAAGAAGAAGTGGTATATACATATAATGAAATATTACTCAGCCATTAAAGGAATGAAATCTTGCCATCTGAGACAACATAGATGGACCTAGAGGGTATTGTGCTCAGTGGAATAAGTCAGATCAAGAAAGACAAGTGCCACATGATTTCATTTACATGTGGAATTTAGAGAAGAAAATAAATGAACAAACAAAACAGAAACAAACTTATAGGTAGAGTGAACATTTTGATGGTTGCCAGATGGGAAGGAGATTGGGGGGATGGGTGAAAAAGAGAAAGGGATTAAGAAGTACAAATTGGTAGTGACAAAATACTCAAGGGGATGTAAAGTATAGCATAAGGGATATAGTCAATAATATTGTAATAACTATGTACGGTATCTAATGGGTACTAGATTTATTGAGGGGAATCACTTTGTAAGTTATATAAATGTCTAATCACTATGTTGTACACCTAAAATTAATATAACATTGTATGTCAAATGTGTTTGATAAAAAATTTTAAGTAGAAGTGTAAAGTTTTCAGTTTTACATAAGCAAGTCTGGACAAGAAACTTTTAAACTGAAGATAAAATTTGGGCATTATCAGCATATTAGTGATATTTAAGATATTGGCCTGAATGAGACCTCTTAGGGGGAGAATGTAATCAGGGAAGGTTGGGTATGTTGACAACACAGAGTATTCAGTGAGGTTGGCATGTAGAGAATTCTAGTGGCAGGTTAGAGATGGAGTCATTGGAATCAAAGATGAGTTGAATAAGAGGTAAGGAGGTAGAAACAGTAAGCTGAGTAAAACTTTAAGTATAGACAGCTTTAACCTCTTAACATAAAATTTATTTTCCACAAAACTTTTGTAATTTTCTATATCTATGTTTTGCTTTATTCTTTTCTTTTCTTATTCTGAAATAACCAGTCATTTTATTTTAAAAAACATTACTCTTTTTCCTTAACAAAAATACATCCTACATTTTTTGCATACTCTCCTTATAAAAAAAATATGTTCAATTTCCTTTCTATACTTTGTACACAGAATTGTTTACTACACTCTTATTGTTTTAGTAGTTTTATTTTTACATATTGGTTATTAATTTTAACTATTATTAACCTTTACTTTCCAGTGAAAACTAAGAAGCAGGCAATTGTGAACTCTCGTGTATTATTACTCTAGAGTAGGTTAACAAATGTATAAATATGTAATTATAAAATGTTTAATTTTCAGAGAAATGTTTTTCATAGTACAATTTTTAATGTGGCAAAAAAAACATAATGTAGACAAAAAACATATTAAGAGACCCAAATCTTTCTTGTCTCTCTGTAAAAGTTAAAAAGTCAAAAGTAAATAAACTTATTTAACAATTGAAAAAATATATAATTTTATATAAATAAAATGTACATAGAAAAGTGTCTTCAACTGTTTAATTTGGTAGTAGTTACCTGGTCTTCCTAGTGGCATCGCTCTATCATAGACCAAGAAATATGATGGGGAAGTATTTATCTTCCTCCAAAATATATTTTCTGGGTTTCTATGATATTTTCCAAAGAAAAGTGTTATATTACACCAAATTTTCAGCTTCAGAAATTTATGATGGGCATCATATTAAATAAAAATTTGGCTTATGTTTTAGTTGACACCATTTACAACTAAGTGGGCAAGCTTTTAGTATGCAAAAAAATTTAAATCTATAATCCTTATCTTTTTCTCTCATAATATATTTTTGTCTACATTTCTGCTTCAAATATATTAATAGTACATTGTGAGGTGTGACAATATTAGGGATTTAGTGTTATTCAAGATATACTTAATAATATTTACCACATTTTGTAACATTTCAGTTATGTTAAATTTCATGATAAATGAAAATACACAAAAATACACGTGTGTTTCTACATCTATATCTGTATATTTATACAAATACACCTAGAAAAAATATGGAGTCTTTCACAACCTCCTCACTCATTACCCACATGCCTCTTTGGAAGAATTCAATTTATATTAACTCAACATCCTGGCCATTTGTTGAACAATCAGGTTAAAAGTTACAGGGGGAAACTAAAACCATTAAACATATTTACCTTTTTAGATTAAATTTATTGGGGTGACATTGGTTAATAAAATTATACAGGTTTCAAGCATATGATTCAAAAAAGATATCACCTATATATTGCATTGTGTGTTCACCATCCAAAGTCAAATCTCCTTTTGTCATTTTGTCACTGTATATTTGACCCTCTTTATTCTTATCTACCTCCTAACCCTCACCTTCCCCTTTTCCCCCTGGTAACCACTAAATTGATATCTGTATCTATGAGTTTTTGTTTGTTTGACTTATTGTTGCTTTCAGTTTTATATCCTGCATATGGGTGAAATCATATTATTCTCAACTTTTTATGTTTGACTTATTTTGCCAAGCATAATCTTAAAATTCATCCATGTTGTCGCAAATGGCAGTATTTCATCTTTTCTATGGCTAAGTAGTATTCCAATATACAGATTTACCACATCTTCTTTATTTAATAAAATATCAAAGGGCACTTTGGTTGTTTCCATGTCTTGGCCACCATGAGTAATTCTTTAATGAACATCAAGGTGCATTATCTTTATGGATAAATGTTTTCAAATTTGAAGGATAGATATCTAGAAGAGGGATTTCTGGGTCTTATGGTAATTCTATTCTTAGTTTTTTGAGGAAGTTCTATACTGTTTTCCATAGTGATTGTACCAATTTACATTCCTATCAACAGTGTATGAGGGTTCCTTTCTCCCCACAAGCTCTCCAACATTTCTTATTACTTGTCTTGTTGATAACAGCCCTTGTATCAGGTGAGAGGGGGTATCTTATTGTGGTTTTAATTTGTATTTCCCTAATAGCTAGTGAAATTGAGCATCTTTACATATTTCAGTTGGCCATTTGTACATCATTTTGGGAGAAGTGTCTGTTTAGATCCTCTGCCCATTTTTTAATTGGATTGTTTTTTATTGTTACTGAGTTGTATGAGTTCTTTGTATATTTTGCAAATATCTTCTCTCATTCAGTTGTTTGCTTTTTTGTTTTATTGAAGGGTTTGTATGTTTGTTTGTTTTAGCTATGGAGAAGTTTTTAGTTTAATATAGTCCCATTCATTTATTTTTTCCTTTTACTTTCTTGCCTTTGAGGTGAAATTCATAAAATCTTTTCTAAAATCAAGGTCCATGAGCTTAATAGCTATATTTTTTTCTATGCAATTTATTGTTTCAGGTCTTATATTTATATCTTTGATCTATTTTGAGGATAAAAAATTAATCGAAAAGAGAATAGATTAGATAAAGAAAAAAGAGAGAGAGAAATCAAAAAAAGAGATTAAAACTCAGGGGTACTACTTCTGGTTATTTGAAAGGGGAAGAACTGGAGAGAGAGGAGTGTTGGAGAGACAGAGAGTAAGAGAGAAAAGGGAAAAGAGAATTTTAAGTATGTTTTGAGTAAAATTTGCCAGTTTGATATTTCCTTGGGATATTGTAAGAATGGTTTGTATACATTTTCAATTGTTTTCAGATACCATATTTTCATGTTTTAATATAACAAGGCAAATATGGAACCATGAGGCATATTGTGTGTGTGTGTGTGTGTATTTGAGTATGCAAACTTTAGATATTTCTGGCTCATTCTCAATCATGTCATTATGCATATTTATATTGAGAAAAATTGCAATAATTTTATATGATTAACTATTAATGTAAAACATATATGTAGACTTAAAATAATTTATACCTTATGATTTCTTTATAGCATTTTCAGGTACAATTATTTTATGTGTAATTTTTGTGACTCCAAATAAAAAAGTAACAAAATATTAAAATCTAATACATTATTTTATAGGCAAGTAACCTGGGAGTAATAGAACCTAAAAATACTATACTTTATCCTTGACAGTCATGCAAATATTATCTCACTAAAATACATATATAATGTGTTTATAAAATTTCTTCAGAAAAATTGAGAATTTTCAGCCTACACCCTAACAAGTCTGATAATTTTTTAAGGCTAGAATTCTTTGTTGACTGATACTGAATAGTTTGCTAATACTTCATTTAGCCCAAGCCTTTCTGTAAACCAGTCATCTGAGATGAGAAGTCTTCTCATTCTAATATGCAATGTGTGTTGTCTCCTTTTTAATCATTTTTAATCACAAAGGTATAAATAGAGACTTCTCAATATCAGTTTAAATGTCTGTAGCACATATTCTATTTGTGTTAAGTATGATATAAAATAAAAATGTGGTTTTTGTTTCTAATTTATATGCATGGTTTTTTCCTACAAAAATTTAGAAAAGTTACTTGTAAAAACATTATAAGAATTCAAAATGCTATTTTGAGAATAGTTGTTGCAATGTGTAGAGGATAACTTTGACATTTATTTACTTGTGATTTGCCCCTAGAGATAAAGGAAAATGATAGAAATATTGATTGTCAGTTTGTGGATAAACATTAATTTTCATAAGTGGCACAGGGCCGACCTCATATATTTCTACAAAAATATAATTTTTGAAATAAATCCAATCTCTTTTGGAAATAAAACTTTCTAACTTACAAACAAGTAAATTATGAAGTCACTAGGATGAGATGAAGTGGCAATTGAAATACAGTTAGCACTGTTATATGAGCCCTTATGACTTTTTTTGCCTGAGGCCCACTATGCAAATCCATCTATTAGAAAATGTACAAAAGGAAAGAGCACAGTGTTTCATGTCCAGGTTAAGCATTGAGTTCAGCATAGATTTGAACATGTCTTGATTTTCATGTCATCCCATTTCATCCCAGAATATTAGTTATAAATTTACCTATTCAAGATATAAAAGAAATATATTTTCTTCAAGTTCTACTCATCACATGAATGGATGTGAAAAGGAAAAATGTGCTCTTCCTCTATCTCCTTTCTAATTTGGGGGAGTCATCATAAATTTGTGTTCAAGAGTCTAGACTTTCCTTATAGGCAAGGATAATCAATTGCAATTTGCCTGTTTTATGAAAAAGGATAAATCTGACAAACGGGGTAGATTGCTCCTTCTGTTAAGGTCCTGGTTAACATTATGTCTAATGTGCCAAGATAAAAATATGAATGTGTTGTAGAATGGTACTGAAGAAGATTTCAGCCACACACCTGAAAGACATGAGTCCTCTGAGAACTGATAGAAAGTCAGAGTTTCTACAGCAATCAAGGAGATCTTAGCCTGCTTGAGAGGAAATCTTCAGAGAGGCAGAATATCATACAGAATGAACATATGGATGACTATGAGAACTAGGCAGTGGGTATCCTACTCTGAGTGACAAGGAGGAAGACTCATGCCAAGCTTGGCATGGAAGAATGAAATAACCAGGAAATTAATTCACCCTGACATTGCCTTAGCTCTTCCTCCAACTATATTCTATTGACTGCCTTGAAGGGATATGAATTGAGGATTATAAAAAGGTAGAAGGAAAATAAGAAAAATTATCTTCCTCCTTCATGTTTAAAATATCTTAGTATCCATTTTCATAGACCAAATTTAGCACAAAATTTTAGCACCTATTGAAGGAGTATTGAAAAAATGTGGATTTGAAAAATAGAGTATAATGTACTTTTATTATGGAACTTTTATATAAGGTGTAGATATGGAAAAACTATTTTAATCATGAAAGAAAATATTAATTATATAAGATGTGTATGGTTATATGGTGGAGCTAGGCATATCCCTTGATACCAGTATATCATTTAATTATATCTATCTTGAGTTATCTGAATCAATGACAAGGTCAATATTCTTATAATTTAATGTATTGAAAGTTCAGCTTTTACTGGGTTGTATAAATCTGGAAAGAGCAACAGTTGGATAAAACTATAATGAGAAAAGCTACATAAAGTACAGAATCATAGTTGTCCATGAACACATCAAAGAGCTGAGGTCACTAGGCAATGAAACATTCTGAAATTCAAAGAGAAAAAAATTCTTCCAAGAAGAGATATCTAAGGTAGAACATGTATGAAGAGAGACTAAGATGCCATGTAAGTGAATAAAAAAAGTGACTAAGAAAAATAGTACAAAATTTGATTAATTGATAAAGGACAAGTATGAGCTTGTCCTATGGCAGATTAGAATCTCTGAGAGACCCAGACCAAACAGGATTTAACATTTATTTTCAACTTCTTTTCTACTGACCTTTACTAGTTATCCTTAAGAAAGATTGATAGCAGGATGGCTGACCAGAAGAAAGCCACTGTGGTTATGTGGATGTGCAAGAAAGAATGAGCTGCCACTGTGGAAAAGGCATAAAACTTCACAGTATTATCTGCATCCTTTTCTCATATAGAGCAAACATCTTAATCTTCTGAGGGATGAGCAGGAAACAGTATCATCTTTAGGGTACAAAGAATGGTCCATTATTACTGGTGTAATGGTTAAAAAAAAAAAAACTTCTACTTTTGAGGAGAAGCAGGCTAGGAGCCTATTCCAATTTAATTATAGGTCTTCTACCACTGGGGAAGAGACAGAAAGCTCTGACACAGGATTCACCATTGGTACAAAGTAGACTTTGGCTACAATAGGTAAGAAAGGTTAGAAAGTGGGGGAATCCTTACTGCAAATTCTAATAACAAGGTCTGCTTAATACCAGGCTCGACCTGGAAAACAAATACTGCCCATTCCTACTCTTCACTATTAGGCTAAACAAGCATCAAATGAGAAGCAACAACATTCTACCACTCAAGAAAAGGCAAGAGGTATAGGGAAACTTTCTTTTGTACAGTAATGAAATAATGGCTGAGAGCTTGGAATGGAACATTAACACACAGAAAAGCTCTCCTTATCCTTAGCTTCTCCACTAATAAGCACAAAGGAATGATAGACCACTACTGGAAGAACTTGAAGCTTGTGGTACACCAAAGGTACTAAAAGCAAAAACAGAATTCAAACTTACCTCCTCTCCTAAATAGAGTGACTCAACCACCCATGATCAGTAGCCAGACAGAGGAAAAGCCATGTTCATTTTGAAGAACAGATATTGCTTACCTCAATTTCTACTATTCTATGCCCAATTATCAGCAATCGATGAAAAGTTATGAATGACGAATAAGTATAAAAATATTTAACTATGTCAAAGAACAAAGAAATAAACAGGATCAGAAATGTAGATGATCCAGATGTTGAAGCTATCCATCTGGGACTTTAAACAAATTATAGTTTCTATGTTAAATGATCTATAGGAAATAGTAGACAAATACATAAACATATAGGAGATTTCAGGAAGAAGATGGAATCCTTAAAACCGAGTCAAATGGACACAACTAAGGAAATAATTAACTTGAATTAGTGAGTAGAAATTCCCTAAACTGAAACACAGAGGAAAGAGGGAGTGAAAAAAATAAAACATCCAAGAACTATAGGACCACATCAAGCAGACTAACACACATTTGGAGATCCAGAAGGACAAAGAAAAAGGAGTAGGGTAGAATAAAATAGAAAAAAAATAAAAAAATAATATCTCAAATTTTCCAAAAACGGTGAAAGATAACAAACTATAGACCTAAGAAGCTTACAGATTCCAAGTATGATGAATAATAAATATATACACATACAGACACATATTTTCAAATTACTAAAATAAAAAACAGAAAATTTTGAAGGCAGGCAGAGAAAAAGAAAGACACAGAACATACAGAAGAACCATGATAAGAATTATACTAGACTTCTCAGAAACTATGCAAACCAGAGTTAGTGGACTGACTTATTTAAAGTATTCAATGTAATATAAAGAAACTGTCAAACTAGAAATTTCTAACCAGTGAAAATATCTTTACAAAATGAAGGTGACATAAAAACTTTTTCCTGACAAAACTGAGAAAATTCATTGACAGCACAGACATAATATAAGAAATATTAAAGTGAGTTCTTTGAGCAGAAGGAATATGAATCCAGACAGACATTTAGATCTTCACAAAGAAATTTTGAGTTCTGGAAATGTTAAAAATGAAACAAATATTAAGTTATTTTAAAAGGTTTTATTTGTTTTCTATTTATAACCTATTAAAGTATTGTCTCTGAAATCTTATTTTTAGTTTATAATGTATTTGCCTGATAACAATGTGTTTGTTTTTTTGTTTGTTTTAGAGAAAACCTTTGGTATCTTGATGTGCTATGTAGAGTTGGTCAAGTAAAAATATATTCCCTTATGCAGATCTAAATGATTAAATATTTCTATCTGCATTTTAGTGATTGCAAATACTATTTTTGGGCAAAGTCTGACATATAAGAAAGGAATAATTTTTATACATGTAAAAATTATATTCACTTAATAATAATGGCAAAAATTAAATACAAGGTTATATATTTTAAATTTTGGTATCGATAAAAGACTTGCTTATTGATACACAGAGGTGTAAAGAAATTTTAACAATAGGAGAAGAATATCTGTCAACAGTAGCATAATTTTATCACCCTGTACTTTAAATTCTGTAGTTTACTTTTCAGTACTTGTATTTAACATCAATTTTGGCCATTGGGGAAATAAAACTTTTAAACTTCCATATGTATCTCATTAAGAATTCATAGATTTTATTTGCCAAATAAAAAGCTAAATACCATTATCTAGAATCGAAGTGAATATTATAGTAATAATATAAAATTTCCTCAATCGCAGTAGTTTGTAGATTGATATTAAATATATAGAAAGTTATTTATCTTCTCATTTGTTTAACAAATATAGGAGTATCAGAAATGAGGGATCAAGGAGTCTATTTATTGCATTATGCTCCTGAAAATATAGCCAAATATAACATATAAATGTTTTGCTCATTGTATGACTACTTATAAATGATAAAGTATTTTTTAAAAAGCATAAATGGTATATAAATAATAGTATTCCAATATCCCAATATATGGAGCGAAATGTGCCTGATAGCTGTATCTTTTAAAATTACCATTTATTCTATTCAACTCAGTCTCAAATACTCATGGAAAGAGTATATCAGAAATGTGCTAATTTATACTGTGCTCCTTTTTCTTTCTTACTTGTTATCTCTTAAGCTTGGCTTAGACTCAAGTGCTTTATCTATGAAGCTCAGACTTCATCACCATGGCTGTCTGAAGTAATCTGTCAGTGAGTGGCTTTGCTGCTTCAGGACCATGCTTGTGAGCACAGTACATCCTACAAAACTGGGAGCTCTGGTGCTTATGGTTTAGCTTTCATAGGTCCTATATCAGCCTCCTCCTCAGAGGTCACCCTACAGTCATCCAATGAATTTAGACTTCTAGAAAGGACTGAGAAAGGCTGTGTCATCTATTATATTCCCTGAGGCTAGTAAATACTAGTGAAAACAAACACAGTGAAAACAAACACAATTTTAATCTCATTATTACATTCTACTATGTATGCTAGATACATTACATATAATCAGAGAAGCCAAAAAAAAAAAAAAATAGCTTGTCCCTGAAAAGTAATATCTGAGAAAGATTAGTAGAAGAATGGTATCCCATGCCTCAAGAATCTAAACAAAACAAAACAAAACAAAAACCACAAAAATAAAAACAAGAGCAGTCAGAAAAATGACTCTACACCTTCCAGTCAAGATGGAGGAGTAGGTAAATGCTGTGCTTGCCTCTCTCATGACCACATCAAAATTACAGCTGAACTACAGAGCAATCACCATTGAGAATCTCCTGAAGTCTAATTGAACAGAGTCTGATAACTAAAGATATACAGAAGAAACCACATTGAGACTCGTAGAAGACAAAATGCTGAATAGGCTGGTTGCACACTCACTTGTGGCTGTAAGAATCAGGAAGACTATCTTAGTTGTGGAGGTCCCTCTCCCAGAATGAGAGGTCTCAGCCTGACATCAGGATCCCCAGCCAAGAGTTCCAATGCCAGGAAGAGAAGTCTCCACAACATCTGGCTGTGAAAATCGACAAGGAGTGTGGCTGAGTGAAATATAGAGCAGCAGGAGTCTCAGACATTCCTCTTAAGTGGCCTGCATGCATGGACTCATTTACTCTGAGCTCCAGCACTGGGGCAGCAGCTTGAAAGTCACCAGAGACATATAAGAAGAAACTGAATTGTCTGACTACAGGGCAAGGGCTAGAGGGGCAGCTTTCTCCAAGACAGAAGTACTAGTAGAGCGCATTGTTCCTTTGTTGACCCCTCCCCTATCCTACCATGCAAACCTAGGCAGGCACCATATCTGAGTCTCCATCAACATGGCTAACTGGAGATTCCCTGAGACCCTGTCCCAACCCAAGTTGCAAGCCCACACAAGCTGCTTCCAGTGGCTTTTTCATACAAACAGCCTGTCTTGACTCATGCTGTAGATTTTTCTAAAACCTTATGAAGGTTCACAAACCCCACAGAAGCAGCACCTGGCTGTGGCATACCCCATCCCTCTTCCTAAGCAGTGCTGAGCCTGGCACTAGTGGCAGCTGAACTCAGTTTGAAGCTTAGCCTCTCCCAGGTACATCCAAGGCCAGCACATGTGACAACCATCTGCAGATCACTTCGTAGCTAATACCAAGTACCTTGGACAGGGAACAAGTATCAGCTGAACTTGCCTTTCACCAGAGCCCCAGAGCCCCTCCCAAGAGGCCTCAGAACCAACACATCTGGAAGCCAGCTTCAGAGCACCAACCAACCGCCTCAATAAATGACACACCAAAGGGCAGAGTGAGTAGATACCAGAGCCCTGCTAAAGCGACTCTTGCTCTGTAGGGTCGGCCCCTGTACAACGTTCCTTGACTATAGTCACCAGCCAGTCCTCACAACCAACTAGCCCAAGAGTCAGTCTCTCCCACTGATGTGCAAACAGCAACTGAAGCTCAACTACAACAGGAGGGCACACACCACCCACACAAGGGACACACCTAGAGTACCTAGCTCAGGCAACCAAGAAGACTGCACCACTGTGACCCACAGGATACCTACTACATACAGCCACTCTACCAAGAGCAGGAGACATAGCAGGTCTACCTAATGCATAGAAATATAACCAGGGAGACAGCCATATGGGGAGACAAAGAAACATGTCCCAAATAAAAGAACAGAACAAAGCTCCGGAAAAAGAACTCAACAAAATGGAGATGAGCAATCTACCAGATGGAGTTAGAAAACATAAAAAAAAAAATCAGAAATGAAGAACAGAGGAACTAAAATGAGGAATATATTAGAGAGAATCAACAGTAGAGTAGATAAAACAGAAAATCAAATTAGTGCTTTGGAAGATAAATGGCAAAACTACTATCAACAACTACTTTAAATGTAAGTAAATTAAATGCTCCAATCAAAAGACTTAAGGTATCTGAATAGATAAGGAAACAAGACCCTTAGATATACTGCCTACAAGAGACTCACTTCACTTTGAAAGACACACACAGGCTGAAAGTAGAGGAAAGAAAAAAGATATTTCATGAAAATGAACACAAGTGAACAAATAAAAGTTGGGATAGCAATACTTATACCAAACAAAATGGACTTTAAAACAAAGACTATGACTAGAGACAAAGAAGGACCCAGTAATTCCATCTTTGAGAATTTACCTGAAGAAACTCAAATTACTACTTTAAAGGGACATATGCATCCCTATATTCATTGCATTATTGACAATAGCCAAGATATGGAGGCAACCTGGGTGTTCATCAATAGATGAATAGATAAAAAGAGAGTAGTACATATATACAACAGAATAGTTCTCAGCCATAAAAAGGATGAAATCTTGCCATCTGCAATGACATGGATAGACCTAGAATTGTGCTGAGTGGAGTCAGAGAGTGACAAATACCATATGATTTCAGATATGTGGAATCTAAAGAACAAAATAAATGAATAAACAAAACAGAGACAAACTCATAGATACAGAGAACATTTCGATGGTTGCCAGATGGGAGTAGAGTTGGAGAAATGAGTGAAAAGGGGAAGGGATTAAGAAATGCAAATTAGTACTTACAAAATAGTCATGAGAATGTAAAGTACAGCCTAAGGAATATATCCATAATATCATTAATAACTATATATGGTGCCAGATGAGCACTAGATTTATCAGGCTGATTACTTTGTAAGTTATATAAATGTCTGATCAGTATGTTGTACAGCTGAATCTAATATAATATTTCATGTCAACTGTAATTAAAAAACAAAAAAAATCATTTAAAAAATAGAATAAGTAAAAACAACTCATCAAACTTATTTAAAAAAGAAAGAAAGAAAAGAAAAATGACTCTAAACTTGCTTCTACCCTTTTGGAAGCAATGCAGTGCTGAGAGAGGAACTGGTAGATATTAGGTATGTATGGAAGGGTTGTGTCATTCATTACTTTTTAAGTAGAGGATATTATACTTGATGCAAAAAGCAAAAATATCCATGTAGAATAAATGCATAAAGTTGGGGGGGAGTGGACACAAGGAGATTCTTTGCGTAGTTGCATTTCAACTTTAACCTGTATAAAAATGTTGTTCTTAAAGTATTATGTGCTTTTCTCATATTGCCATATAAAGAGAATTGTGTATTATAACCTGTTGGCATACTGAAGCTTTCCATATATAATTTTCAACTTTATTGAATAAATTAGCTACTTTAGAAATAGTAGTTTCTGTTTCATAACTAAAAAGAATAATGCTCCAAAATTTTGTAAGCCATAAAATGAATTTAATAGATTATAAGTAAAAGAGGTAGCCATTCCTTCTCATATAAAAAATATATATTCTCTCATTTTTTATCCTTCAAGTTAAGCTCCCTCCATCAGTTAAGTTACTTTCTCTAGACTCAAACCAGTCCTCCACTCCTCCGCTCTCTGATAATGTGGCTAGGATTGCAAATCACACTTCTGCTTTGCCACATGGCTTCCAATTAGACTCCATCAAGAAGGGGTGTAGAGAGAGAAAGAAAAAAGTCTGGAAGAAGAAAAAAAAAGGTGCACACCCTTTACTCTTTCACTTTATATCCTCTTTTCCCTTCTTATTCCAATTATTGTTACCTCAGTAATGCGTCCTCATCGTGGAAGTGGCAGAAATTTTCCAGTATTTATAGTGTAAGACTCATGATACTCCCTCAGAGGTCTCAGGACCTACCCAGACAAAATCCCTTCCTCAAGAAGAATTTCAGCCCTGAAGAGCCTCTCTTTGATGTTCTAATTTTTAGCAATTTCAAACTCTTCTCTTTGTTGCTAATTGCTAATCTAAGTTTGTTAGATGCTTTGTTGCTAATTGCTAATCTAAGATTGTTACATGCTTGTTAGAGTTACTACCTCCGTTACATTTTAATGTTCCCTTTTGCCTTTATTTTCTTAATCTCTATTTAACACTTCTTTAGGTTAAATTCTTTCTATTAAAATAACTGATATATCTAATTCCTCAGTGGACCTCACTGGTTGATTAAGACATTGGTGCCAGGAGTGGAGATTCAAAAAGGAGATCATCAAAGATGGAGGTTTGGAATCAGTTTAGTTATGTGTTAGGTCAGGTGCACAGTACTGAGCTCCTTACAAATGGAAAATGGGATATACCTAATCTACATCATGTAGTGACATTATAATTAATTACATTATCACCTAGGTTTTATGGTGATAAAGCATGATACTTGGGAGACTAAATGACTGCTTCACTCAACTGTTGATGGCAGCATGATGACCACAAGGAGTGTACTGGAGTACTCAAAAAACAAACAAACAAAAAAAAAAAACAAGATCAGCTCTTTCAATTCTCAGCTCAAATTAGTCAGATAACTGTAGAAATTCTATGACAGTCCTAAAATAAATCCTTATTCCTGGTCTTAATCAAATCAGACACAAACTTTAATTGAGTGGGTTGCAAAATTATAACAGAAGTTGAATTTTCAACCTCATCAATTCTCTCTTGTGAAGGTGTAGGCATTGTTTGGAAAAGAATGGGATTCTCCTAACTGAAAATAATTCATTGGGGTGGATATAGATAAAGATAAGAATTTTCAAGCCTGAGTCACCCTGAGCCACCCTTGCCAATATAAGTAGACTATTCTCTTGTTCTGAGGAGACCAGTCTTTCCTTGGTTGAGGGCCCTGTAAAACCCTCACCTGGGGTTTTGCAAATGGATGTTAATTTCAAGACCCTCTGGTTGTCATTCTGTCTACAACTCAAGTTATATGACAGCACGATCCAGGAAGGTAAGTATAAGGTACTAGGGTAGAAGTAGCTTACACATCAAAAAATTCAAAAGTTTCTTTTCAATTTATTTATTTCAATTAATTTCAAATATACAGCACATTGGTTAGACTTCTATATAGTTCATAAAATGATCTCAATTGTTCCCCCCTCCCCTGATCTGCTACCAAGCCAATATATTAATGCTAACCGCATTCCCTATGCCATGCTCCTCACCCCCATAACCATCCATCAACTACTAATTTGTACTTCTTTAACCCTTCACACCATTCTCCCAGCCCCTCAAACCCCGCTCCTCTGTCTGTCACCAAAATGTCCACTATATTTGTAAGTCAGTTTTTGATTAGTTCGTTCTTTTTATTCCTTAAAGTCCACATATAAGTGAAATTATATAGTGTTTATCTTTCTCTGTCTGACTTAAATACCTTCTAAGTCCATCAAAGCAATATCTTTTTCTATCCCCTTTTTTTTCATATGTAGGAGTCTTGTTTTCTTATCTTTTCTGCCACTCTATCTTTTGGTTGGAGCACTTAATTCTTTTCCATTTAAAGTACTTATTGTTAGGAATGTAGTTGTTACCATTCTTTATTTATGTTTTTGATACATGTATTTTCTTCTTAAAGAAGCCCCTCCAACATTTCCCTGTAATGCCGGCTTGGTGGTGACAAATGCCTTTAGCTTATTTTTGTCTGGGAAGCTCTTTATCTGTCCTTCAACTCTAAATGATAGATTTGCTGGATAAATTATTCTTGGTTCTAGATCACAGGTTTTCATCCTGACAATTTTTTTTTGCCAAGCCCTCCTGTCATGCATAGATTCTTTTGAGATATCAGCTGCCAGTCTTATAGATGTTCCCTTATAAGTAACTATCAGTTTTTGTCTTGTTGCTTTAATATTCTTTGCATTTAACCTTTGCATTTTAATTATGATATGTCTTGGTGTGGGCCTCTTTGGATCTCTGATTTTTGGAATTCTCTGAGCTCCCTGAGGTTTTATGTCCATTTCCTTCACCAGGTTAGAGAAGTTTTCCATCATTATTTCTTCAAACAGCTGTTCAACATCTTTATTTTCCTCAGTTATGCTGATCAGACAGATATTTGGACTCTTAATAGTGTCCCATATGCTCCTTAAATTATTTTTATAGTCTTGGCATCTTATCCTTTGCCATTCTAATTGCATGTCTTTGGCTTTCCTGTCCTCTAGATAGGGCATTTCATCCTCTTCTTTATTCACTTTGTTTATTTCTTTGTTTATTCCATTTAATATACTTCTCATCTCAGATAATGTGTTCTTCATTTCAGACTGAGTCCCTTTTATAATTTCCATTTCTATTTTTATGTTTTTTTTTATCTCTTCGTTGAAGTTCTCACTGAATTTATTTACACTTCCCAAAAGTTCATGGAGCATCTTTATAAACAATGTTTGGAACTCTGTATCTGCTAGGTTACTTGACACCATTATTTCTAGATCTCTGTTCTATTCTCTCATGTGGTTTCTGCTTCTTTGCCCCATTTTGGCTGTCTTTCCGTGTCTGTTTCTATGTGCTAAGCAAAGCTCCTAAGTCTCTTGGTCTTATCAGTATGAATTTGTGAAGCAGATGTCTGTCCAGTGGCACAGTCCTGAGAAGGGTTCAGCGGCAGGCCAAATTTAGCCCAAGCCTGTGCCTCTAAGGGACCACCTGTTAAGATTCAGCAAGTAATCCACAGATTCTGTGCTTATAGTTGCCTCAAAAGGCCACACCAGAAACGGAGGCCAGCTGCCTCCTGTGTAAGTCTAAGTGCTGCTCAGCAAGGAGCACCTGACTTGCTGAGGACACACCTGGAGGTGGCTTGGGTTGGGCCACGTGTTGAGGGAGGAGGGGTTTCAGGGAATCCTCCGGGCAGAGCAACCTCTGTTATCCAGTTTGATGACTTCACAGCTATGGCTGAGCTGTGTCTGGTGCACTGGTAGAGGGGCGGGCTCAACAGGGAACAATGGATACCTCCAGCAATTTTGTACACAGCAAGTCTCCCCTTGGCCCTCACTCCAACAATGTCTCCCTATAAGTCCCTAGTGCCCCCTGCATGAGCCAAATCAGCTCTAGTGTTCAGACCGCGCAGATTCGTCACTGCGAAAATCTGCTCGCGGTCTGTGCCCCTTTAAGAGGTGTCTGCCGCTGCCACAGCATCCATCTGACTCAGCATCCATCTGACTCAGCTACTGGAGACCAGGCAGCCCTGAGTCCTCTCCCAGTCCTTCCGTCTGCCTTTGCAGAGTGACTTCTTGGATTTAACCCTAGTTGTATGGTTTACTCATCAAGATCCCAGGTGATTTTTCCTTGCTGCTGCTCCTTGTTTCTGTCACAACTTTGATTTGGTCACCAGAGAGATGAACAGAGCCTCTATCATTTACACCATTTTATTTTCCTCTCAAAAGTTTTTGGCATTTATATTCTGGGAGTATGATTTAGAATTAGATCAATTTCTAATTAGGATAACCAAATCCGAACTTAAGTTCTATAATTTATAATAAATTCTATAAATGCCATATACTATTTATAGTATATGTGAATAAATAGTACCAATGGTTTGTACAGGGCTGAGTTTTCTCATATATTATCTCATTGAGTTTTCCCCAATCACAAGCAATATTGTAGCTGTTATCTCCATTTTATAGATAAAGAAACTGACTCATAAGCTAGCCTATTGTTCAAGGTCAACTGGTAACTTAATAACATAGCTCGTTTTCAAACCTACATCTACTGTACATATGTTTTTCTTTTTTCCTCAACTCTGTTATGAAAGAAAGCTTTATGGTTAAGATTTATTTCTCTCATTGACATGTATTCTGGAGTCTGGGAGACTGGGTTCAATTCCACTTTAGCCACCTGAACCTGTGTATTGGGGCCCATCACTGAAACCTTCTGGGCTTCAATTTCCTCATCTGTACAAAAATAATAATAGTAATAATAATAACAATGCTTGTTCCTGGAGTGACTGTGAAGATGTGATGTGATTCAAGCAAAGCCTCTAACAAACCTGATACTTGAGAGATTTTTTTATTATTATCATTATTTATTGGGTAACATTGGTTAATACAATTATATAATTTTCAGGTATACATTATAATTTAACATTTGTATATTTTATTGTGTGTTGACCACCCAAAGTCCAGTTTCCTTCAGCTACCATATAGTTGATCCCCTTTACCCACTTCACCCTCCCCCTAAAACCTATATTTGAACCCCTTTACCCCGCCTACCTCCTGCCTTCTCCCCAAGCCTCTATCCTCTGGTAACTACTAGTCTATTCTCCATGTCCATGAGTCTCTATTTGTTTGTCCTGTTCCTTTGTTGCTTTTAGGTTTATATCCCACATATAATAGATACTGTGTGACTTTCCACTTTTTCTGTCTGGCTTATTTCGCTTAGCATGATTATCACGAAGTCCAACCACGTTGTCACAACTGGCAGTATTTCATCTCTTCTTATGGCTGAGTAATATTCCATTGTATAGATGTACCACTGCTTCTTTAGCCAATCATCAATCGTAGGACACTCCAGTTGTTTCCATGTCCTGGCCACTGTGAATAATGCTGCTATGAACATCGGTGTGCAAATTACTTTTCAGATATGGGCTTTCAAGTCTTTGGGGTAAATACCCAGTAGAGGGATTGCTGGATCTTATGGTAGATCAATTCTTAGTTTTTTGAGGAACCTCCATACTGTTTTCTCTAGTGACTGTACCAATTTGCAGTCCCACTAGCAGTTAGCAGTGTATGAGGGTTCCTTTTTCTCTGCATCCTCCCCAACATTTGTTATTACTTGTTCTGTTAATTATAGCTATTCTAACAGGTGTGAGATGGTATCTCATTGTGTTTTTAATCTTTATTTTCCTAATAGCTATTAATGTTGAGCATCTTTTCAAATATTTGTTGGCCATTTGTATTTCCTCTAGGGAGAAGTGTTTGTTTAGTTCCTCTGCTCATTTTTTGATTGAATCATTTATTTTTTTGTTGTTATTGAGAGATATGAGTTCTTTGTATATTTTGGATATTAGGCCCTTATCAGAGGTGTTACTTGCAAATATATTTTCCCATTTGGATGGTTGTCTCTTTATCTTGTTGATGATTTCTTTTACCGAGCAGAAGCATTTAGTTTGATGTAGTCCCATTCATTTATTTTTGCTTTTATTTTCTTTGCTTTTGAGATCAAATTCAAAAAATCTTCTTTAAGTCCAAGGTCCATGAGTTTAGTCCCTATGTTTTCTTCTATGCAATTTATTGTTTCAGGTCTTATATTCAGATCTTTAATCCATTTGAATTAATTTGGGTGTGTGTTGATAGACAACAATCTAGTTTCATTCTTTTGCAGGTAGCTCTTCAGTTTTCCCAGCACCATTTATTGAAGAGGCTTCCCTTTCTCCATGGTAGAGAAATGGTATGTTTTTGGCTTTTTTGCCAAAAATTATTTGCCCATATAAATACAGGTTTATTTCTGGACTCTCGATTCTGTTTCCCTAGTCTGTGTGTCTTTTTTTTCTGCCAATAACATGTTGTTTTGATTGCTGTCACTTTGTAGTATAATGTGAAGTCTGGCAGAGTGATGTCTCTAGCTTCGTTCTTTTTCTTTCAGTATGCCTTTGGCAATTTGGGGTCTTTTGTGCTTCCATACAAATCTGATGATTGTTTGTTCTATTTCTATAAAAAAAAATCAATGGGATTTTAATGAGGATTGCATTAAATCTGTATAATGCTTTAGGTAATATGGTCATTTTAACTATGTTGATTCTTACAATCCAAGAACACAGAATATCTTTCCATTTCTTTGTATCTTCTTCAATTTCTTTTAATTGGGTCTTGTAGTTTTCATTATATAGGTCCTTCACTTGTTTTGTTAGATTTATTCCTAGGTATTTTATTTTTTCTGCTGCAATTGCAAAAATAATTATTTTTCCCACTTTTTTTTCCTGATACTTCATTATTACAATATAGAAACTCTATGGATTTTTGAAAGTTGATTTTGTATACAGAGACTTTACTCTATTTGCTTATTGTTTCTAGTAGTGCTCTTATAGAATCTTTAGGGTTTTTTATATAGAGAATCATGTCATCTGCAAATAATGACAGTTGACTTCGTTTCCTATTTGGATGACTTTTATGACTTTCTCTTGCCTGATTGCATTTGATGGAACCTCCAATGTTATATTGAATAACAGTGGCGATAGTGGACAGCCTTGCCTTGTCCCTGATCTTGGAAGGTTTCTGTTTTTCACCATTAAGTATAATGTTGGCCGAGGGTTTATCATAGATGGCCTTTATTATGTTAAGGTACTTTGCTTCTATACTGATTTTGTTAAGTGTTTTGATCATAAATGGATACTCTATCTTGTTGAAGGCTTTTTCTGCATCTATTGATATGATCATATGATTCTTATTTTTTAATTTTTTATGTGGTATACCACATTAATCGATTTGCATATGTTGAACCATCCCTATGCCCCTGGGATGAAGCCCACTTAATCATGGTATAATCTTTTTAATATGTTGCTGTATTCGGTTCACTAGTATCGTATTTAGGATTTTTGCATCTGTATTCATGAGAGAGAGATATCTGTAGTTTTCTTTTTTATGTTATCTTTACCAGGTTTTGGTATCAGAGTAATATTGGCCTCATAAAATGAATTGGAAAGTATTGTTTTCTCTTTTTTTGGAAGTGTTTGTGGAGAACAGGTATTAAATGTTCTTTGAATGTTTGGTAGAATTCACTGGTGAAGCCATCTGGTCCTGGACTTTTACTTTCTCGTAGGTTTTTGATGATCATTTCAATTTCCATACTACTGATCAGTCTATTTAGATTTTCTAGATCTTCTTGATTCAGTCTAGGAGGGTTGTATTTTTCTAAGTACTGGACCATTTCTTCTAGGTTATTAAATTTGGTGTTATATACTTTTTCATAGTATTCTTGTATGATCCTTTGTATTTCTGCAGTGTCTGTCGTAATTTCCACTCTTTCATCCCTCATTTCATTTATTTGTGTCCTTTCTCTTTTTTTGTAGTGAGTCTAGCCAGGGGTTTGTCAATTTTATTAACCTTCTCAAAGAACCAGCTCTTTGTTGCATTTATGTTTTCTATTGGGTTTTTGTTTTCAATTTCATTTATTACTGCTCTAATTTTGATTATTTCTTTCTTTTTGCTGACTTTAGGCTTCATTTGTTCTTTCTTTTCTAGTTTTTTACGATTAAGTGTTAGGTTGCTTATTTGAGCTCATTCTTGTTTTTGGAGATATGCCTGTAATGATATGAACTTTCCTCTTATGACTATTTTTGCCATGTCCCAAAAGTTTTGATATGTTGTACCATCATTATCATTCATTTCTATGTATCTCTTGATCTCTCTTTTTATTTCTTCTCTGACCCAGTTATTTTTTTGTAACATGTTGTTTAACCTCCATGTATTTGTGGTTCTTCCTGCTTTCTTTTTGATCAGAGAATTATGATCAGAGAATATGGTTGGTATGATTTCAACCCTCTTATATTTGTTGAGGCTATCTCTGTGTCCCAGTATGTGGTCAATTCTTGAGAATGTTCCATGTGCACTAGAGAAGACTGTATAAGCAGATGTTTTGAGATGGAAGGTTCTGTAAATGTCGATTATGTCCAGATGGTCTAATGTGTCATTTAAGCATGTTATTTCCTTATTGATTTTCTGTTTAGATGATCTGTCCATATCTGACAATGGGATATTTAGGTCCCCTACAATAATAGTGTTTTGGTTTGTTTCTCCCTTTAGTTCTGTTAGTAATTGCTTTACATATTTCAGGGCTCCCTGACTGAGAGTATAGATATTAGTAATTGTTTTCTTCTTGGCACAAGATTTCCTTTATCATTATGAAGTGTCCCTCAGTATCTTTCTTTACTTTTTTTATTGTGAAGTCTATTTTGTTTGATATTAGTACCCCTACTCCTGCTTTTCTCTGAATGCCATTTGCCTGAAATATCATTTTCTACCCTTTTACTTTGAGTCTATATTTGTCTTTGGAACTGAGATGTGTCTCCTGGAGGCAGCATATAGTTGGGTTTGTATTTTGATCCATTCTGCAACTCTGTGCCTTTTTATTGGTGAGTTCAGTCCATTTACATTTAGGGCAATTATCGAAATATAAGGTCTTCTTATAGTCATTTTATCTTTTGCTTTCTGGTAGTTTGATGTTTCCATTGCTTCCTTGTCCGTGTGTTTCTGTTTTCTTTATTTTGGTTGGCTTTTGTGGCTTTTGCCTCTGGTCCTTCTTGTTTTATGTTATATACTTCAGTTCTAAATCTTTGGTGTGTGTTTACCATTATTAAGATGTAAAGGATAGCTATATATACAGTAGTCCATTTTCTTCTGCGCATGCCTCATTTCCATTCCCCTTTGCAAATTTGGATCTTTGAATCCTCCCCTTTTCAGTCACTATTATCTCAATTTTTCCCTATGCATGCCGAACATTCATTACTATCTTGTTATAGCAATTCTCTTTTTATTTTTTAAGCTTATAATGTCCTATTCTTACCAAGGATTGCACTCTTCTGCTTCTATTTGCCTGATTGTCACTTTATTCCTAATTATGTATTTTTTTTTTCATTTTGTTTTAGGTGAGCTGACCCCTTTCTGTATTTCCTGTCGTGCAGGCCTTGTAGTGGAGAATTTCCCCCCTCTTTTGTATGCCTGGAAAAGTCTTAATTTCTCTTTTATATCTAAAGGAGAGCTTAGCTGGATACATTATTCTAGGCTGGTAGTTCCTTTCACTTAATAGTTTAAATATTTGATTCCATTCCTTTCTGATTCATAAGATTTGCACTGAGAAGTCCTGTGATAATCTAATGGGTTTTCCTTTCTAGGTTACCGTCTTATTTTCTCTGGCTGCCCCGAGAATTCCTTCTTTGTCGCTGATTTTCGATAACTTTGATACAATGTGTCTTGGTGAAGGCCTTTTTGGGTTGAGATAATTAGGTGTTCTGTTCACTTCTTGAATTTAAAGCTCCAGCTTATTCCTTAGATTTGGGAAATTCTCATCAACTATTTGTCTGAAAATGCTTTCTAGTTCCTGCTTTTTTTTTCTCACCTTCAGTAATGCCCATTATACTTATGCTTCCTCTGCTGATGGTAATACCCAAGAGATTTATGTACCCAGTGTTAGTAACAGGCTCTACCTTCTTGGAACTAAAGCAGTTAGTACTCTGTACTATCTAGTAGCAAAATGACTCTGTGTGTGTGTGTGTGTGTGTGAGAGAGAGAGAGAGAGAGACAGAGAGAGAGAGAGAGAGAGAGAGAGAGAGAGAGAGAGAGAGAGAATATCTGAAAGAAGGAAAGGGTAAAGAAAGAAAAAGGAAGAAATTATGTATATAAAGATAAGGTGTTTTAGGATTAGATTAGCATGTATTTTTTGTTAAAGCAAATTGTTTAACTTTGGTTACAGGAAGCTATGACATCAAGTCTATGTTGACTAGGTGAAAACATAGCACAAATGTATGGCAATTGCAGTTCAATTGTTTTTCAGAACTCTTAGTACAAGTATGTCAGGGAATTAGAAATCTGTAGTTAAATGCTAATTGAGTTATTTTCAAGTTCCTTCTGCCTATGTAACTAGACCTAAATACACTTTTGAATCTTCCTAAATGCGTAGGTTACTCACGTTTAATTCATTGTGAATCGAGGGTCAATTCAGAAATATTATGTACTTAAGTGTTTACAGAAAATACTGCTGTCATAGTGTCTTTAAAAGAAGGCACAGCAAATCTACATAGTAGAGGTTTGCAAAACAAACACCATATGAATTTACCTTTATCAGCAACATTCAAAAGTTGTTCATTTTAAACCACAAAATGCAACTTGTCATCTCTCCACACATTTGCAGAGCTTTCTGGTTAAATTAGGGAACTCAATATGATTGTGCAGCTATTAACAGAGATTAGGAGTAACCCTGGCACCATTGCACTGGCCTCTTTCCTGGTGGCCTTGGAAAGAGATGCCTTCTGCCTCCCACAGGCTTGTGGTCCAATCAACCACTGGGCATCTGGTATAGCAGATGGGCTCTGCCTCCTACCTGGAACAGTTACCGGAATGTACAACCAGCTTTCTCCACTTCTGCATGAATTTAGCTACATGTTCTACTTTCAAAGCATTCATTCCAGAATATATCTATTGATCCCCAGATATGTGCAAAGTTTTAGAGGTTATCAAGGTGAATGTAGACACAAATTTTTACCTCAAGAACTTTATCCAATTTTACATTCAAATCTTGTTTCTGATGTTTCCCCGATCAAGCTTACTTTTGTTCTAGTACAAATAGGATTACTTTATACATAATACTTTATTCTTATTTTATGTTCCTTCCATGTGCCTTCTTTCATGTTCTTGCCCTGTTTTATCAGCTACTCCAATCTTCATACCTTCTTGCAATTTTGGAACTTATTTCTTCTCCTAGGCTTACTGTAGAATGATTCCAAGGATAGAAATTTATTGATCAGTCCAAATAAACTAAGATAACTTTTTCAACACACATGCCCTAAATTTACCCAATGAGAATCTGATTTGATAAGTCCAGGTGGTATCCTGATCTAATGTTTTCTGTCCAGTTCTGTTCAAATTACTAATGTTAAAATGACCACTGGGTTATGAGATTATATCCTCTTCTTGAATGTTAAGCATCAAATACCCTGATGTTATTCTGATACTAGCTGTATAATTTGTTTATGGCATTGATGGATAGGAGGGTAATGTGTAAGGGGTAGCAAAATAAAATAGTTTTAATATTCATCCAGAGAATGTATTTAATAAAGGCTGGCTAGCCATACTCAATAAGTATAAAACATGACTGGACAAACAAAACACCCTTAAAGGACAACAGTTTGTCATGTGTGGATGTGCTTTCTCTGTGCTCTAAAGACAGAACCATGAAGTTCTCTAGTTAATTCCTTCAGGTTCTGCCTCAGCTACAGCTGTGGCATAAGTTATACCTTTCCCAAGTTAGCCTGCATGGAGTGAGCGAATCGGGCATATAAAGGCTAGCCATCTCATCAAAGCAGGATTTGGGATGAGTGTTCTTGTTTTAGAGATTCCTACCAAGTTGACTGAGGCTTTGTCAAACCTGCATAGCACTTGGACTTCTTACTCTGAATAACGCTTCCTTTCTCTTCACTCCACAGGTATTGACTGCGAATGCACATCTTTCAACATCTGCTTTCAGAGAATCTAATCTGTGATGCATGCAGCAAATGGGAGTGCAATATATAGATAAAAATAAAAATCAAAATGCTAAATTTTCACCTTGTAATGTGAAATTCCAAGTTCCATTCAAACACATGTATTGTAAGGAGATAGTTAGGACATAAAGAAATTGTGTTTAAGAGAACCAAAAGCAATAAACAATCATAATATGATAAGCCACAAATGCCTGGCCTATTAAAATTTTATAAACTAAGTTTCTGTAGCAAAAAAAAAGAGAACTGTAGCTTTAGTGAATTCTTCTTTTCCTGTTTCAGTCCCATCGAAGCCAGCATCTGGTTTTCTTTCATATCAGATGAGAACCTTCATCTAAGGTGAAGGGTTCAAAGTATATCTGCATGTATTTCCATCATAATCTCTTTTCTTTTGTTTAAGATAAAGAGGTGTTCTTCTAGCAGTATCTCCTCCATCTGAATTCTATTTCCTTCCACATGCTCTAGGACTTTATTCCATCAATTTGATCTTTTTTCCTTTCCCTTCAACCTTCATCTCTTCATTTCTAAATATGTTCAAGGCTTTCCCATGTTAATTAAGTGTTCATGTGCACATATATTAAATACGACAAAAATGAGGTGCTTTTGTTTTTTGCTATTTTTTCCTTTTCTATGTCTGATAGTCATTTAAAGCATGCATTAAAATAAATCAAACATAAAACATTTTGAATACTATATTTCAAAGGAATAAAACAAAATTCTCAAATAAAATTAACCATATTCAAAGGCACAAAACAATATTTTTCATAAAATTTAAGTAGTTTCAGGTATATTTAAAAAAATAAACAATGTTTCTAAATGTTTTTCTTTTATTATTTTTCTTTTTAGTTTTCTATTTATGATTGTGATTTATCTTAGTACTGTATCATATACATTCATTTTATGTTTTCTCTTTTGATAGAGGTGCACAATTGAAACATTTGGTTACTATTGAATTAAAGACCATTGCTTTTGTAGATCTTCCTGAAATCTTTGAATGTAAACGAAAGTTCCTATAAAGATCTAAGATATAAAGTTTTGTAACCTGAATTTCCAGTCTAAAATCATTTTACACACTGGAAATTATTTACAAGCACAATATTTACCATAAAAATCACAGTAAATATTTTCTTGATATAACAGTTAATGAATCAATAACTGTAAACATTACCATTGGGGGTGAAGGACATAAAAGATCTGTCTGTGTTCTTTCTTACAACTGCTTATAAATCTACAATTAGTTCAAAATAAAAAGTTTAAAAATTTAGCAGTTTCAGAGTTATCAGGTTAAATTTTTGATTTTTATAAACAATATTAATGTTAATGGATAATGTTAATAAAATGAAAGTCCCAAGATAGTATTAACTTATATCCTACTTACTTGTGAATATTTTAAAATAACATTTTTGAAGCTTTAAATTTATTATAATCATGTATCACAATGAAAAACATAGGTTAATCATGGAAACTATTCTAAAAATTGAGTTTATAAAATAAAATTTTCATTCTTCCTCACTGAGCCTAACCCTTAAATCCAATCTTCTTCACAGAATAACCACTATTAAACATTTATTTGATTTATTCAGTTAGCTTTTCAATATATTGTCTAGTAAGCACAAAAAAGATAAAATATTTTTAATATTTACATAATATTCAACAACTACTTGAATTGGATATGCCATGAATTACTAAACCATTTCTCTATTAACAGAATTGAGTTAATATCAGATAATATCAGCATAAAAGATGGCTTAAAGCTTTCTGTATATCTTTGTCTAAATATAAATATATTTGTGTGGGAAATAAAATGATTATTTTTTTAATGTTCACAGGTGTGAGAATACTCAAATTATCTTCAACTGTATATTAATTAAACTCTATAAAAGTAAAATTTTCCCCATAGACTCTTTAATATAACATTAACATTTTAAGAATGACAGACTGGGGGGAAACTATTGGATTTTCTTGTTATTTTAATTTTATTTTACTGATTATGAATGGAATTTGGCATTATTCATATGATCATAGGCCATTTGCATTTTTTTCTGTGATTGCCTATTCAGCTCCTTTACTTAATATTCTACTGACTAATTTCTGGCAGTTTTTTTGCTGTTGTGCATTAATTATTTTATATCTACTGTTGAAATATCCAGAGATAATCTGAAAATTTTCTTCTTAAACTTTCTGAATTTTATTTCTGAATTTTTGAAAAATCAGTATCAATTATATCTATGTTTTCTTCTAATATAATTTTTGTTAGAGTGTCTGTGAGTGTGTAAATTTTTACTTAAAAATATAATGTATTGGATTGGGATTTTTTTTTGCTGTGGAAGCAAATTATAATTTTATTTCTCTTTTCTAAGTGGATGAGCAAATGGTTCAATATCAGTTTGTGAACAGTGAATTAACACTCAATAATTTGAAATATCAAGTATATACAATACAAAAGTTTTCTATAGTCATAGTCTATGTCTATTTGTCTATCTATTCACTAAAAATATTTTGTTCACTATATCTTTAAAATGTTTTTTTGTATCTTAGAAGGAATAATAATCTTCATTATACTTGATAAGTTTTCTGAGTAGAAAACAATGTAGCAATTTTATCTATTTCTAAGTAATATTAGATTTTATTTTCCAATTGCAATAATCAAGATCTTCTTTACAACTTTTATAAGTATAAGTGCTCTGTATTATTGCTTTTTATTGTTAATTTTAATAAAAATATTGATAATATTTTATCCCTAAGAATTGCTTAGTGGGCTTTAATGGTAGCCCTATGAGCTATCCAGAGATAAAGTTCAATTACTCTAATAATCAGGTAAGTGAAAATTAAAAACAAGAAAATAAAATTTTATATTTATTGATATTTTATGATATCTAATGGCAAACTTAATGCTAAATGTTTATAAGGTTGTAGAGGATCAAACATTGTATACATAAATGTGGAAAATATTTATTATCAGGATACTTTGAAGAACAACTTGGCAATATCTAGAAGAGTTGAAGAAGGGTATGGTTCTATAATTATTCTGTTATTAGACAGAATAATTTTGTAAATATATGTGATTATTTGTTGTATCATAGTTTGTAAAAATAATAATTATTCATTAATATCATCAATGTTAAGTGAAATTAGACAATAGGTAACAAATGGATAACAGTGTATTATATGTACACAAGAAAATGTAATGTGTTATATTTACATGAGGAAGTGTAATGTTCTATATACCCATTAGAAGTTGTATGCTACCACGGATACCTTTCCAAAATATGAGTGGAAAACATTAACTTAAAGAATTATACAGTATAATGACATTATAGTAAGTATTATGTAGTATAATAATGTTTATACATTATAAAATAAAGAAATTATTCCTAATAAAGTTTGTATTAAAATATAGTATAAGGAGATTTTTAAAAGTCTTGGATACTAGCTTTTTGTAGGGAAGGATACTCTCAGGAAGTAGGTCTCAAAGGAAATGGGCTCATGGACAAAACAAGAGACTAAAACTGAAAACTTCTCATTGCTAAAAATTTTGATCTAAAGAAAATATCTTAAGATTTGTTAATTCTGAATGTTGGACACAGATGTATTCTCTAATTATTGGTGATGGAAATGTTTTATTACATTTTGTTTTGTTTTATTGGTTTGTTTTACTGGTTTATTTTTATAACATGAAACAAAATATTATCTATGGAGAAGACTTGTCTTCTCAAGTTGAAATTTTGTTTAACGAAATATTTTAACACATACAGGAAAAGACAGATATAATACAGTATATCCAGATATCATTAGAACACTATAACACAGTACAATTTTTAACTGCATAAATTAATTTATTAAAGCAACAGTCACTAAATTTGAAACCTCAATGTATGACTGCCTTGTTGAGGAATCTCTGATTTAAGTGGTGTGGTTGGCTTGGGGAAATGGATAAGAAACGGAGTCAGTACCTGCCATTGATTTAATCAACCTACCTGTTTTTCAGATGAGCAAACTAAGGTGAATACTGATCATGTGACTTCCCATGGTTATTTCACCTTTTACCCTGGTCTCTTCAAAGAACCATCCTGTGTCCAATTTTCTTGTGCATTTCCAGAGTTTTTCAAAATTACTTTCAGAATATATCCTTATTAACACAATTGATCCTGTCACTTTCTTTTCTAAGCATTTAACAAATATTATACTTACCTACATAGAAATTTAATGTATTTCAGTATTTGCAGTAATAACAATTTAAATATCACATTAAAAAAATATCCTTATAAAAAATAAAAACATCTAATGTTTTCTTGTTTTTACTTCCATGGGTATAAGTATCCTGTAAGCATTCTATTTTCAACATATTTTTAGAAAATATTGATTTCTGTCCAGATTGCTTTATGGCAACTAACTTTTTATGTACACTGCTTTTTACATAAAACTATAATTTTGTATCATCGAAAAGCTATTGAAAAGATCATAATGACCCAAGAATCAATAAGACACACTCATTCTAACCCTTTTCCTCCTACTGGTTGTATCTAAGTCAACTATAATTCAGATCAACATTTTCTTTCATTCTCTCCCCCAAAGAACCTCGTCAACATGACTTCTATTTCTGCTTTTCTGTCAATATCACCTTGTCTCTCAGGAAATGGGCTGTGTACAAAGGCATCATCTTTAAAGAAAGGTAGATCTGAAATATCTCAGTGACCACTATTCAATATTGCTCCAGAGCTTGGCAGAATACTAATGTTGACTCAGAGGAGTAATGGATAAATAACACAGTTGGATGTTTCAAATGTTTTTTTTTTTTTTTTTCCTTATAAAACTGATTTGAAAACAAATAGTTCAGGCAATTTAGGATTTGAATGGCCTGTATCATGTTTTCCAGTTGTCAGTTACAAAATAGATCAGGTGAAATTAATGATAAGTTTTAGTATAGCCTAATTGTTAATGTTTTTAGAATGAATATATATTTTAATTTTTTGTATTTTAGATTGTTGCTTAGCAAGATTATTTTTAGCCTTGCAAATAAATATAATGGTATAAATTAATGTCAGTTATAATACCATTTCTTAGGCTATTAAAAACCATTTTCTGCCAAGCTATTAAAATACATATTAAAATGGTCATTAATTTCTTTAGCAATTAAAAGAAAGGGCATTTTAGTAATATTTACTGATGACATAAGTAGATGATATTATTCTTATGTTACAACCTCACAACATTTCAAATTGTGAGAGATAGGTGTAGGTAATTTTGGTAAACTATTAATATAATGCTGATTTTTCATGTGTTTTTTGTCTATTTTTCTAACTGTGTGTATCGGAAAGAGAGAGAGAGAGAGAGAGAGAGAGAATAGTTTGTGGCCTTTGATTATGAGGGGTTTATCACTACTCCGTACAACAACCCTCAATTCTGAGTTTCATATCTGATACATGCATTATTTGTATCATTTTAGAGAGTGGTCAATATCAAACTGCCTTCATCAAAATCAAAACATAAAATCAGTAATGCAGTTGACTTTGGTAGAGATAATCAAGATAAATTAAATGTTCCATTTTGGTTCCTAGGGAATAGCAAGTCAGATATCAATAAATCCTTGATTAAAAGTACTATACTCTTTTATTACACAAACTTTATTTTTTCTATAGTTATGTATTTTAAATTTTTAATAAAAACTGTTGGATAGAAGTACATAGTTGGTATAGATACCATATCAAATACGCTACTGGTTTAGTCTCCTACAGAGCAATAAACTGTATTTGGGGAGGTTGTTACTTATATTGAATATATTGGAAAGATATTATTTTCAGCTCTATCCGACAACCTTCTAGAAGTTAACACATAATATCAAAAGTCTGGGACATTTAATTAATGTTAAACAGTAAGTCAAAAAGTTCACATCTCTGGATTAAGAGTTACCAAATAGAGACCACAGGCTAAACTTAGTGTGCTATCTGTTTACATAAATAAAGTTTTATTAAAACAGAGTTTTTCTATCAGGCCCTTTACAGATAGTTTTCCCACTTGTGCCCTTGATAATCCATGGGCGGTCATCTCCATATGACATTTGTAAAAACATTCCATTTACCTTTTTGTGTAATTTTCAAGTTTTTGACAATTTTTCATAAGGAAATTAATTTTAACTGCGCAGTTAGTTAGCATTAGAAATACTCCAACCAGAAATTCATTTGTGTTTATTTATTTTTTACTTAAATATAGTTGGTATACAATCTGATATTGGTTTTATCTGTTTCAGGCATATAACATAGTGACTAATTCCTTCACAGATGTCTATGTCAAAGTATTTAGTAATTAGCATGTGGAACTTATAAATAATTTTTATATATGAACTGAATGATGTTCAAGAAATGAGATTTTTAGAAAGACTTCCTAGACTCCATTGCCTTTACATAAATTTGGTTTATAAATCTGACAATCTCAATAGCTTAACTATTACAAAGCAGAAATGCAAGCCTAGATCATCATTTAATTATAGTTCTTTCCATTTAGTAGAAACTTCTGTCCTCTGGTCTGGTGTTCATGTGGACTAGAGATTATGCACATGAGCTTCCACTCCACCACATACTACTTTAGTTGTATTACATAAGTCACTTATCTTTGTGTTGCTTTCATCATCTATAAAATGATTGTTGTTTTGAGGATTAGATGATTATAAAGTATGTTTAAAATCTGTAAACTGCAAAAACATAAACAACACAAATATTTTAACATATTAGTCATGATACATTTTAATAGTTTATTGAGGTATAATTGATATACAAAGAGTTGTACATATTTAATGTGTACAATCTCATTATTTTGGACACAAGCAAATGTCCGTAATACAATTACCACAACCAAAGTAATAGACACATCCAACACCTCCCTAAGTTTTCCTATGTATCTTTTTTTATTGCTTTTTTGGTTTCGTTTTCATGGTGAGCACATCTAACATAAGCTCTACCCTCTTAACAAATTTTTAAGTGCACAATGCCATATTGTTAACTATAGGCACATGCTGTACAGCACATTTCAGAACGTATTCATCTAGCATAACTGAAACTTTAGACCTTTCATCAACAACTCCTCACTTTCCTTATCATTCAACCCCTGTCAACCACTATTATATTCTCTTTTGCTGTGATTTTTAGATCCCCCATATTAGTGGAATAATGCAATATTTGTTCTTCTGTAATTGTCTTATTTCATTTGGCATATTGTCCTCAAGGTTCATCCATGTTGTCACAAGTGATAGAATTTTCTTCTTTTTAAAGGTTAACTGAAATTCCATTATATTTATATACTACATTTATGAGATGCAGAAAAAAATATTAAGAGGGAAGTTTAGAATAATAAATGAGTACATTAAAAAAAGAAAGAATTTCTCAAATAAACAACCTAACTTTACACCTTATAGAAATAGAAAAATAAGAACAAACTAAACCTAAAGATAGCAGAAGGAAAGAAATAATAAAGATTAGGTCAGAGATTTAAAAAAAGTAGAAAATAAAAAAACAATAAAACATATTAATGAAATTAAAAGTTATTTTTTAAAAGATAAACAAAATTGACAAACCCTTAGCTTGACTAAGAAAAAATGAGAGAAGATTCAAATTAATAGAATTAGGAATAAAAGAGAAGACTTATAACTGATGTCACAAAAACAGTTCACTACTGTGAACAATTATACACCAACGAATTGAATAATCTAGAATAAATGAATGAATTTTTAGAAATATACAACTTACCAAAACTAAATCATGAAGATATAGAAAATATGAACAGACAAAAAACTAGCAAAAAAATTGAATTGGTGATCAAAAACCTCACAATAAAGAAAAGCTTAGGACCAGATGGCTTCATTGGTGAATTCTACCAAACATTTAAAGAAAAATTAATGCCAACTCTTCTCAAACTCCTCCAAAAAATTAAAGAGAAACCAAACCCATTTTATAAAGCCAGACTTACCCTGATGCCAAAGCCATACAAAGGCACTTCAGAAAATAAAAATACAGGCCAATATCCCTGCTAAACATAAATGTAATAATCCTCAACAAAATACTAGCAAACCAAATTAACATGGATTACATTCCACGACCAAATGTAATTTATCACTGAGATGCAAGAACAGTTGATTATATGAGAAATGATCAATTATATGATAAAGAAATGATAAAGACAAGAATAAATTAATGATAACTAAAACACTCTATGATGGAGGTAAGGCAACTAAAAAAATTACATATATGTACATACGTAAACTAGATATATATATATATGTGTGTACATACACATATACATACCAAAAACAATACATAATGTGTGTTTTGTTTAAGTTATAAGCCATTCTTCTAACTAAAGAATTGGACATAAGCATCCTTAACTGAGTTTTAGTCCAAGTGAGATTCTCTTTTTTCAAGTCCCTATTCCTGTGTTGTCTACTGGTCTTTTCTCTGCTGTGTTTTATGTTTCATGTGTCAGAATGTTCACTATCTCATATTAAACCTTTGGATTTTATAGAAAAATCTTATGTCATCCTTGACAGTTGCATATATTTCCTTTGATTTTAACATCTCCAGATTGCAGCGTTAGTTTCTGGCTCATTATGAATAGGACATGTTGAGAAATCTGAACATATATTGCTTCCCCAAGCAAGAGCTATAGAACAAATATCGAAATACAAAGCATATATAAAAATGCTCTTTAAATCTTCAAGTGTAAATTGGAAATAAAACACTGTATTAAAGATGAGAGACATTACCATTCCTCTGTTACTGTTATTATAGCCTTTTGTTTTATCAACTTCACATGCAAATTAAGTAACAGACTAAAATGGGTTTCAAACTGTTTGAAAAGCATGACAAAAAATGTAGTGTGTTAATCTGCTTTAGAACCACCATTATAATTACTTTCTTGCTTATCTACAGTTTGCTTTTATAAAAATGTGGATAGAAGCAGACATCAGAAGAATTCATTATGAGGCAGTATGTTGAATATGTCATTGCTTCTCTGTTGACCCGTTGTTGCAATACCAAAAATACTATTCAGAGACTCACAGGTTTAGAAACATTTTGAGTGTGTTTCAAAACAGTTTTTAGAGCTTCCAGTTTAAGTGCAACCAAGTAAAGACTTTAAGAAGTTCTCACTCTCATTTTCATGACAAAAAAGCTGAACAAATTAAAACCAATGACTTTTTTGGACCCATCAGAACACTGAAGCCACAGGGCAAATGACCACCCCAAAATTTGGAAACACAAGCAGATCTGGAGTCACAGCCTAGATTTCCTTACCTGGAGCAGAAGCCTCTGAAGACATTCAGTGATAGGAACACTTACGAGGTAATTTTATTGTAGGTACAACACTGTAAGGTAATGGCTGGAGGCTGAGTGTGCACAAAGATGAGAATGAGAAACTCTTGGTGGCTCCAGCCTTAGGGGTGTCTCATTTCATTGTGGGTTTTACATATATGAACCAAATAAAGTCTCACAATGAAGAGGCAGGAAAGACGCCCTCGTAACGCTATTCAAGAGAGGAGAATTTCTAAATAAGTTCTCCATAACATTCTCCATAATGGAGAAGGACATTCTCCATAACAGATGTTTAATTTCAAGAAGAAAAAGCTAACAGAATGTTATTCCAACAGGAGAAAGACATTTATCACTCTCCTACCCCTTTGAGTCTTCTAGTCCCTCAACTGAGGTGCAAATGCTAAGAAACACTGTTAAAAGTCACAGCCCAGGGACAGAGGCCCACTAAAAGACTGAGATTTAAACATGAGATTATAGAATGCTTCCTTTTCCTCACACTTTACCACCGTATCAACAAGGCTTACATCTAAAAGAACTGCAAAACACAGAATCTCTCTGAGAAGTACTTAAGGAAGCTCCAAATCAACAAGGAAGATAAAAACAAAAACATTAGAAGAATTTGAAGACTCGTGGCTACATGGATACAGCTAACATTAGACACAGCACAACTGTTAGCCAGATTGAGTTTAGAGACAATGTATGTCCAGGTATCAACAAAATATTTTTATGTATTGTTATTGCTTATAATTAGATCTTATTTTTCTCTATATAGATAAATTCAAACACATACATCAAAGGAACACTTTTTAAGGAACAGTTTTACAGTAGTGACAGAAAGAGAAAAACGAAAAGAATTTCCCAAGTACTTCACACACTCTAAATATATTTGATTAAATATATATTCCATTTCAGGTAAGATAGGGTTGTTAGAATTATAACCACAGTTCCTTCATTTCTGACTTTTTATTTATGTGATTGGCCTTCCCATAAATCTTTTTAGAGGAAATAAAATTTTTAAGTTTTCTTGTGTCAAGGCACAAGATTAACAAATTTCTTCTAACTTCAAAGTAAATACATATAAACTAGAAATAGGGAGTCATAATATCTGAGCTTTAGAAACAAACTCACCAAGTTAGCTGATATTTACTCTCACAGGGGCATAGGTCCTGGAGGTAGTCAAGAAGTCTTCAGAATTGGCATTTATGCAAATATCAACAAAAGTATGTGTTTAACTCATTTGATATATTCTGTTTTTCTCTTAATGAAAAAAATCAACCTTGAAAACCAAAAATATAAATATAGTAGCAACCAAAGTATGGGAATGTTTATATGTCAGATATGGGAAGAGACAAGAGCAACTTGGAAAATGGCATTTTGGCATTTTATAAACTAAAAACTAGATTTGTTACTACAGTCTTAAAATAAAAATGCCAAATATCTGGAAAAATAACCAAGTTATAGAATTGCAAAGAATTTAATACTCTTTAAGACCCTTTCGGGTTTTATTCTGCTTCTCTCTCCAGTTTCATGCCACCCTTTCCAAACAGAAATCACTCTATTTGTACTTCCTCTGATTTTATGAATACTGCAAGGTTGTGATGTGAGCTCTTTTCATGCCGGAAACCCTGTGCCTCCTGTGCACTGGTCAACTCTTACTCATTTCTCAAACTATATTTAAAACATCCCTGCCTGAGAAGGGCTTTCCTTGACATAGCAGCCTGATGCTCAGATTAATTCATTAGCTCCACTTTAATTGTTCTAATACCTCTTTTATTTTCCTTTTGTAGTTTTCTACCAATGAAATGCAGTCTTTAATATCTACCTTCTCTTCTAGACTATAAGCTCTAGGAAGGCAAGAACCAAGCCTTCTTTGTGACCTCTCTTTCCCTTGTTCTTGGCAGAGTGACTGGCACAAATAAGGAGTTTACATGTAGTAAACAAATACATAAATGATCTTGTGATGGCTCCTTTAAATGCTATCATACAAATGAAGAAGCTGAGACATAAAATTTAAATATAATTTTCATGGTTACAAGTCAGGCATACCTGAATTCAAAGACCATGCTTTCGATATTTTAAAAACAGAGAGCAAATTACATAACATATTAGGTTTTGGAAAATAAACCTACTCTTTGAAAGTTGTAAAATTAAATTATCTAGTAGGTTTTGGTTATAATTAGCTTTCTTTTTAAAATCGGATTTAATGAAGTTTATTTTATATACAATAAACTTCACCAATTTAAATTATATAATTAGGTAAGTTTACAAGTGTATTCAATCATGTAACAATGACAATCAAGATACAAAACAATTCCAAAACCCAAATAGTTCCCTAGTACTTCTTTACAGTCAGTCCGCTCCACCATATTTGGACCCTGGCTAACATTAATCTGCTTACTGTCAATAGAGTTTTGCCTTTTCTAGAATGCTGTATAAATGAAATCATACATTATGTGATCTTTTGTGTTCAGCTTCTTTCACACTTTTTGGTTTTCACCTAAATTGCATGGAGTGTATTATTTTTATTGTTAAAGAATATTTCATTCATATGGATAAACCACATTTAGTTTATTCATTAATCTGTTGCTAGACATATTAGTTATTTCAAGGTGTGAGTTGTGAATAGAACTGCTATAAATATGTATAAACAAATTATTGTGAGTATATATGTGTCATTTTACCTTAAATAAATACCTAGGAGTGGAATGGCTGGGTTATATAATAAGAATATGTGTAACTTTATAAGAACCTGCAAAACATTTTCCCAAGTGATTATAAAATTTTACACTTCCTATAGCAAGATGTCAGATTACCAATTGTTCCACATCTCATTTTAAGTGCGATTATTTTTTTCACAAGAAGTAACAATTATAAAGGTAATAGAGATTATTAATATGTAAATTTGATTTTGAATCTACCTCAGAGAAGTGGCATGCTCATGGTTGCCTTTGAAAAGTGAGTTTAGCTTTGACATTTATATAAAATTTCTGTGAACGATAAAATTTTACTCTTTAATCAAGCTTTCCCTATCCAGTCCATTAATTCTTTATTGAAATCTTGTTCAATTATACTTTCTGCAACACAAACAAAAAAGCAAATTATTCACATGCAATATGTTATGCATTTAGAATTATTATAAAAAAGAAATGCTTTTCAAGGCTTTATATTACACCTAAATATACCAATGGAAATATGGTTTGTAAAGTCTAAGTTATTGTATTAGTTTTCTAGAGCTACTGTAACAAACTGCCACAAACTGAGTGGCTTAAACAAATGTATTGTCTCACAGTTCTAAAGGCTAGAAGTCTGAGGTGAAGGTGTCAGCAAGACTGATTCCTTCTGAGGAGTGTGAGAAAGAATCTGTTCTATGTCCTCCCCCTAGCCTCTGGTGGATTGCTGGCATTCTTTGACATTCTTTTGCTTATAGAAGCATTACTCCAATATCTACTTTCATCTTCATGTGACATTTTCTCTGTGTGAATGCCTATGTCCAAAGTTTTGCTGTAAGGATACCAGTCATATTGTATGAAAACCCAACCTAATAACCTCATTTTAGCTTGTGTACCTCTACAAAGACCTTATATCCAAATAAATCATATTCTGAGATGTTGGGCTTAGGACTCCAACATATGATTTTGGGAGTATAAAATTCAGCCAATAATAGTTACATTAGATTCAATGATGACTGTGCTTACTATCATAGTATAAAGTAATAATTATTTGTAAATTCATAATAATGTTAAGTAAAGAGATACATTCAGGCCTCTTTATGATTGAATTGTTTTTTATAAGGCTTCACTTTTATAGATTTGAGTAGGAATATTTCTGTAATAATCAATGATGACAAAAAGTTTTGGAAACAGTTTTCTTACTATTATGAGAATCAAAAAGGAAATCATTTATACCTCTGTCCTCTTCTATTCTACTGTTTCCCCTTCTCCTCCTCCTATCAGAGTCCAGGCAGAGCTGGAGATTGGGCTGAGAACCAATTTCCTAGAGAGTAACTTAGAGTGACTCAGAAAGGGAAACCTGACTATGGCCTCTTTAATCCTGTATTTGGTGACAAGGGGACTTGGTTAGAATGGGTGAGACTTCTCTTGCTGAGAACATACATTTAGCCAGTTTTCATAATGCTTAAAATGTGTATGTCTATTTTCACAAGACAATCTTTTCCTGTTTTGGAGTGGTCAGACATTTTATTTTTGTACAAAATTATCTGAAGTTGCAGATAAACTTGCAAAACTGTGCTTTTATTAAGTGACTTATTGAATAAACTCTTTGATATTCTGAAAAAAAATTTAGAAAATTTAAAAACTTATAGAGTTTATCAGAGGTGGTAAATTAATTAGATAACATATTATATTTTAAATAAAATAAAAATTTATGTATTTACTTTTTGAAATTGTGAAATTAAAAAAATATGAAAAGGTGATATATAATTTTGTTAATTTCATCTACAGAGGGTGAAAGTGTAATCATGTATATCATTTTATAAGCTCTAATATTTTTATAATATTTATGGTAATTATAGAATGACTCACTTCTAATTCTAAATTGTAGTAATTGATTCTAGAGTGAGATTTATTCTGTGGTTATGGAAGCCAATGGCATTTACAACAAGAATAAATTAAAGCAAATGAAGAGGAAAATTTCATTCTATGTAATACTTAGCTCATTATATTCTTAAATAACTCTGCCAATCCATGTTCATCAATAGGAGATATGGTGTGTGCAAAAAAAAAAAAAAATTGAATAAAAATTTATCAGCAAGAATAGTCTATTTCACAAGCATAGAAATTGTTATATTATAATCTATGTGCATTTCTTCTTCTCTGGGTGCCATACTCAAAGTATTAAAACATATGGATAGAATATAATATCATTAAACTATTTCATTTTTACTTTGTATTAGAGAGTGAGTTTAGAAATATTTTCTGTTACTTTGAATGAACTTACCCCTTCAAGATTTCTGTCCTGTTTAAAAAATTGCACTGTGCTTTACATTATTATGTGTGTTTATTAAAATTCAATAATTCAAGTTAACTCTAATTTTTACAATTTTTAATTTTTGTAAAGACTATGACATTGATACATTTGGACTTGAATTCTGAATACAAGGTTATCATTTATTAATAGGTATATAGTAGGCAGAATAATGCCCTCTCCCCAGGATGTCCCATTCTAATCCCTAGAACTGGTAAATATGTTACCTTTCATGGAAAAAAAAGAACCTTAAAAATGTAATTAAGATATCAAAATGGAAAACTTATTGTGATATCTAGGTGAGCCTAATATAATCACAAGTGTCCTTATAAACAAGAAAAGGAATCAGGAGCATCAAACAGGGAAATATGATGACAGAAGCAAAGATCAGAGTGATGTTATAGCTGGCTTTGAAGATAGAAGAGGACCATGAACCAAGGAGTTCAGGCTGCCTGTAGAAGCTATAAGAAGAAAATGGACTCTCCCTAGAATGTTACAAAAGAATGTAGCTCTGCTGACAAAAACTTTAGCCTCATGAGACCTCCAGAACTAGAAGATAATAAATTCGTGTTGTTTTAAGCCACTAAATTTAAATTTGTGGTAGTTTGCTACAGCAGCAAAAGGAAAGTAGAATGAGAAAATATTATCATTGCAAGATAGCAATCATTTGAAAGACTCTTAGAACTAAAGACTCTTATATTTACCATGTGACCCAACAATTTCACTTTTGAGCATTTATCCTTCTAAAATGAAAACTATGTTTATGAGTAAACCAGAACACAAAAATTTATACCAGCCTTATTCGTAATAAGAAAATACAGAAAATAATCCAAATTCCCTTCAATGTGTGTGGTTGAAAAAAGTTGTCATATTCATACAAAGGAATACTGCTCAGTCATAAAAAAGAAACAAACTTTTAATAGATACAACAGCCTGTATTGTCTGATGCAATTCCAAATTTATAAAAAGGAAATATTTAAGACAATTATATCATAATGGGACATAAAGTTAAGTAAGAGTTCTACACTTGACTCTAGTAAAATTACATTAGTAGAGTGTGATAGGTTACACATACATAATAATACTTAGAGCAATCACTAACAAGGTCATACAAAGAGATGTACTAAAAACTATATATATATATATATATATATATACATATATATATGTATATATATATATCAAAATAGAATTTAAAAAATATATTCGAGTAACATACAGAAAAGCAAGAAAAAGAAAGTGAGATGAAAAACACAGAGAACAAACAGAAAAAAAAATGTCAGGCTTAATCTCAAACACATAAATAACTACAGGAAATAAATACTGTGTAAACACACCAATTAAAAGATAAGGATTGGCAGAGTGGATTAAAAAAAAAAAACAGCGTGTAACTGAATACTTTCCACAAGATACTCACTTCAAAAATAATGATGTAGGCAGGTTTAAAGTCAAAGGAAGAAAAAGGATATATCATGCAACATTAATCAAAATTTTTTAAAAAAGTGGCTATATTAATATGTATAATAGACTTCAGTGCAAAGGAAATTTTTAAGAACAGAGAAATACATTACATAGTGGAAAAGGTTAACCTACTAATCTTAAATGTGCAAACACCAAACAACAGCTGTAAATACGTGAAAAACAAACAAACAAACAAACAAGGTAAAACAAAGAGAAAATAGACAAATTCACAGGTTTAGCTGGAGATTCCTATAGACTCCTCTCAACAATTAGTAGAATAGCATAAACAAATATAAAATATTTTACAAGGATCCCAAAACATCAATATATAACAAGATCCAATTAACACATAAAACATTCCATTCAACCACAGAAGAATGCAGATCTTTTCAAGCACTAACAAAACATGTGCCACATCACATTTGTAGAAGACCCAACATAGTAAAAGTGATAATTCTCAAAACTTTAATAACCCAGCAAGATTATTCTAAGTTTATATTATTAAAATTTATATGGAAAAGTAAAAGAACTGGAATAGATAAAAACAATTCTAAAAAGGAAATGAGAAGAATCAGACGACTGAATTTCAAGATTTATCAGTAATATAAGACTGTATGATATTGGTGGAAGCATAGACAAATAGATCAAAAAAAAACAAAAGAGAGAGCCTCAAAATGGACCCACACAAATATGCCTAACTGACTTTTGACAAAAATGCAAAAGCAATTCAATCAAATAAAGATAGCTTTTTAAGGAAATAGTGCTGGAGCAATTGCATATTCATAAACAAGCAATAGATAGATGGTGATGATAGATGTGTTGACAGCTTAGATAGATAATAGATAGATAGATAGATAGATAGATAGATAGATAGATAGATAGATAGATGATAGATAGATAGATAGATAGATAGATAGATAGATAGATAGAGACAGACCCACAGACAATAGATAGAATCTTGACTTAAACCATACAACTTTCATCAAACTTAACTCAAAAGGAATAAGAGATTTAAAACTATAAAACTTTAAGAATAAAATGAAGGAGAAAACTTTGGAACCTAAGGGTGTAATGGAGAGTTCTTGGAGAGTTCTTAGACATGACAGAAAAAAAAAAAGTAAAGAAAAAAAATGGTTAATAGGAAATCATCAAAAACAAAACTTACACTCTAGAAATCATATTAAGAGCATGCAAAGACTAATTACACACTGGGAGAAAATTTTTTAAACCAGGTATTTGACAAATGACTCACATCCACAATATATAAAGAACACTCAAAATTCAATATTAAAGGAAGCAAACACTCCACTTAGAAAATGGACAAAAGATATGATGTGACATTTCACAAAAGATATTATATGTTTGACAAATTAACAGGAAAAGACTTTAAACATCACTAACCATCAGGGAGATCAAAATTAAGGCCATGATGCAGTATCACTACACACTTGTGAGAAGAGATAAAATGAAAAAATAGCAACAGTACCATATGCTGGTGAGCACTTAGGAAAACTTGATTTCTCATATGTTGCTAGTGAGAATGTAAAATGATATAGCTACTCTGGAAAATAGTTTGTCAGTGTCCTTAACTAAATATACACTAACCACATGGCCCAGCAATTGTACTCCTGAGCATTTATTCCAGAGTAAATTTGTGTTCACACAGAAACCTGTAATTGCTTATAGCAGCTTTATTTTTAGTTCCCCCTGCCCCGCCAGTTTTATTGAGGTATAATTGACAAATAGAATTTGAAAAAAAATTCAAGTATATAGCAACTTTATTTTTAATAGCCCAAAATGAGAAACAATCCAGATATTCTTCAAAAAGGAAATGGTTAAACAAATTGTGATACATTCATACTATGGAATACTACTCAGCAATAAAAAAGCTAAATATTGATATACACAACTTGAGTAGACATCAAGGGTGTTATGCTGAGTGAAAAGAGTCATTTTTAAAAGATGACAGTTTTACTCCTTTTGTATAACATTCTTTAACTGACAAAGCAATAGAAATGGAAAATAGAATAGTAGTTGATAGAGATTACAGATTGTGGAAGGATAAAGGTGTTACTGTAAAAAGGTAGTACAAAGGAGTTCTTTGTGATGATGGGATATTTATGTATCTTGATTATGATGTCAAGTACACAAACTATACTTGTAATAAAATGACTTAGAACTATACACATATATTGTACCAATGTCAGGTCCTGGTTTTGTTATTGTATTTTAATCACATAAGATGAAAATATGGGAAACTATGATTTGTACATATGTTCTATCTGGTTTCTTTTTATTAGATACAGAGTAACTGAATGCATTTTCGGATTGAGCACTACAAGAAGAGAAGAAGGAAGAAAAGACAAGGAGAAAGAACAGGAGAAAGGAGGATGAGAAAAAGGAGAAGGAGGAGAAACCATTAAAATAATATAGGACAAGCATAATGCTTATAAAAAATAGCTTTAGCAAGAATCAGAGGAGAGTTTATAATAACATATTTGAAACATTTTAGTGCTTGAAGTTTAGCATATAAGGAAGGCTTATGTACTATGAATTTAAACAAATTTGCAACTATTTTTGTCTTCTTTGCATCTTTGTATCTTTTAAAAAACAAATCAACATTTATTAGAAGAATTCGAAAGATTATGAATGCTAGTGTTTCAAAATTTTCAGTGAGATAAATCGATGAACCATTCTTAACCTTTCATCTAAATAATGTATACTACTTGAAATAATCTCACCTTTTGGGGGGAAGAATTATTTGTTGCACAATAAGATTATATTTCAGTCACCTTTCCATGAAACATTTCAGACTTCACACTTGTCAAAATCGTTGCTTTCTCTCCTAGGGACACATAACATGTTGTACAATATTTTAAACAGGTTATCTCACTGAATTATGACTACTTTGTTACTTAAATTGCATTTCCTTTTCAATTATTGGTGTCATGTGGGCAAGTAAGTTATCTTTTTTCATATTTCTATATACAAAGCTTCATTTATGCCTGGAGTGTAGACAGTGCTCTGCATATGTTCAATTATTTGTATCATTAACTCAGCACTGCATTTCAGTAAGAGCATAGCTAAAAAATCATTTTTGAAAGAATATATTTAAAGTTAGGAAGAATGTTCTTTTTGATGGTTTATACACATAAAATTGCTCACTTTTCTTAATGGAACTCAGGTGAAATTTTCAAAATAAACATCTTTGTAGAATCTATTAATTCATTCAGTTCCTCTGCACTTGACATATACTCTTGCCATGGTAAATGCTTCTACCAAACTAGATTATAGTAGGTAACATTTCTCCAGAATAGTTTGGTTTTGCTTTTGACTTATTTCATTATCATATTTTCCATTATTTTCCACATTTCTCTCATTCCCACTATTACATTTTTATGTACACAGTAATTATGTAGTTAAATGTTTATTTGATAATATATTATCAGTTCACTAATTTGGCAAACCACTTCCCTTTAAGTGATGTGAAGGGATGCCCAGGGACAGGATGGCGAAGCCATAATCTTTGGGCTTTTATACTCCTTTCCTTCCACTCAAGGTAAAAATCACAATAATAATGAATCTTTGGCTTTGCTTACTATATGGTAATGCATTTAATCATCATAATAACCTTATAAGTAAAGCAAACGCTATTTCTTGCAATTTCTTGGAAATTAAAAGGTAGTGAAAGGAGAACATAATTGACATTTCCTGCTTGCCCTTAGTATTTCTGTGGAAACTGAGAAAAAACACACACACAAGAAAACAGTAGCCAAAAGGCTCTCCTTTGGTAGCCCTGAAGATTGTTTTAATTTAAAAAAAAATAATTTAGAAATAGAGGAAATACTAGGTGCAATAAAAGATACTTCCCCTTATTCAAGGGGAATAAGACCTGAATCCTCTCTTTCCAATTCATATTCAAGAGAGAAAATTAAGGATTTTCACTCTTAAATTCTGATTCTTACCTTCATCTCAGATTGGTTCTTTATGCACTTCTCCTAAATTATGAAGAATCATAATTATCTTTTTTAGTAACTTTTTAATGAATAGTTTGTGTGTTTCTGTTCTTGAAAAAGAGTGGGAAAGAGAGTTAAGGCTAGGGTGTATAAATGACAGTGGAAGTTTAAAATTATTTGGTAATCTTGAACTGTTTTTCTTTTATATTATTATTAAACTTTAGTTAAAAATTAAAACTCATACAGATTATTTCATAAATTTCTAATCCCAAAGTTTAGTACTCCACCCCAAGAATATAAATTGCATATATATATACAGTGTACATATAGGGTAGTATATATCATATAGTATATACAGAGCATATATACTACTACTCCTATACTACTAGAATAATGGTATATATAACTAGCACATGTATATGTATATGTATATGTATATGTATATGTATATGTATGTATATACACACATAGAGTGATATGTATATATTCAGTTAAATAAATATAATATATTTGACTTATTTAGTGTATCATATTCTACATCTTTAGATATTCTAAAGAATCCTAAGGTAACTCTTTTTAGAAGTAATTTTCCTGTTATATGACTTAACTACTCAGATTTTTCCAGACACATATTTGCTTTTACTAGTCCTCTTTTACTTTAACTAATTTGAATACATTTGAAAGCATCAAATTCTAACTTTCTTGTGAAGGTAAATGGCAGGTATTGATTGTTATTTTTTTAATAACCATTAATCATCCACAAAGAAAATCTGGGGATCCAGAATGCCAATCTTACTGATCCAGTAGGTCATAAACACCATAGATTGCAACTCAGTATTTAACTATTAGTGGCTCTTTATATTATTTATATACTCTATAAAACATATACACTAAACACTCAACAGAGTTCTTTATAAAATAAATTTTAAAATGCAGATTACAGGAAGAGACAGATAATCACAATAACAGAAGAGGGGGATTTTTGAATATAGAAACCTAAAATGTACCCTGGCCCTTTATTTCCACTGGACACTTCTGTATATGGCTCATCCAAGGGATTCTGAAATAACCAAATGTAAATAACAAAAAAGAAATAGATATTTTTTCAAACATTCTATAAGACTAAAGGTATAAAATGATCCTATGGCTGTTTTAATAAAGAAAAGCTCAGCAAAATAAATTAATGGTGTCATGAAGCAAAGGAAATTATCCAATATGAATGCACAGTAATTGAAATATTGAGAAAGTAATTACAATATAATTGAAACACAACCCTAAATTTGTTAAAGAATTGCAGCTATACAGGAAGACTGCAAAGAAGAAATAACAGGGGGAAAAAAATTCAGAGATAGACAGCAAAGAGGTGATTGCTAAAAAATTACTACCAAAGCAAATGGTAGAATCCAAAAGGCAAAGAGAGGAAAAAATCATAGAAAGCTCAATAAGGAATATAAAAATACAAATGAGAAATCTGTTAAACATTAAATAATAAAAGAAAGAGTTAGCTCCTCAATTTCCAAGTTAGTGATTTTTTCCCACCTATATCCATTCTACTATTTATTCCATTTTTTGCTCTATATTATTATTCACACACAACATTTCCACTAAATATTGTTTTCCTTTGTTCTTTTTTATATTACTATTATGTTGCTTTATTTCTTTATTTTTTATCTTTAAAATGTTTAATGTCTTTGTTTTAATATTTCTATTTTAATATTTCTGTTTCACATAGGATATATATATATATATATATATATATATATATATATTGAACAAATTATGGTTTTTATTTTGAGGCTACTTACTCTTCATGTATCTCTGAATTTTGATCTGGTATCTTGTATTTCCCTAGGGGTATCTAAACTATAACACATAATATATACTGTTTGTGGGCCCACTATGTGAGTTCAAAGACAAGGTTTCCTCTCATTTAAAGTTTTGACATATCTTAAAATCTCTCCTTCTTCACTGTTGTTTTTTTTTGTTGTTGTTGCTGTTCAGAATCACACAATTTCTTGCCTAAAGACAAAATAAATATTCTAAAAAAAATTTTAATACTTTTCTTTGGTCTTCCTAACAATATGTTCTATACACTATGATCAGAGTCACTTTCCCAAATTAGAACATGTAATTTTGTTACTCCTCATGCTCTATATATCTAATGACTGACTCTCCAGTGCATGTCATAAAAAGTCAAGAGTTGGGAAGTTGTTGTAGTAGTCTACTCTGTCGACTCAGTCAAACTGAAACTATATTTTTCAGGAAAACCTTTCCCTAGATAGTAGCAAATCAGAGTTCCTTAAAGTTAATTTTTATAAAATTTGATAGGTAAGAGTGAAGTAGCAGCTAAGAAACGAAGTAACAGATATTCTTTCTATAGGACATTCCTACATGAAGAAACAACTGTGGTTTCCAATTTGTCCTTTTTTCCTCCATCCATATTTTTTTATTTTCCCTGACTTTTAACAGCATTAGTGAACTGAGAGAACTGACATCTATCAGAGGAAAAGTTTTCCATAGACTTCTCCCAGATCTTTGGTCCTGTTTGGGAGCTGGACATTCTTGTTTTATTTTCTTTTCACTAAGGTATCTATTATAGAGAAAGTGAAATTATTTAGCTGTCAGGTTCAGAGAACATTTGTAGCTAACACATATTTGTCTTAATAGAAAAGCTTTCTCATGGATAATTTTGTTTTCATACATTGCTAGTAAATATTTATGATATTTTAATTTCTGCTCCATCTTTAGACAACAGATGATTGTCAAATGACCTTGGATAACTTCTTCAACAGATATGGCTATTGTATATGAACAACTCATTTTGTGTTTTGTCTGGTAACTTCATTACTTTTTATTAAATAGTTTTGACAAAAATCACCCTTTATTTTATTTATTCTAATCTATGCCAAAAAAATCTATAATTAATTAGGAAAGATAGCAAAAGGAGGCTTATGGGAGAAAAGGATAGACAGAAAAAAAGGAAAGGGAGGTCCCTTATATCACTGGCTCCCAATCCATGGGCGTCAGATGCTTGGGAGAGTCATGAGCTTATTCCAACTGGTCTCCTGATACAAATAATTATCAAGTACTGTCTGTGGACTATTATAACATTTCATAACCACATATGGCTTTTTGAAGTCTATGGATGCTTTGATTAATAGTATGCATGTTAATTTTAAAATATTGCTGTACTTCAATTTGATCATTTTTACAATGTATTTTCTCAATGTACAAATGCTACAAATGAAACTATCTTATGTTTTCCCAATGTTTTCTCATACTTAGATTGGTTGGAAACTACTGCTTTATAATACTGATATCAATAAATGTGTCATGTTTGCAATGGTTTACCTTTCTGAAGAAAATCTATGCATCATATTCAATGCGAGATTGGAAATTATAAATGACAAATTATATTTGAGTTCTTAATTATATATTTATAATCTTATGCTATATTGTCTCAGAAAAAAATATTTTTAAAAAGATAAAAGCCAAAACACTTTCTGCTTTCTCCAATTTGTGCATTATTACAACTCCATTGTTTTGGTTGCTCAAATTCCATGCATTATTCACATTTAGAGGATAAATTAATTAACATTTACACCTAAGTGGGAGAACAAACTTTTATAGGTCGAAGATCAAACTAGATAAAAATGAAAGTGGCATATTGCAATAATACTATTAGAGCCAGGTTATACATCTTTATCTGCTATTATTCATCTTTTGTTTTGCCCTCAAAAATCAAAGTTAAAGTCAATCTTTACTTCTGATCTAATGTGCTAAGATTTCTACATTTTTACTTTCCCTAGTGAGTCTTAAGTTCTGGTACTATAGCCTCTCAGAGAATCAAATGAAGTGTATTGTAGTGTTGGATTTTCATGCTGTAACATTTATTGAATGTTTTTGAAAGTGATTATAATGCACATAGTTTCAGTTATACTGAAGTTATACTTCAATGACTTTTATAAGTATGACTCCTAAAAATGTATGTGTGTAATTAAATTATTTATAAAACAAAACTGTAACATTTCTCAGAAATAGAGAATGACCTTATTCTTGAAGTAAAAAGGAGATGCTAGAGATTTTTCTGCACAGGGAATCTTGATATCCACTCAGTAAATGATCAGATTTTCTTCAGACTCAGTCAAAACCTGAAGAGTGGTTCATCCTCTCTTTTAATCTTGGTTAAGTTTTTCATTACTTTCTCTCCTGGAAAAAAATCAACAGAGTAATTTTTATTTTCAAAATCTAAAAGATCAGATAAATTTTGCATTTCCCTTTCTAAAAACAATTTTAGAAGTTAATTACAAAGTATAATTCACAAATTCTTCATAACCGTTTTTCATTTTTGTTTTTTGGCCTGGGTAATATATTTTCAAGTTTGTCTGTTTTAAATATGAGGTTCCAAGTAAAAATTTATATATAAAAAGAATTCTTAATTTTCTAAGTTAGTCTATATATTTTTGAGCAAAATCCTCCCAAGATTTTTAATGGGACTTTAAAAGGTGATCCTAAATTGCATGTGAAAGAGTAAATGTGAAAATGTAGCCATCTTTTTAAAAATTAAGAACGAATAGAGATGTGAGCATATGTAGAATATGAGTAGGTAATAAAAATGCCATTTCAAATAAGTAGGAAAAGACTGTTTATTCAATGAATTATGTAGGGACTATTTGTTGATCTATTTGAAAAAATAAAATTAGAAAGATGTTCCATTTATATTGTCGTATGATAGTGAAAAAAAAAATCCATATCATCAAACACTATAAGACAGAAGAACTTGTTGTGAAAGTTGAAGCTGGAAAGATCTTTTAAAATAGTTTTCAATGGCTGGCTGGCTGGCTGGATGGATGGATAAATAGATTTGCTTACAATGCTTTTCATAACTTTCGTACATGAAAAACATCTTAAGCAAAAAGTAGGCAAATATATTGTAACCAAAATTTATATAAAGATTTTAAAATATTTAAGGAAATAAAATTCCAATAAAAAATGAACAAAAGATTTGAAGAAGAATTTAATGGAAGACAATTTGCAAATACTCCAAAAACATATAAAATATGTTTGACCCCACTATTAATCAAGTTAAATAAACAATGAATTACAATGCTTCATCCACGTGGTAATACAGTGAGCATGCATCTTGCATACTTTTTCAGATTTTCTTTACTACCTCATTCTTTCTCTCTGGTCAAGCAGTAGCTTTTGAAAATTGACACAAGGAAGCTTTTACCATTCAGCAACTGGGATGGAAATCTAAAGACACCTCTGTCGTTTCTCTCTTCACTGTTCAGGTGCAAGTCTTCCCTCTACCAGACCCACATAAAATATTTTATTCTGGCATAATATGCTGCTTTCTGAGTGGCCACTAAAGGATCGGAATAGGCAATCTGTAAGTTGAGGGGTATTACTTTCCTGTGAGGTGAATTTTGATAAATAAGAAAAAGGAAGGAGGTAGAAAGTATGTAAATAAATTTTCCTCCTTTTGTTCCCTAAGTGGATGAATGCAAAATCTGCACTATATTTACAAGAGTACACTTAGTAGGCAGAGGCATAAAAATCTTATCAAAAATAAATAAAAAGTCAGGCTTCTAAGATTAGACTTTGGGAACCTAAATGAAGTAAGAGTAGAGGAGAATGTGTTCAAATTATTTCCATAATATGTTTATAAAAGACCCAGACCACAGATTGTAAATATGAATACAAACGCACTAGAATGGATATTAATTGTTTTGTTTTATTGCCCTGATTTTCTTCTAAACTCACATCTGTACTTAAAAAAATATTCTTTGATATGTTTTAAGTGATCAGTTAAAGATTTTAACATTTATTAACATGTCTCAGTAAAATTAATAAGTGATTCTAATCAAAGCAGAAATTTTTTTCTTACAGTGACCTGCATTGTAAATAAAATGCAATGTTCATTCTTCCAATATTTTTTTTCTTATGGATAATATCTAACTATGGCTCAGCCTATTAATTTTTACTGATGGGGATACACCCAGTCATATTTATGACAACTTAGCTTATCTTTGTGTTAATATGCACATTTTCCTCTACAAAAATTATACTACGTATCTTCCTAATTTCTTTTATAGTAATCATAAAACTAAGAAGAACTCATCATTTTATAAGTAACTTGTGATTATTTGACTTTAGGTCTCATCCTATGACAAAATCCTGATTAAAAAATATATTTAGAGTGATGAGAATTTTGTAGACTTTCTGTTACTAGAAGTCAAATGTTTTTATTATAAGTTCTTAATTGGAATAAAGATTTCAGCTCTATATCTCTTAGCAGATATTTTCATTACTAACACCTTTGTTAAAGCCTGAACTAATACACTGATGAACATAAGTAATGATTAGAATTTGGCCATCACACTTTACTACATGACATTACACTTATTTTGACTTTTATTCTCAACGAGTTCATGCAACACTATTGTAACTGCATTGCTACAACAGGTATTAAAGGGAATGAGGCCTTATACAGAGTCTGAGGCTCATGAATACAAAGTACACATAAAATATTAAATGATAATGACTGAAGAAGGTAAGGTGTGTGTGTGTGTGTGTGTAGATATTATTCTATGACTAAAATGGTTTGTTGAATGTTTCTTTGACTACTCTAATCTAGAATTCAATATATAACTAAATCCTATGTCCCCCTCCTCTTCCCACCAGCAACCACCATTCTATTCTCTACTTCTATGATTTTAGCTATTTTAGATTTATCATATAAGTGGAATCCTTTAGTATTTAACTTACAAACAAGACAAAGCAAATGAAAAACTATAAAAGGATAAGAAAACTTTTGGAGGAGGTTGACTTTGGTAATGGCTTAATGGTAATGAGTGTATACATATGTCCAAATTCATTAAATTGTATACATTAAATATGTACAGTTTTTT